>PTEX01000042.1:2372279-2718901 GCA_003342815.1 Eudromia elegans
ATAAAACCAACGGTGCCCAGGGCAGTGCAGAACTTCATGTCTGACTCTCCTTGAGTTTTAGGCTTGTGTTTTTATTTGTCTTATACAGGATTCAGGCATTTACACCCTGAATACTTATTCTGTATACAAGGGCAAGATCCTTCCACCTTACCCAAARTACAATATATTGGCTGTTCTCATATAAGGAAAAAATGTTTCCAAACACAATAAACTTGGTTATTTCCTCAATAACCMTCGCAGAGTTTTGTTACGGAGCTACAGTAAGTAACAAAGAAAAAAAAAAAAGTTGTGTCAGCACTCACTGAGGAATACAGAAAAAGAAGGATTTTATTTGAATTCTTTTGTCTTCTCTTTTAGACTATGAAACTCTTCTCTTTAAAACTGATTTTTTGTGTSTGCATAGAGGGTTTTTTTCCATAGTTTTCTATTCTTTTTATGTCTCAACAGACGCAATCAAGAAAGCAGAACACACATTTTMTTTGTTCAGCAGACCCATATCCTTTGCTTCATTTCCTCTTTTCCCACTGCTCTCARTTCCCTTGCTTCGAGACCATTCCTCAGAAGGCCATCTAGGTTGTGTTCGATACCTGAGATGATTTATCAGTAACTGTAACAYCTTTTATAGCATAGAAGGTACATAGAAAACATTTTAATGAGAGGAAGAAGAGAAGACAGGCATGGGCATCATCTAGAGGCTTTGGGGAAGATTCAGAAGTAAAACTAGGCAGACAAACATAAATTTCTTGGAAGGAAAATGATATCTACAGGAAAAAAAATTACATAGAAAGGAACATAGGTAGATCCTAGCAAAGTGAAACCATCTCTGATATGCTTCTCTGACCTTGTTTCTCGCAATCTTGTGTGTTATGGGTTCTAACAAAAGCACACTGTTAATAAGCTCAGACACAGAAGGAGAGTTGTCTAAGTCCTTGAGTGTGAAAGAAATCTAATATCTTTATTTACAGTGCCTCTGCCTGCCAAATATATTCATTACCTCCCAGTAATATAGAGAGAATATTTCAACTGTGAATGTACCATTTGTAAATTGAATGCAAGCCTGGAAACGAGTTACTGGTTGCAGACGTAGTTAGAGTATTTGGCAGAAGAGTACTTGAATAAAGTGCAGAACGTGTCAGTCTGATTAAAATCACTTGTCCTTGAATCAAGCAAAATATGGACTCTTTACTGCAACTGCTGCTTAGGAGAAGAGCCTGCTAACAGAGACTGACAACAGTTAGCACAAGGCTACTGCAGCAGCTTATCTTCCAGTCTCATTAGGAGGGCAGTGTGGGCTCCCTGGTACAATTCTGCRTCTCACTGGTATTTCTCAAGGTATAACAATGTCAGCTGAAAACTTTAAAAATGCAGAAGAAGGATGGTGTTCTACATTGGCTGTGACATCAAGAAAAGTAGCCAGGCTGATTGCATATGCCAACCAAATTATTTTGTGATGGTAGYGGAGGAAAACCTGTGCTTCACAGGAAAACACTCAGACCTGGGAGCCATGGCAATCTCATGGATACGACTCTTGGGAGAAAAGAGCAGTTCAAACAGCAGTTCTCTTGCAAGAGCTTATCCAGACTGACAGACACCAGGGAGGAAAGCATTGCAACTTCTCCGGTCCAAAAYAAAGGGGGAAGAGAGTGTGAAATTTCGGGGCCTCATGGGCGAGAGATTCTGCAGCAGCTGTGGCAGACTGAGGAAGAAGAGTTACAGGAGAGGGAGGAACCGGAGGATATGAACATATGCTCTCCTGACATTGGTGTGGCCAGTGCCCCTAACTAATTGAATAAGGTTCAGTAGATGAATTATTAGGTCCTGTACAAATATTTAGCTTGTATACAAAGGCTTTTAAGGACTATTGACATTAAGATTTCACTTGGCAAGAAAGATAGGTCTTTTAAACTACGTGTGCTTCAAAGACAGGCAGCTCATCAGCTGGATTAGTGTCAGGATGAGATCTCCTGCAGTGAAGTWGATGTTCTCTGAAGTAACCACCAACCTGGCCTTGCAACTAAATATTAGGGGCACAGGGTTTTCACAAAACCTGCTTCCTTCCTGCACCGTTTGGCCTCACTCTTCACACTATCTGCATGTCCTGCTCTACTAGACCATCACTGCCTCTGCCCCTTCAGTACCCCTTTATTCTGACTACACTGAGTTTAGGAYGGGAATCAATAATATGACTTAGACATGAATAATTTATACCCACCAGGACTGCTCTTAATTCTCTTGTAGGAACTTGTGAGTGATGAAACTATTTTGTAAACTGAGCTTTGTATAGCACTTGGAGAATATTTAGCAACAGCCAGGAGTCACAAGACAGCCCACTTTCCCTTAAACATTTATCTCAACTATCTATGCTTCTCAAGTCACAAATTGATTCTGCAGACAGGTGTTACCCTTAATGAGGYTGTAGGGGGGGATTGCTGCTTTTCTTAACTTCCTGCTTTTCCCTCTAGAATTCACTTCAAATTTACCTGTATAATTTCTCTGAGTATATTAATCAATATCCTGATGTACTGGGCTTCATTTTGATCACATTTCTATTGGGTTTATAGCTGTTTAACCTCTTTGGTTGGTGTTGAATTAGTGCTGTTTCACATTACTGTGGGAACTGGCCATTATCTTGGGCTTGATGAAGCTCCTCTAAAATCTCTCTCTGGTATTACTGCTAACTTAACCTACAGCAAAGGCCAAGCTAGCTAACTTCTCAGGTTAGCAACCAGTTTTCATTCCCATTTGTTTAATAATTCATCAAGTTTAAAGCTAGTTCCCTCATTTRTGTTTCACATTTCAGCCAATCCGTTCAAACAACCTCTCCCCGTAAAGAGGAGATAACACTCTATGCAGATAAAAGTGTACCAGGGTGCACTTTACAGAATGCGTGAATTACGGGGTTTCTGCACGTCATAGCTGCTGTGCTATGGAATATGACTCAAAATCTGCTCTCTAATAGATATACACATCAAATACTCTAAGACATGAAAGTGGGCTTAGAGTGTCAGGAGCTTGGCTAGCGCACAGCCTATTGTCCCCGGTCTCATTTTTTAATGTGCGTAGTGACAGCAATGGCTAAAACTCATCTGCTGTCAGAGTTAATAAATCAAAGTACCTTAACAAAAATTCGCACTGGTGGTTGGAAAGTTTTCTTGTCATGTTTCTCTCTGCAGTGTAGACTCACTGAAGCAGTGGCAGGTTGTGTTAGAAGAGTAACATTGACTGGGTGACGTGTGATGCCCATTTTCATATGAAGCATGTCTTTTCCCCATTTCTGGCTGCCACAGAAAGTCTGTGGTGGTTATAGGGAGGGTAAAGGTTGGGAAATCGTTCCAGTATGCTGCAGGCTTTCAGACAACAGATGTCAGTTAGACATAAAAGAATAAACTTGGCTCATCTGAGTTTACCTTACAGACATCCTTGGGCTATTAAAAAACCCAAAAAGCAACGATTTGTCTTCTGTTTCCCGTCACCTAGAATTAGTTTGTTGTTGAATTCATGCTTGATCTACCTCTACTCAGTTTAATAGTGTTATGCCAGGGATGAATTTGGCCCTTGGTCTTTAAAGCATTCTTTCCCATTGTGTGAAACAAAAACACCATATGGCGAGTCCTTGGCTTAGCATCCATAGCTGAGATTACTAGTGTTCCTTTCTGATTTTGTTGATGGAATAGGTTAAAGCCTGCAGAGCTGCTTCGGTCGATGCCAAACCTGCAACGACAGGGGGTGAAATAGGAGTTAACAGGGAGCTGCACATATAGGAGCCTTGCTGCTCCTTCTCCAGAATTGTGTGCTCTACAGGCTGAGCTGTTAACTGCTCGTGCAGTGATGAGGAGTTGCACCCCACAGAGAATTAGAACAACCAACCTCTTCTTTAAACTTTTCAGCTATGTCTGTAGTTCAGTCTGTAAGATAGCCCTCCTTATAATTGCTTTGAAGAGAAGCAGCCCCTGAACAAACTCCTCTTCACACCATATCAGCTGAAGAGCCTTGCCTTTGATTTTAGTYTACAGTAAAAGGCCTGGCAGTTAGGACCCAGCAAACTAGGTTTGTAATATTGCCATGCATGTATTTGCATAATGCCTGAAGATCTTCACACAAACAATCAGCATCCCAATGCTGAACCTGTAAGCAAGGAAATTGCAGTTAGCTGCTCTTCACATCCATCCTCGTAGCCCTCGTACAGCAATTTCACATTCACTCTCTAGGAGCAGCATCTTTGCTTTGCATAAGGTAACCTGTGTGCATATGTTTCCTTCTGCAACCATACTAAAAATAATTCAAAAGAGATTCTTTTGTGCAGCCTCTATGTAATACTATGCATCCTATGTAATTCCTACTGCAACCTAGGTGGTTATCCATCTTAACCATAYCAGTGCCTTTGAAGTCACTTCACTAGTCTCCTCTCTAATACTGTATCTACAGCAAATGCTCTGCCATGAACAACAGAGCTGCAATTTTGCCTTCCACAGCCTGTCTCACGGCAGTACTAGACCCTATTCAATCAGTTATGCCCAGCTTTGACTTTCTGCTTCTCTTTCTCTCAAGGATCTGTCCAGTTTGTCTCCAGAATGACATGTGGAAAAAAGTTTTCAAGTGAAAAAAAAAATCTCAGATTAACACTTTCCACCCCTTCCATAATGCATGTCCAGAAAGCTTCTATTGTGGGCTCTCAAAATACTATTAGAAGACTGTCTGTATTTCGAGATTGTTTTGTATCTAGAAATTCTAACACCATTATATARAAAGATTGCCACTGTTTTACCCAAACTTTCAACAAGTACTCAGTTTATTTTGCAAATAAATTAATTGGTATTTCAGCTGTAAATCAATCCTTTGGGAGATTATCATGCATTTCAAACCATGCTCTTATCCCAGTTGAGTTAAGAAACAAAGTTAGGGACAGCTCTTGAAACTTCCTCTATCATTCAAGTTCACAGAAGATTAATGGCACAAGATATATTTCTATGTTACTGGTGCTTTTTTTTCCCTCTAGATTTTAATATTTGATTGTTTTTCCTCTAGAACCAGCTTGTACACATACATTATGACATATGGGAATATACACAAAGCATAACTCTGCTCTAGAGCTACTACTTTCCCCTGGGTATCTCCTCAGTTGGGAGASAGGTAAACTTTTATCTCAGGCAAATCTAGATTAAGAGCCAGCTTTAAGGTTTCTGTTATCTTGAAGGAACTAGCTGGCTATTGGCTAGCAAGCTAAGAGTTCCAATGTTAAAGTCAGYCTTTGCAAATACCCTTCTCTACTCCTATAACACTTTACTGAATAATCATCTACTTTCTGTTTCATAGGATTGCCGCCTCATTTGATGCTCTGAACAAGCTGTGTCAGTATGATTTTTTTCCTGCCAGCCTCACTGTCAAACTGTGGTCTTCTGCTTTATTTTTCTGCCAACTGTTCAAATCCTGCTCAGAAGGCAGAAAAATCATTTTCCAATCTGCCTGTGAGATAAGAAGGAGAGTATTATTCCCCTTTTGCTAATTAAGACCTGAAGGGAAGTGAGATTAAGCTCATGAAAGAAAACAAAAGAATACACATATTGAGACACACATGTGCAGTATTTAAATCTTCAGACCAAAGCACAAAGCCCTGCCACCCAGTCAGAARGCAGAGCTGGTGGAATAGCAAGGTTTTTCCTCTCTGTAGGAACCTGTAGAAGTTGAGGGTGAGACCCACACTTTAGCAGAGGATTATCAAGTTTGGGGCTGACCACAGATGACCCATGGAGTTCAAGAACATGTGGGTCCACAGCTGCACTTGGAGAGATGCTTCTCCCTCCTCTGGCCCCATCCCATTAGATAACCTTCCCTCTTTAGCCTTCTTGAAACCTCAACCCTGAATGTTAATCTTTGTATCTCTTTAGTCAACCCCTTGCTGTTTACTTCGTCTCCTGTTTCCAGTCATGCTGTCCTATTTCACTGTATGTTGTTCCGCCCACAGACTCCAGTTCTAGACCTTTTGMCTTACAAGGCTGCATGAATCCTTGCAGGCTGCTGTTCTTTCTTCTGAGCTCCACCTATAAGCCAAACTTAAAGCAGTGGAAAGTGCATTCTCCRAGATGCACTATGCACATGGTAGGCATGTGCAATAATTTCAAGGAAAAGATTGCTTGTTTCGGGACACTTTTATGCAGATTCTTTACAGAGAGGAATACCGGAAGCTTGTGAAAGGCCCCAAGACTTTTTAATCAGTTAATGCTAGCCATACTTTGGTAGAATCTTAATGGAACAGCTACTTTCCTGAACTGATAGTAGAGGTAGGTAGCGAGACTCATTCCAGAGCCTGTTGGTCTCAGTGTGACATAAGCAAACCAATTATTAGCCCTCACTGCCATTTTTGGAACACAGAACAACTTTTTAAGGAAAACTTTATTTCAAAAACTTTCCAAAATAAATTCTGCCTGAAGTCAACTTGCTGACATAGAAAATTTTAGCTGCAACAGCTGAAATTTGACAAATGGATATGTAATTGAGTGCAGGATCTTGGAGGGAAAGTGTTAGATGACAGCCGTTATTATATGCATATTTCTACTTGCTCCATTTGTAATGTGCCATTTGCTCTATGAGTACAATGTTGAATGAGAAATAAATTACTTAACTTCAGCATTTTATAGTAATAATAAATTAAATAATTAGTCAAATTATTAAGAGTTGCAAACTGTTCACATAAAATACACTGCTAATTTCTGGATATTACTGTTTGACTCTTGATGACAACTTCTATGACATTTGAGACTGAAATCAATAGTAGCCATGGTTATGATAGCATTTTACATTATGATTTTTTTTGTCTTTTTTTATATTCAGGGTCTAGACATTTGCTGTTTCCCATTTCCTGTCTATCTTTTGGTTTCATACATATTAATATGTCTGCGTCAATGCTGAAAATTTGTGTTGAAGGGGTAATTCAGACCATTTTTTAAGATAAATGTTTTGCTAGATCAACATAAAGCTGCTTTCTCTATCTCGACTGCTGCAGCTCACTGGAAGACTATGAGTCACCAAGCAGCACAGGAAGCTTTGTAAAACAAGAATGAGAAATCAGAGCTGTGACAATTTTTCCACCGTATGGTAGAAATAGTGCTTTTTTGAAAAAAAAAAATAAAAGAAAGAACAACAAAAATAAAAGTGTTCTCAAAGTCTTCCCATAGCTATTGTAGTGTAACAAAGAAAGTTTAAGGAGTACTCAGCAGAGCAGATGCAGTAGTAAGATATAAAAACTACAGTTGAAAGAGGAAAAAGCTGTTTAGCCTAAGGAGCTTGTCCTTATTCTTTTTTTTTTTTTTTTTTTTCTGGAGGCAAAAAGACAAAGTTTGGAATTAACCAATATGGGGAAAATATGCTTGGAGAAGGCCTGAGGTGTTTAGTTTCAGTGTTGCTTCTATAACAAATGTGAACTGGCATCTCAAGGAGCTGTGGGCATGCGAAGAACACAGGTTGACGCTTTCCCTGTGACTGCCGGAATCATGGAGCTATCACCTGAATATTCCACCAGGGCTCTGCCCATCTGCCAGATGTCACAATTCGATAAAGTGTATTTAGTGTAATCCCAAGAGAGAATTCTAGCATTTGTTGGCTGCATTATTTACCTGGATATGTGAGAATTTGTCAGAACTATATTTAAAAATACATTAAATATGTTCCAAGAAAGTTAGTATATTTATTTGAAAACATTTGTTAGAAAAATGCACTTTTCAAGTGTGAGTCTGTAAGAATGAAAATATTCTTTACTTGCTGTGACCCGGTCTCAAGCTTCTCCAGCAAGAGGATGATTTCTGGGAATCATAAGAACTAATATTTATATGCTGCAGGAAATAGGTCTAGACAGTACCTCTTCCTCTACCATGGTAATACCTCCTCTCACACACTGAGAACACTTGCAACTAGACAGGGAAAAGAAAACCATCTTTAACACACTATAACATGTCAGTTCTTTCAGGGAACCTAAAATTTAGTGTTACTTATAGTTGAAGGTGATTGCTTACTCGTGATATGGACCTAAGGAAGTTCACTGTGCATGAGGTGTTTCCTTTCCATTTTGTGTCTGGTGTTAAGCCTATTGCAGCCATAGCTGTCTTAGGAGACATTGCGCTTTGGGTTAAGGTCTTTTCTTGTTTAATAGCTAAAAGCAACTGAAAAGAGCTATAGAGAGATTACTGGGAAAACAGAAAAATGAACTTTTGATGCAAGTTAATATATGTAAACTATTCTATTAATTATATGAATACGCTATTAATAATTAATTATTAAAATCTAATTATATTAATATCCTGGACAAAGCTTTTTGATTTAAGATTCACTTTCTTCCATTTTAATCAATTGAGAGAGGATTGGTTCAAATAATTGTAAACTAGAAAAAAAAAGGCAAATGGAAGCAAAAAGAGACCTTGCAAGCTCAAAAATAAAGGCCAACACAGTGTAGACAAGTCTACAAACATAAAGCTCTGCTAGAATATTTAAAATGACTTCAAACATAGTCATACCTAAAGCAGGTAAAGGAACTTTACATCAATTATTTATTATAAATTAATGTAAATTCATGTAGTAAATTATAGATTGATGAATTTTAAAGCTGGATAAAATCATCATATCATTCACCATATAGTGAATCCAATAACTTGTATTTGAGTAAAGATTACATTTCTATAAAATATCCTGTCTTTATTTTAATATAAAAAAGACTAAAGCTTGCCCCATTCTTTGTGAATTTGTTTCAAATGATTAGTCACTCTTACAATAAAAAAATAAAGGTTTGAATTTGTCTGACTTAAACTTGCAACCACTGAATCTTATTAATCTCCTGTCTCTCTTTCAATGTCATTTCTGTGCAGGGTGCATGAGAAACGCTAAGCAGGCAGGACTTTTATATTCTGTATCGCTAGGTATATACTCATAGATTTGACTATAGTCAAATAATCTCATTTTGTTTGAATAGTCTCAATGTGGAGACCTGCTTTGCTCTACATGAATGCCCTGTGCTCACTGGTACTCAGCACTGTGTCTGTCTCTTCTCTAAGTTTTATTTTTGTTTCCAAAAATTTAAAATGATAATATATTGGATAGTAAATCATAAGAGATAAAACTCCCTCTACATGGAAGCTTGATTTTATTTTGTATCTTTCATCTATRGAAAAAGACTATTTTGTAAAGCAGTGAAGCAAAGCCACTGGTTTGATGGAATCCTACACTAGAGTAAAAACTTGTAGGAATAAAAAGACACATTTAACAATGAGAAGATACAGAAAGCAAATGAGTAAGAGGGGAAAAAGCTAACCGAAGTAAAACCTGTTCTCAGCTAATTTTGGGTCTTGACAATACCTATTTTGATTATCGCCTAGTACAGCATTTAATTTTAAAAATGCTGAAGTCTTATCCAATATGTGATATTATTTTGCCATCTTTGGATGCCAAACAGAACTGACATTTTACCATAAACTCTCTGGTCTGAAATTTTACCAATTTTCCACCTCTTAGTCATGTTATGAAATGTCTCCCTACATAGCTTGTCTTACTGAAATTAATAGAGAATTAGCCAAATTGATATGTACATTCTGTTTCTTTTTAGCATACACATTAATATAACCTCACAGCCTTTTCACACAGCAGTACTAAAAGTGGATGCAAATAACAGCATTTTCTATTGGCTTCTGTATTTGCAGAATCAATACGTTTTACCAAGAAATAGTATTTTGCTTCTGAAGGATCAACGGGAAATAAACCCTTTTTATTCTTTCCTCTGTTCATTAAATGTTAAGAAATAACAAGGAGGTTCAGCTCAGTTTCATTGAAATATTATTTTCTTGGATAGCTGTCTGGGGAAGTTAAATGTTATCTTTATTGCATACAGTGTGCAGTTTCCACAAGGGGTAAATGATTATTAATAGCAGATCTTCCACATTTAATGRGCACCTGCTATGCAGAGTGGGTCAGTGTTTTTGATGAAACATTTACGAAACACTTACTGTAATTAGTGTAATTAGGCCTTTCCAACTGCCGTCCTGTCTGTAGAAAATCAGATTCTCAAACTTACTTTGTAGGTGGCTATAATACCCACTGATTTAAATGAGTTTCCAGCTGTTCAGGCAACATTTATTAATTTCTTGGCTTTTCTAGCTAAGTGCTTAGCAGTAGTAGATATAACCATACAGTGATGTTCACACTTGATTAGCCTGGCCATCCATTTGGACTTTTGTCCGGTCTTTGATGATGGGTGCTACCAAATGATTCGAGGGAAATGCAAGAGATGGCCCCCAAAACAGACACAAAAAGTTGCTCTAACCTGAAAGTCTCTTCAATCTGCCTCAGTCAGTGCCTGAAGAAAATACAAAATACAATACTTCAAAAATAGGTGGTTCTAGTCCAATTACTTTGCTCTCTGCTTGCCTTTTCCTGTGAAAAAGCTGTGGTTCAAGCATACCTAAATTAGATCAGCCCTAAGAGGTGCTAATTTTAGGGGTTTTAAGACTGTTGAAGTTCGGATCTGGACACTGACCTAATCTATGCCCCTCTTCCCCAGCACATCTTCAGCCTATTTCGCTGTCTAGACTATCAGTTCTGCACAGAGCACGGCAGAACGATCACCCTCTATATGGGGACTTTACAGGCCTATGAAATTAAAAAATATCTCTTAGTAAACAAAATCTCTTTTAAGTCACCTAGCAAAACTTAATGAGTAAGAACATCACATTTATGTTTATATCTCTGACAGTTATTTTGATAAATATTGACTCCTTTCATGCAAAAGCTTTGATTTTGTCAAAGTTCCTTTCTTTAAAACACATCAATGTATTCTGGAATGGTAAGAAAGCAATGTTACACCAATCCAGAGTGAATTGTTTTGCAATATTAATTTTCAAATAATTTCTAACTGGAATTTATAAAAGGTTTATTCAAAAAAAAAAAAAAAAAATTGAAATACTCTCCAGTAACGTGTTTTTAAAGCTGGCCTTCTGTTGAACTGCAATGACAACGTCCTAACATTCAGTGAATGAAGTATTAGAGTATTAGAGAATTGTTTTAACAACAGTTGCCTCAACCACAAGGTCTTCTGGTTTCATGAACTGATGTCGCTCTCTTTACTATGAATAGTGCTTTTAAAATAACTCAAATTCTTGTAAATAATAACCATTTCCTTGCTGAAAAGAGCTTATTACGTCTAATGGTTTGTGTGGCATTAAGCCTTTCTCATTTTAAACTAATATTTTCCTCATCTTTTCTTGAACCTGAACAAAAAATGCGAAACAATTTTGGACAGAGTATGTGGGATTTGTGTAGAGATATATGATTGCAATAGGTAAGCTGATCATTAACTTTGAAATTGAGTTTGACTAACTCTTCCATACACTTTATGCAAGGTTTATTTTAGATTTGGCAAATATTTCCAGCAGGAGATTATACTGATGCCACAAACTTTTCAACACAAATAACACAAACAAACACAATTTCAACAAAAACAAACACTTAAAGTTTGTTTTCTATATGAATAAATTTCCATCTTGAACTTTCATAGAGTCCAGTCAGCTTCAAATGCATAGCAAATAAAAATGAAATAAATAAAAACGTGCATCTTAGCTAAGCATCAGAATTTATGCCTCAGACTTTGCCGTTAACTTTTGAACTAAAGAACAGTTAAATCTGAATTAAAAGTGTACTTGTAAAGCTGTTTTTTTACGGAACATACTGTAATGTGTGGAGACATTCYGTGTATGTCAGCATTAGCTACACAGTGTTGAGCATCACTTTGCCCTTCACGTGTTCTGACTTGGGGAAAGCAGGCATTTTAGCAGGGTCAAAAAGCACTGCAGGCAGCATGTCAGCTCAGACTGACTTGCTCCACTTACAGTTTTGGAAAATAAGTTCAGTTTCCAAATTAAAAGAAAAAAAAGAGGGGGGGAGGATGAAAAAGTATGTTTTAAGAATTCTCCCAGTATTTCTAAATGCTCTAACATTATCTTCCTTCATGTTTCTTGGGGTCAAAGTATAGCAAATGAAGCAAACCTACCTTCCTCACCCCCAAATCCTTACTGTGTGTTCCCAATTATCTGCAAAGTGATAGTCAAAAAGTATTTCATTTGGTCTAGATATGACTTGGAAAAAAAAATAAATAAACAACGGACAGCTTTGATCAAAGCCTCCTCCTGAAGAAAAGATACAGTTTGTTTGGAGGTTAATAATCTTAGATCACTTCAGTACTTCAGATCCGCTGCATTAAAGTTGTCAAAACGTTTTCAGTTTCAGAAGCCACGACTTCAGAGAAGCAGCTCCTATTGTCATAATTATCCATGACCTACTTTCAGACAGGTTTGTTCCTTCCTTCCTTCGTTCATTCGTTCTTTCTGAGCGCTATAAACATTTTTTTTGAAACTGTCAAACATTAAAGAAAAATAAACAAAAAAGAAACAGGAAAATGTAGGGGAATAAAAACTGAGAACCAGAATCAATAATTCCTGTTTGCCTTCTACGTATATCCTGGCACTTTTTTTCTTCCCTACCTATTTCTACCTACCTATAGGTGTATTTTGGTTTTAAAATACCTTAGGACTTTATAAGGCCTTTCCCTGCTCCATATAGCGGGACCATCCTTTGTGACACATCCGTGTTTATCTCAGATAAAAGACCACTGAAAATCCTTTTATRAACTGCAGAGTGAACTCGCCTCATCTCTCTCATCAAAGCAAAGGGAACTGTTTTACTACAGAACACACCGTGGCATTTGTCATCTCAGGATAATGTAAATGTAAAGAACCGTTCAAGAAAGGAACTGAGGAAATCACAGACAAGTGCAACAACAGAGATTATCAAAATCTTTGGTCTGGATAAAACTTCTAACATAGGATTTCAATCAGGAATTGCCAGAAGTTGGAGATTTCATTTTATACTCGTCTGTTTTATTGTATTTTTTTCTAGCTAGTAGCTACTGAGAGAAAAAAAAAATATTTAACAGGTATCACCCACTATGATCAATCTTAGGGTTTTGATTCAATTAATAGAGTACTGAATTGAGAGGCCAAAAGTAGATTTTCTTTCAGATTCTTTGTGTATCTTCAGCCACAGTTTCACTAATCTGAATCTATAAAGATTAAAAGATTTAAYTGTCTTCCTTGAACTCTATGAATGTGGTTACAGCCATGAGACTAGTAACCCATGGCTTAAGATTTTCAACAAGTTCAGCTGTTTGAAACAAACAGGACATAAGAAATAATGGAAAACACGATTAGTCTGTTAATTGCCTTTCCTTTTTCTTTGGGAAAAGAGCATTGACCAGTCTGTAAGATAGTAAACAAAGCCCTGTACTCAGCAGCAATAAATTACAACTATCAAAAAATCTCCCTTTTTCTTCRTAATTATAAAGCAATCTGTAGGTGCTTTGCAAACTGCAAAAAATGACACAGTTACATGATGACAGGAAAAAATGACAGAAAAGTTGTTCCAAACCTCAAGAAGGAGATCCTAAAAGATTTTTTTTCATTCATATAAGTGGTTGAGGAATAGATTAATTTTCAGGGGTCAGAAGCAGCACTAGAGATTGCTTTTAGATGCTGTTTTCAAGTTACACCTGCTCACTGTGAGGTAAGATGTCAGAAAATAATGAAACAACATTATACATATTGAGGTTGCAAGATGGGAAATGGGAATCAGATCAAAGGTCTCTGAAGGATGAAACGTACAAACAAATGAATATCTGACACTTGTAGAGTGAGCAGTCTGCCTTTGAAATCCTTTTTACATTCATAGGAACACACTTAATGGGGATTCTCTTTCTTTTATTTTTCCCTTCTTTTTCTAAACTTCTCATGTGACAGAATTAGGTATTACAAACCAACACAGAACCTAGYGCAGCTACAGCTGTACAGTTTTTACAAAGCAAAAAAATTACTATACTTGAGTAGTGGTGAACATACAGAAGGAGATATCTGAAGATATTTTATTATTCTTGCTACGTATGCTAGAAAGAAATCTTGAWGGTTGTATTTTGTCTATGGTTGGCCAGAACAATACTGGGAAAAAATGCCATTCCCCATTCCAAGCAGTAGTTTCTGGAAGCTTATGCTGTAGTGATATATTCCAGTGATGTATTCCCAGTTTCACTGTCTTTTAGGAGGTGTGATTGTCTGCRTTTCTTGCCTATGTTTCCTTGTACATATTTTCAAACCTGGTGATGTAAGCTGGTGCATGCACTTGCAAATGAGATTAATCCAGCCTACTAGTGAGCTAATTAACTCTATGTGAAATATTCTTACTGTGGGCTGCTGTAGTATGCACCAGTATGCACCATTACCACCAGAAGAGAGGAAGCRGCTGTCTGAAATCAGACCCTCTAATCGGCATCACGGCTCCCATAGGCCGACAGACTGACACTKTCTGTCCAAATGATCAAATGCTTGTAGTTGGGTAGAGAGTAGAGGCAAGGGAAACACCTCAGTGCAGTGGTTTGGTTTGATGAACACCATGGATCTGTGCTGATTTATGTCAGGTGAGGTCTTGGGCCAATAAATTGCCTCAGATGTATTGAATATCTTTGAATTTGTAGTTCACCTCATCACTAGCAATGCTCCATTCATTTGTGACATTGCTCTTGAGGTGGGACCCTACCAGGTTTACATCCTGCAGATGCTGAGCTGCAATGRAAACATCCCTCTCTTTAGACATTCTTATACTTAAATGACACAGCACCACAGAGAAAATCTTCAGAAGTTCTCTCTTCTCAGCTTGTATTAATTCATTGAAATTCTACTCATATTTAACGTAAGAGACAAAATATTTCAAGTAAATCTCTGGCCAATTATCTGTTTCAATGTTCTTAAATCATTTTTCACCAGACATATTAATTCTTACAGTAATGAAAAGAACTTCCCAAATCCATGGTGTGTTGAAAGTCTTTGGAAAATAAGATATAATACATAACATTAGAAAAGAAAATAKAGAAATGAGGTTATTTCCTTACTCAAAGTCAGTTCTGTGAGTCAAAATGAATTTAAATAATTGTTGTTGGATTTTAAATAGACTTGCAAGAAAGACTATTSTTTCCTTTGACATAGCAAAACAATTTGGAGAACAGGCAATCTTATTTGAAATGACTGTGTAGGTGTCATGCTTAGCTAATCATGAAATGTCATTTTCAAAAATATTAATGCATTCCTCTTATAATGTGAAGCAAAGTAATGTATTTTGTAAATGAGATCAGCATTAAGTCTAGAAAAACGTTATTCACTGACTGCGCCGTAATGCTTTTTCCCGTTTCTTTTTTTCCTATAAAGTGTTTGAAGATTCAGAATTGATCAATGAACAAACAACAGAAAACAAAAACAAGCCCCCCAAACAAAGAGCATTGTTGCTAGGTGGGAACAAAGACCCTGTAGCAGATTATATCTGTTTAAATGCAGCACTGAACTGAATTTGTAGGATATGCTGTGCTTCCTGAAAAACGACTCTGGTAGTCAAATCTCATCAAAGGCCAATTGGAGACAAGGATCTGTGATACACATCATGGAAGAAGCAGAGCCTCTGAGAGTCACATTTGAAAAACCTTTATTCAATTCTTGAGCTGAAAAAAATATATAAATTCTGAAATTCTTGTGTAAATGTAATCAAATTGCACTGGYCTTCCTTTTGCATTGCAAAGTTTATTTTACAGTAGAATTGCTGTCAGTTCAAAGGCATTCTCACAAGGCCCTATTGCATGAGAATACTTACAAGAATGATTTTTGGGGGGAAATGGGGTAGKTGGGGAGCTTTAAGAAATTTTGTCATTTTCTATTTTTTGTAAAGTTTTCTTTGTAATCATAAAATGCATATTTTTCACCATCTTTTAAGGATTAGTGGATACAAAATCCTAGGACACAAAAGCTAAGCCCCCTCAAGGCTTCATTTAATTTACTTTCTTAAACAGATATTTATGTGACAGTGTCAATCTTTCAGTAATTCATGCATGAACTTGTCAAAAAAACTATTTCCACTTCTCAGTACTACTGTGAATATTTTGACATACATATTTGTGATAGACTGAACCAATAAACTATTCAGAAAAGTTTTAGAGGGTTGAAAAATAAGGAAATGTTTCTAGACCAGCAAACTGCTTAGCGCAGCCTTCTCCTAGACYGAAAGCTGCCAAAGCACATATTAATTTTGCTAGGCTCATTTCATGTCCTTTTTCCCCTGTTTTCACTTCTATGCAATAAATCACAGTGCCAAAAAATGTTATATTTCATTGCYTTTAGCTTTTAGGCTAAGATAGTAGCATAACTGTTTTTTCCTAGAAATAATAGACATGTGATATGTACTGATGTGATACAACTAACAACTATGGATGAACCAGTAAGGATAGTCCAAAACTCATTTTCTTGCTGCTTGGAAGTGTAATTTATAATGACAGACTTCATGTTAATCCCAAACATGCAACATGTACCCAAACAAAAAAGCAAGAAATATATGTTTAAAATACTTAAAAAGATAATTTAACTTAACCTTATGTTCCTGACATTTTTTCCATTGACTCAGCATGTTAGTAGATGTGGAGAAAATGGATGAATAAACAGTAGACAGTGAAAAATGTGCAGCCATTCCTCTACTTGGCTTGAAAGATAGTTTGTTTATGTGTTTTTAACTTTCAGACTATGATAGTATCCACCATCTATGTTTCCTCCTTTTCCAAGTGGGAGCCACGTGTTTTCTTGCCAGAAACAACATAAAAGACTCTGCTCGGGTTACTTCTGTTACAGAGATTTTTTAGAAARGCATTATTCTTTCAATACTTTACTTGACTATTAAATGAGCTTTTGTTATTATAGCTTCATGTGACTCGTTGAGTAATTTCAGCTCAGTGTTTTCTGTCCGACTTTTAGTCACTTATGAATTATTCACTGACCTCATGGGTCTTTGTTCATCTACCGAAGCTAGAGACAGACCAAGTCAAAATGGACTCTTCACTGACAGCCCCCAGCAATTAAGAATCCTTGGCTCTAAATTTTTTGTTAACAAGAATTGAGTGAACAATCAAAAAAAAAAAATTAATTTCAAGTGGACAGCTTTGAGACATTGGCAGGATCAATACACAATACCTCTGTGTCAGCAAGCATGGTGCCTGCAATATGTCATTTTAATTTATTTCTCATACTCCTTTTTAGTAGTGAATACAGAAATTATGGATATTTAATACATATATAATATGGATGCCCTAGATTTTTTTTTTCCTTTTCTTTCCAAAAATTTTCAAAGCACCTGGAAAATTCCCTTGGACCTTCATAGAGAGCTTTTCTACTGTCTGCTGTATTCTCAGTCTCTCTTTCTAAGTCTCTCTCTTCATTTTAACAGCTCCTGCTGATTATTAGCCACATAAACGCTTCACTTGCCAATTACTTACATATTCATGCTCTTGCTTCCCTTCCAAAGATAATTATATTCCCGAGAGAGATGCACCTGGGAAACACAGCAGCAGTCTTACTTATTTTCAAGTCATCCTTTTCTTTCCCCCCCAAAACATCCACGCCAATCGTGCATGCGCTGAGTCACTTTATACATGAAGAAAAGTTGTCTTGAAGGAGGATGTTTTTGCTTGAATCAGTCTTGTCATAACTCCAATGGTGAGATGAGAAAATTAAATAGATGTATATGTATAGACATTATTGGTGTAGTTCTGTATGATTTAATGAAGGGGTGTGTTAAAAGATCTTTTTATTTAATCCATACAAAAGAGCTCAAAAAAGATAGATTTCTATAGGAATAAATGCAAAGCACAAATTCTAACATTAATTTTTYCTCACTGTGTTGCAAAATGTTTGAACGCAGATTAATGGTCCCCTGGATGGCTTATTCAGCCATTTCTGACCAAGGCTGTGAACAGATGATGTATTAAGAGACATGCTTTTCAATAGAAAACTTGCTTAATTTTCCTGTTTCCAATATCAGAATATGCATCAGGATCAGGATCAGAATATGCAAGTTTACCTATCTGTGAACGCTTGTGCTGGTAAAGCTCTATGACTTCTTTGTGTGGAGCACAGCACTGTCCCATGCAGCAAACAAGGAAAACATATAAGCACAGCAGAATCTACATAAATTTTACATTAAAATAAGTCCTTATGAAAATGCTGCTATGCTAATTGCCTGAGTCAGTGTGCTATCATGTCAAAATGTAATCATCCAAATTCATCACTAAATCCAAATGTGTCACCAGCTGCATATATCAGCAATTGAATTACATGAGCCATTCATTTGGCCTAGTGTGTAATTTATCAAGTATTTATGTGTTCTATATAAAACTAATTCCTCCCTAGGTCAGGGCACTGCTGCAATGCTGATTAATGCTTTTGTCATTTCACATATTGATTATTATAATTCACTGCTTATTGGTTCTCTCATTGCACACTGAACTGGCTTACATTTGTGAAAAATGTTGCTGCGTATATCYCGGTCAAATTATAAAAGTTTAATAATACCACCCTGGTTTTAATGAAACTTCACTGCCTCACTGCCCATCCATGGAACAGGTCTGGTGTTCCCAGTTATCGTGGTGATGTGTAACCTTTCTAAATATTTGTAGGCTTTTTGTGGTGAGTGCCCTTTCCCTCGTGTTGCATACTAGTTTCCTGTCTGATAACCTATGGGGAGACTACTGACAGCAGTCAGGCAGTAAACTCCTATGTAGTTTGKTTTTTTCTCAGTCCCTTATGCAACTGGTCTGCTTTTCTTTCATATTGYCTCATTTTGTCATAAAGTTTAATCACGTCTTCAGAAAAATAAGTTTYGTAGGGAAAAGGAAAATTATAAAGATGACAGATCACAGTCTTTGTTACTTGTTTATTAACTTTAAGTGATCCCAGTTAGCTTCTCAGAGCACTCATCTGATGGAAAGGAATTTTCCGTTGTTAATGATATACTTGCCACTCTGAAAGCTATATTAAAAATTTTATGGTTTCCCTAAAAAGTTGAAAACTCATACATTCATTGCATTTTAAAAGAACTGAGGGAATAAGTCAGTTTACACACTTCAAGTTCTCCAATAGTAATTTGTTTGTCTGTTTTTAATGTGTACATTATGAAAGAAAAGATCAGCTTATCTTGGCCGTTCCATCCCATAAGCAGAGTGTTTAAGGCAAGACTTCAACAAATGAGGTCCAATCTATTTGTCTAATGAGAGCTGTCTTTTGATAGAGATAGAACTTTCAATAACGGGCACAACTTGGGAAAAGCAGATGCTGAAAGAAAATGTTCTTTGTATTTTTGCTTTGTGACTTTTGTAGAATTTAAATAAATACTAAATTCATGGAAAATCTATGTAGTGCAATTACACAATGTACACAAAAACTGGCTCTCTGTAGATTCTATAAAGAGTTAAAAAAATATTAATAAAAAAAGATTCCTGGATTCCTGGGCATAAGATATTCTACATCTAAGACATTATGAGAAAGTGGCTGAATATTATAGTTTTATGCCTTTAGCATATTTTTGATTTAACTGAGCAATAATGATCAAGCAAGGACATTTTTTGATGATTAACAATCAAAAGGGAGAAAATGATGGCCTCAGGTTCAGCTGCTGTTAATCCCTAAATTATGTCTGCACCAYGTCTAGTTTCATTATTTTGAGATGAATTCCCTTTTCTTCCTGTAATTTAGTGCAGATAGAAAACAATGTAGATTAAAACCTGCTCTTTCTTACGGGCGTTTATTTTGACTTGAGATGGTTGTGGGTAGAGTCATAACGCAAGCTGATAGGTACACCTGAAAAGTGGAGACCTGGCACTGCAGTTAGCACGGGACCCATTTMGGAGCATGTGCTGGAGTGCCCTTTGCAGGGCAGAGCAACACGAGGGCTCTTGCGTTACCCCTGTGATGGAAAAGAAGGTGTTGCTGAACACTTGAAAATGGTCCTACCATCACATACAGCCTCCCCAAGCAGTGTTTTGAAATAGCAACCAATACCAGGTCGGAGTTGTACTGAGAGATCTATTTGACTCTCTATAGTTGACAAACTATCTATTTGACTACACACTCCACAGTTGGAAGGGACCGTGGGTGGATTTTCCTTCAACATTCACCTTCCAGGTTTTTCCGATCTACTTCTATTCTCATGGGTACAATTTATTCAGATAAATTGATGGTGATCTCTGCAAAAGTACAGTAGATACTAAATCAGATTCCAAGCTGAATTTGTAGACTGATTTCTTAATGTAATGCAAAAACTAAGGGGGAAAAAAATAACAAAAAGAATGAGAAACTTCTATTTCCATGGATGGTGGAGAAGAAAATTAGCTAAAACTATTAGCTAAATATTTATCTAATATACAGTGAGTTTACCTGTGTTTTCCTTGACTTTCTGTATAAACCTGTTTGCGCTGTAATAAAAGTCTACATTTATCAGATTACTGTTACTATTGAAAGACTAGAGAGCTCCTGCTGGCATTATTTCAAATCTGTATCCCACAGTTGCCTATCTTTGCCAGGATTTACTAAGAAAAGGTACCATAAAGGAGAGTTTCAGGTAGGGGAAATGAACAAGAATCATGTTTTATTGATTCAACATCATATATTTGAGCCTACTCTTCAACAAGCAGAGCTGTGCCTAGAAAATATATGCCATTATACCTGTGGAATGTAGACTGTTAGCTATATTGGCAAAAGCAAAATACATTTCAAACCTGTAATGTAGGCATAATAGTACTGTTTATCTTCAGGATYAACCAGAAAGAATCAATATCCTATAGAATCTGCTTTCACCACTTAGAAAGTAGAAAAGAAAGCTGAAAAGAGCGCAGAACCGAAGCGCTGTGGTACTGCGGAGTGCTGGGGGCCGCAGCACAGCAACTGCCTGGATATTTTCCAGATAAAATCCCAGATGTAGATCAGTACTCTTGGCAAATTCAAACACCAAGTACAATAATGGAGTTGAAATTATGATAAGCAAGAAATGCAATTCTTCACGCAGTTTTCATGTCTGCACAGCCTTTGTTTAAGCACAGCTGCTTTTGGAAGAGCCATCCTAGTGGTAAGGGAGTTTCCATTCCTCTTCCTAGCAAGATTGTACTAAATAGATCTGGTTGGCATTTTTTTAGCAGAACTTTATCATTAAAATTATGGGAGTAGGATAGTACCTATTCTATGATATGCTTTTTTCTCTTTCTTTAATGAAATAAAATTGAGTCTTTCTTGCCATCTAGATGGAAAATTTCACCTAGTACCAGATCAACTAATGTTCTTAGAATGAATGTTGAAAGGATGCGTTCCCTATAGAAATCTCCCAGGCCTGTCATTAAAAGTAAATAAAATGAAATGCATTTCAACAGCACTAATACATATGCACATTCACCTGAAGAAACAGTGAACTAAATTTTAGTTAACTCCCACCTGATTCTTGTATTGCTTCTATAGAGAAACAAATAAATATAAAGCAGGATGTGAAATATTATAAGGGCTAAAATCTATCACAGAAAGTAAATTCTATGAATATGTTTTTGTTTCTCTGGATGTTTTCTGTTTCTTTTACATTGCTTTTCTTTAAGTWCATATCAGTGCAGGGAAATATTCCTCTTGAAGAACAGGTAAAAAATATAGYGCATATTTGGTAAATTCGACTATAGTCTGAGCAATCAAATGAACATGTAAAACATACTTTGTTTCTCTGTAAAATTATGATTATCAGAAGTGATGATATGAATCACTGGAAACCTAACAAGTAGCAGCCATATAGTTGTATCTTAGCTGTATTCAGACACTTCAGATATAAATTCAGAATCACAAAGAAGTATGTTATGGTTACTCTACTGTTTAGGTGTGAAAATAACTTCTAAAATAATCTGCCTACATTGTAACTCATAGTGCCAATTAATACTATTAATACTGATCAGTTATCCTCTTAATTGTCCCCACAAATTCTCTGCAATTTTTTGTTTTTAATGCACTAATAAGCAGTTTCTCCCATGAGAAAAGTMCAGCACTGAAAATGGACCAGAACATAATTTTCAGACCTTCATCATCCTTAAGGTGAACTGCAAAAAAAAAGCAGATCTGTGTTTAAGGTTTTGCCCATGGGTACTAGAAACACTACTGAAATGTGTGGGTATCTGTACCAAAGCAGAAATACATTGTAGCATATGATTTATTGGGCACAGAATATATATATATTACTAATAATATATACTATAGTAATATATATATTATATAATATATATAATGTATTATAATTATATATTATTATATTATATATTATTATATATTATATATAATAATATATAACATATTATATATTATATATAATATATATAATATATAAAATATATATTATATATTATAATAATATATACTATAGTAATATATATTACTATATATATTACTAGTAATGCTGAAGCATTATGCTGAAACAATGGCTAATTGTTAGTAATAAGTTTTGTCAGTCATGGGAATTAACCTAGAATGTAATATGCTATATCATGGGCCACTTTTTTACATAAATTTAAAATTTAATCCACAGGGATACGTTGCCRTATCACACCAAACAAAAACATCAGATTAATTTTTATTGCCTTAAGAAAAATTCTTACCATTAAGAAAATGATAATATGTGAGGGCAATCTMTTAACTAACAGGCTGTCAGAGATACCCATTCCTCACTCTCCATACTGCAGACATCCTGGTATCGTGATAACGGCCAGATAACTTGCTCTGTGTTTTTCCTTGCAGTCTAAAAATCCTTGGAAGTCACTATGCTGCTTTGAAATGTGTCCATGAAAGGAGCCTAAGAAAAGCAGGAATCTTTGATGATTGCAGGAAATAATTTAGAAGCCAACAATTTCATAACTCTGAACTGGAGACAGATGAAGAGTAAGCAGAGTCTGGCCACTCTGGGATGGATACAGTCAGACTGAGACGTTTGATGCATTAAAGATGTGACACTCTGGAAGGCTGCTAAAAAGTGATTCCTCTAATGTGTGGAAGCAAGGAGCTGTGGAAAGAGAAATGTGAAGTAAAATTAATTGATTCACTACTATCATTTTTAAGAAAGACTTTGACTGGCTTAGGTGGGAGGTTTTGAGATGGAGGAAAAGCACACACGTGGGCATGTAGGCATAGAAAATACTGAAGCAGGTCGATGCAGATCTATTAGAATTGAACTAGAGAGATTGCCTTTTATTGATGGACCACTACTCATATTTTTTTTTTAAAAAAAAGACCTACTGCAGCTCGCAGGGAGCAGCGACTAGACTAGCACACTGTGTTTGACAGCTGGCTCATTCAGACTCTAGAGGAGTTAATCGCAGAAAATGGGTCATCGTTCGGGAATGACTCATTGCRGCAATTCTTTTTGATAGTGCTATGTCAAGCTCTCCATATTTACAAGCAAGTATGTTAACAGAAAATCTCTGCAAGGAGCAGCAGCCTTGGCTCAGAGCACTGCCTCCAACCCCAGGCTGTGTGACTGCATGCAGCGAGCACGGTGTGGCTCTGCAGCAGGAGCAGACAGGGCTTCAGTGTCAAGATTTACCATTCTTGGAATAACTCCACAGCTCTCAAAGAAGGCAAGTTATGAGAACAGATAAAGGGGCTTATATAATCTGTCCTTAAGAACTAGGTCCTGGTCCTTTCCCAGTGATTCTTGGTATTTTCTGCAAGCTGAAGTTCATAAAAATCTCCTATAGTTCTGGCATAAACTGCCCTTTAAATCAATGTGGAGCAGACTTCTTCTTTGCAGGCGAGTTGAATGCTATTGTAGTGCATTAGTTCCTTGACCCAAAGGTATTAATAATTTGAGATTATAGAGGCTCTGTGAGCTGCTAAGTCACTAGGAAGGTCGAGAGGATCCTCTCAGTCCAAGCTCCCCTTACTTCGTTGTCCTTTCAGTAGCAAAGTTCTGGACGATTCAAAACAAGCTCAGAAGCTAGACCTTGTTCTGCTTCCTCTTCCAATGTTTTGTACTATTGTCTTTTCTTCACAGGAACCAATCTGCTACATTTTGAGTGAGGGACTATTAGGAAAGAAAAAAAAAAAAAGGAGATTTTAGAGATTTTAACTTTGCCTACCAAATGATTTCGACAGTCCTGTTGTCTCTTGGAATCTCACTTCCAACCGCAAAATTGGGGTAATGGGTTTATTCACTGCAGAAAAAAACCTGTGGGGTCTAGTGAGGAAGCATTCCATATAAAATCAGGTAAGCAGGCTGATATGGTTCCTATGAAACTGTCAGCAGCTTTTCTTTATTACATTTTCTCTCTAAAGCACAGTTAAGAGTTTTGGTTGCTATTAGTTACACTTTAACACAAGACCTGGACCAAAATAATAGTCTTAGTTACCCCACAGTTCCAGTCAGTGTGAGTCTGCTGAAGTTATTAATGACGGTACACCAAAGCTCAAATGATGTAGGGAAAACGAGATTCATGCCCTTAATGTTAAAGGTGACCTCTGCCATGCATGCACACTATGAAAATCTACAGCCCACAGGCAATTTGATTTTCTGGATGAAAATTACTACAGAGGCTTCAGGAACTGTGAGGCAGACTCTTTTCCTTTTCAAAATATCAGTATGAAGGGCAGAGGAAAGATATTAAAAATCATCTCAGAACTGAACTAGGAATCTGATTTTAATAGTCACTAGGCTTTAAGAACAAGGCACAGTTCAGAGGTGCAGGGGCAGTTTGTGCAAGTTTGGTGGTTTCTGATGGTACAGAATCTGCTGACTTCATTTCCATCTCATTAGCCCCACGTTCCCTGGAGGGAGAGAAAATCTGTGGTGCTGGGGAAGTGTCAGGCACAGCTAGGACTGTAATTTGTTCGTCTTGTGAAGAAGAAAAAAAAAAACTTGTTTGACTCATGCCTTTCTCCAGCACTGCCCATAGCAAGTTCCCTGTGGCTGCTGCAGACCGCTCTCTAGGGGATGTGGGTTGAATTCATGCACCAGCAAAGGACATCTCCCTTCTCAAACCCACGTGTGGAAAAGCTAAGGCTTTGGAGGAAGGAAGGAAGGAAGGAAGGAAGGAAGGAAGGAAGGAAGGAAGGAAGGAAGGAAGGAAGGAAGGAAGGAAGGAAGGAAGGAAGGAAGGNGAAGGAAGGAAGGAAGGAAGGAAGGAAGGAAGGAAGGAAGGAAGGAAGGAAGGAAGGAAGGAAGGAAGGAAGGAAGGAAGGAAGGAAGGAAGGAATACATTTTCATCTTCCTGTATCCTCTCCTGCCTGTACAATCTTGGTCATGCGTTACAGAAGACACAAAACTTCTGTGCCAGGATGTCAGACATAAATTATTCAGTCATAAATAGGAGCATATACAACAGAGCAGCACAGATAACACTGAAGTGTAAGGACCTAGTGCTTGAGGCACCTTCAGTGTAGGGTATGAAAACAAGGATCAGTTTGAAATAAAATACTTTCCAGAGGCTGCTCAGGAACAGAAGCAGATGGCAGCAGGGCCTGCTCAGGAACACAGGTCTTTCTGGTCACTGGCTGGTCACAGAGCTGCACTGGGATTCACTCCAAAGGAGCTGAGGCCGGTCAGCCACCAGCTCTCCAGAACAGGTCATCTATTTAACTGTATGAATGAGGCTTTAGGAGTCCTGTCGTAGGCACCCAGATTTGAAATGCTTCTGTTAATAAGAATCTTCTTTTTCTTTATCATGTTTCCAACATTATGCAAGCTGTTGATTTTTTTTCAAAACCAATTGTCAAAAAGAATTTTAAAGAGCCTTTGTGCTCTCATTTTGCTGTAATTCAAATGATTTATTCAAGCCAGAGCTGCTGAGCATGGCTCAGTGACTCAGATACTAACACAAAAGTCCCCCCCCAAACTCTTTTGCTCACTCTTGCTCACATTTTGGGTTCATAATGAAGGGTAAATCTCAAAATTTCTGCTCAAATCTCTACCACCGAGACCCAGTTCAAACTGCATTCGGAATAAGAAAAATACATCTGAAAATAATTTTATTCTTAAAATATTTCTGATGTAAAGCTTGAAGGTTTTGGAGAAGAGGAAAAACAAACAAACAAACAAACAAACAAACAAACAAACAAATGAAAAACCAAACTGACAACATGCTGAATTGTAAAACTGTGGATAAGAAAAAGCTACAGAAAAAGATGGAGAGGCCAGGAAGACAAATGATCAGCTGCTTGGGGTAGAATATGTAGAAGTGACAAATTATCACAGGTGAATTGCTACACCCAAAGAGTTTTCAAAACATGAACTGTGTGACTTCAGTAAGGTCCAACATGGGCCACTGGGCAGTGAAATGTGATGTCCAATTAGGGACATGCAGAATGAGATTGAACTGAGAAGAAGCAAGAGGTACAAGGGTCTAGATGGTAAAGGTGCATTGGTGAAGCTGGACAAAAGGCTTGCAATGTAAAGCCCAAGAGGAAAAGAGGGAAGCTAAATTAGCTGAGATAAGAGATGAAGAGAGAGTTTTGATAAATTATCAAAACTGTAGCATCTGAAATAGAAAGGAAATTATAGAGCTTACTCATCTTACTGAGGAATAACTGGAGAAATTTAACAAGTCTAGCAGTGGGTGGAAACAGAAAAGGAGAGTAGAATCTGAAAGCCTGCTATTAAGCCGGAGTGACTGGGAGTGTGGTGGAGTTATTCCACAGTGAAGAATGGAGATAGCAGGGAAATTAAGGAATATGGTGTTTGTATAATTTTATTTTCTATATGTATAGAAACAAACAATATCACTAGAAAAGAGGGCTTATTTTTTGCCCCCCTATCCCATAGCCGTCAGGCATGGACTACAGCACAGCACAGTAACTGCAGAGCAGTATTTGTTCTCAGCGAGCAAGGGTGGGGATAATTCATTTTCATGTCATGTATCACTCACAGCTGTCTGCTGTGATTGCAGAAGCCAAATTATATCATCCTACATTCAAACTAAACCAGATTTGTTTGGGAAGCAGGAGACAGAATGTGGGTGTGTTAATAGCAGGTAATATCCTGCCTTAATATATCCATGAGGTCAGAATGGTCACATTAATAGTCCTGTGTGACATCTAGTGCTATTTTATGCACAGGGCAATTCTCTTGCATGAGTTATTCAAACTACCACAAATGATAGCTTAATTTTCCCATCTTATGGAGTTCTGTAACATCTGGTGATTTTCCGTGTATCTTTTTTCTTTTTCTGATAACATAACATGTCCCTAGGCAAGCATTTGTAAGGATCTTATTTCTGAACAAAATTCAGATACAAGGCAGGTTAAAATCTATAGAAAAGAGAATTAAAAAAATTACCAATTCATGCCTGTCAGCCATTTCTCTCTACTATACTTCCATACACTCTTGAGATTATGGAACCATATTTAAGTCTGAGTAGGATGATACTGGTACTGCTGGTACTTTCTCTCCCTTTTGCTATATATTCTCATTTGATAAATAAACATAAGTGCCTCTAAATGTTACGTTAGCTTTGGAAACAATCTATTGACAGTGAAACCTCTCTTTTCCATTTCAGGTCTGGCTGCTGGTGCAATAACCAGAAACATGACAGTCTTTATACAGTAGATAGAAGTACACGGCGTATAGATGTATAGTGGTAGTAGAAATCTCCAGAACAAAAGATGTCCTGATACTCCTAGTTACAGCAAAACATGACTGTGTAGATGCTCCTCTGCTTCTTCTGTGCTAACAGCTTCCCTCTATATTTCCAGAGCTTAGTGCCCTTAGAAAGACTCTTGTTTAGAGAAATGCCACGGCGGTATAGCATACCTGGTTCTTTTCATATCCATTTCTTTAAGTCTTTCTTTCTGAATGTGTATTCAGAAGTATGCTGTTACGGTAACTTGTGCTGATAATATGAGTGGGAATATTTGATTTAAATCACACTTTTTTTTTTTTTTTTTTTTTTTTYAGAGAAAGTGTTCAAAAGTAATTTAAGTAAATTAAGCTGAACAATACTGTAATCTAATAAATTATAAGTGAATTCCATACTGTCAAATGTAAATAAATAGTAGAGGAGAAAAAGTTGTGAGTTTTAGGACAGGAAAATTGATAGGAAAAAAATATTAGAATAGAAAAAAATTAATGAGAAGCCAGATATAATAATTGGAATTCTATTTTTCACCTGATGCACAAGGCTATGAAATAGCTAGTTGCTGTGATTCTGTGATTACATTTACAGATTGCCAAATGTAGATGGAATTCTAGAGTTATTCTGAAAAAAAAAAAAATGATATAAACAAATGATGCATTTCATTCCTGCTCAGATGAAAAGTTGTGTTTGATTCTTTTGTTTTCCCTAAAGGCATTAGATCTTTTATATCATAAGAAGAAAAAATAATTTCAAATTTGTAAATTATTCACTGTTTTTAAGATCATTAGGCACATGTACATGCACATGAGTTAATTCTGCAGGTTATTAGATATAAATGCTTCCTTTTCTTTTTCTCTCCAAAATAGCTTAGTCCCTCTTCAGCCAAGATGACAGAGTGCCTAAAAGTCATTTCAGTCTTATGCGTGATGAAAAGGAGCAGGGTAGGAAGGGGAGTGTCCCTTGCAGAAAGCAAGTTGAGCAGCTCCTCGTTGTCTGTATCACAGGTCTTCTGGCATAAAGTCTTTGATTGCCTTCAATCACATTAGTATGTCCCGCTCAGAAGGAGGTGTAATCTCAAGTAGCCAGGGCTTGAATCACCTAAATTACAACAAATTCAACCCATAAGTTGCACCTGAAGCATTTCTGACATCCATGAGCGTTAGTTTATTGAAACATCACAATTTCACCTAATGATGGAAAGCATTACTTTGGTCCCTTATCTTCTGAGCAATTTGAAAGGTAGCTTGAAGAGGACTGTAATGAAGGTTTTGAATATAAACATAACAAAGGTGTGTGAGAAAACACCAAAAGGGTCCAAGAATATCATTTAATAGTTCACACTCAGTTGTATAATGGGAACAAAACTGGCCCCCAGGAAATCCTGGATTCTAATTCCTTATAATTATGACTCCCTGTTCATTGAAAATAAACTATAAAACATGGTAAACATCTGCTCTGATTGAAACTTTACACCATTCCCTAGTTTCTCACAAGAATGTTTAATTAAGTTAAGGATGAATTAGTAAATGAATTTGTAAAACATTTCAATGATGTGAGTTGTTTTGCCATGTAAAAGTAATATAATTACAATAGGAAATCTAATACTATAAACAATTAGCCTCTCTGGACATTGGGTCTGGCTTAAATTGTTGGGGTTTTTTTCATAGAATATACAATTTTCTCTCAGTATGTGCTAATCATAAAGTATGCTAGAGACATATCATAAATTACACTTGTGAACTGTAATACTTTGACCTTTTCAGTATTCAGTATTTTGCATGGCTAGTAAAGCGTGATTTACAAAAATTAAAACAACATATTACTTTCCCTTTCACATAATGACAGGTAAAGTGTGTCTGAAGTAAATAGGAAGCTAACTGTAACAGCAAATTCTTCTTATACCTATCTCCAGTGTTTCACTGCAGCAATAATATCAGAAATTCCAGAATTCTATATGTTAATGTATCAAAATAGTAGAAGCAGAAAAAAATCAGCAAAGGACATCAAATTACAGCTATGAAAGACTCACATATGAGGAACATTTTTATGTAATAAGATGGACTGGAAAAGAAACATACATAAAGAGAGAGATGAAAGTTCTGCAAGTCATAGCTGATTTGAAGAGAGTGAATAAGGATCAGAGGATAAGGATCATTGTGTCCTCCAACTCAGGAATAAAAAAAATACTGAATGAAGCTTAAAGGTAATTCAAAAAAATAAGTAATAAAATAAAATCTTATGACATGTATCTTGTGACATGTAGCTAAGCATCTTTTGTACATGCATCTCATGACATGTGACTGAGCTGTAGATATGGACACAGGAGGATGCAGATTCTAATATGAATTTTAAAATTGGGCAAAGCTGCAAAAGAGAACTCCACCAGTGATTATTAAATACAAAAACATCACCTCCCCAGGGATCCTCCAAACCATGAGCTGCTAGAAGCAGAGAGAGCATTCTGGGAAATTCCTCTACTGCATCTTCTGCTCTGGTACCCTTCTGGGGCATTCCCAGGGGCTGCTTAGATGGGCATCGCTCTGATCTGCTAGGGCCACTTCTAACAGGATCTAGTTCAAAGCAGAAGCCATCAGAGAGAATATTCAAGTAAAGCTCAGAGTATTTGAGTTCCTTAGGTCTTTAGATCCTCTTCTGGAGGTCTCAGCTAAAACTGTTCTTGTAAGTGTATAAAATATGAAGAGATAGAACTTACTTCCAGGAGGTTCTTTATTTCAGATGAGTTACAGTATCCATTACCAGCTAAAGTAACACAACAGCATAACTATCATGTATATCAACCAATATAATTTAGTAATTAGGTACAATCTATCAGAACATTTAACAGTCATATATATTGTACTCTACTTTTCCCAACCTGTCAAAAAGGAAATACAGTAGAAGCTTGATGTGCTTATTATAGGGGAAATAACAGATTTCTATCACACCAGAACAACTCCTCTAATTATGTGTGAAGTGACTAAGGAAATGCTGATGCCATAGAAAGAACCATTAAAATTCCTCAGTAAGATTAAAAATAAATATATGTGACTGACATTAGCACATAATGAAAGTGTGCATAAATTGGTGAAAATTATATGAATGTGCTACGGTATTTGTAATATAATGTGGAAAGACTTTATTCCTTAATAATTTAAGTGTGAAGAAAGGAGAGTGAAATCTATAATCTAACTTCTCAACCTGAAATTAAGAGATGCTAAAGAGATTACTGCTTTTTTCAGTTGTAAATAATTTAATATAGCATGTACTTCTAAAAGTCAGGCTAGCTGTAAGGTTTTGTAAAAAGATGGAAAAAATATAGCATTTTAATTGGAAAATATTTTGTAGATTCACCCTCAAGGGTCTTTAGTTAGTAACTTTCTTTGTTAGATTCTTGCCCTCCAGGCTGCTCACACAGGCCTGGATTTTGAAGGTGTCCTGTTTAAGAGAACCTCAGTGAGCCTGGGACAGTGATTCAATTACCTCAGAACAGATATGAACTATATTAATGACATATAATAACATGCTACCACTTCAAAGAGTAAATTACTTCGCTTCCACTCCCACACCAGATGACATATAAAGCAAAACTGAAAGCACTATTGCTGAAAGCACTGTTATACCCTTTTATTATTATTATTATTATTAATTTACTTTTATTCTTGGGGACAACTGCCTAGATCACATCCCTTCCAAGGAACAGTGCTATCATGACTTCAAAAGTACTCAGGAAGCTTTGAACTTTAGAAACAGTTATTTCTCTTTTGGGAAACCTTGAGCAAAGATAAAGATATAATAAATTATGAGAATCTATAGCATTTATATATATTACAGTCTCATACAAAAACAGGATTTTTTTTTTCTTGGGAATCAAACAGCAAAAACAGGATATGCAGGAGCAATGCACATCTTCCTGTAGCTGACGTCCTCCACATGAGCACAAAAACACTCACAACCTTCTTCGTTTAACGTTGCTTGCACCTGCTCTCTGCTCTGGGTTGTGCTGTCTGCATAATTCAACAGGGAGACGTAAAATCATCATGTACCAAGCTTCCTTGTCTCGATGCTTTATCTCTTCCTCTATCTCTTATTCGTTTCTGACTTTAAGACTTTACATTAAATTTGAATTTTGACAAAAAAAATACTGCAAAGTGATTTTTTTTTTTTTTCCCACACAATAAGGCTGTTTCTGCAAAGTATCTCAATGCCATGAATGGTTACAAACATCTTGAGCATATCTATGCTTATTTTTCACAGTGTCTTCCTACTTTTTTTAATTTTATTTATGAAGAATGGGATTTATCTAATCTCATTTTAACTATCTGAAGTTTAGTTATGTGTGCTAGTCATCTAGTTCTCTTGAAAGACAGTGAAAGGAGATAAACTCATGCCAGGAAAAGGTTCAAATTACCAAAAGACAGACACGTAAGATATATATAGTCTTGCTCTCTCCATTGACTGAGGAAGCTTAGTTGCTAGACCCCTGATAGCAGCTTAGATGAGATAATTTTTTTTTTTACTAAAGTTAAGGGAGATGTATCCCATCCTAAATATAGATTTTGTCAGTTATGCTACATTAAACAGTCTGTGGTGGGAAGTGCAGAAGTCAGATCCCATTATCTGTGTGACCAGTCACACGGAAGGGCCTTGGCCCTGGTGGCATAATTGGAAGTTTGTTGCTTCAACAAACACTCATCTATATGAGCAAACACTCATCTATATGGTGCAAGTGCCACCATATCAGATCTGTTTCTTTGTTTTCAAGGACACTTTAATGAGCAAAGATCTATATTCTATCGTGAGACAATACGAACAATGAATGGATCCACTAGTCATATTTTAGCTGTTTTAGAAAATCTCAGCTAAGGACTGACCTTTTTACTCATTTGTTTTCAACCCTACTTGTATTGCCCAATAAAGGACGCAGTAAGAACGCATTTGCAACAGTGATTTAATACACTCACTGGAGTGTATTTTGTTTCCTCTTACGAATTTGCCTTGCATCTGTGTGCRAGAGTCTTGCAAGGTAGAACCTTAATGGTGCTCTTGAATCAATGTCCATCTGGTAATGTAATTAAAATAATACAAGAATAAAATGAAACAAMCCCCCCCCCCAACCCCCCCCCCAAATTATCTTCTATGCTGTTCAAGCACATAGATGGAGGAGTGACTCAAAAAGCTGGACCTGAAATAAATAATTTGGGAAGTTCTACCACACAAATTTCCCAAAAGATTTCTGAAGGAAAAAGAATATGTAGTGATTATAGTATTCCTGACATCTATGGTACTTAAAGCAAAGTCTGCAATTTATTATGCCTCCTCATTTTTAATGTGTGTTTGTCCTTTTTTATTTTCTTTATCAGAAAGGAGCATTCAGAATAAAACGTCATCCTACATTTAAAACTCTTGTCTGAAAACACTGTGGTGAAAAATAACAGGAGACAAAATGGAGACAAAATTAAAGGTAGATTTGGCAAACCATAAAAGTTCTGCAAAATGTCACTTGAGTAGTCACTAAGAATATATGTCTTTTTTTCCATTGGAAACAGTATTTCTGTCTTTCACTGGATGAAGGTTTCAGGACTAAGCTATTGAATTTGGCAGAGAATGAGATGTTTCCAGTAAGCTCGGGAATAGTGCTCCTCATTACAATGTGTATTATTTACTAAAAAGGAAAAAGTTTTAAAAGAGTAAGAGAGACAGGGCCCGGAGACACTTTTTTTGCCTAGTGTATTTTTGGGAATCCTTCTGAAATTCACAGTAATGCCTTGCCTAGTTCCTAATAAGAATAAAAGCTATGTATAAACACAAGGTGGTACAAAGTGTGGTACAAAGTCACATGTATAGATAAACTATAAATGCTATCTTTTAAAATTATAATGTAACTTATTCTGTACTGATTCCTCGCTGAGCTGTTCATTCATTTCCCATGTGCTGATGTATATGAACATATTTTCTGAGGAACTTCTTATCATGAACAAATTTGACTTTTTGTTTTTTCTACTTCCCTTAGCACTGGCAATAGTTATTCATATAAGTTACTTGAACCTACAACAACCTCCTGGACTTCTTCCAAGAAGAAAGGACAGATCCAAAGAAAGAATCAAAGTCTATAAAAATATGTTCATCATGCATTTTGATTCTTCTGAGGACAGCAAAAGAGAAACCAGTCATCTGAGTTTATTTTTATCTAACATTGAGCTAGGTTTCTATCACATTGAAGTCAATGGTAAGTTTCTATTGACTTCAGTGACACCACAATTTTTTTCACACTCCTCAACATTATTTATGAAAGTCTTCCTTCCTGTCATAGTCACTGTGAAAATGTTATTGAAGTATACACTTACAAAGAGACAGAAATCATTCCACTACTGTTACTTATTATAGCATTTCTTCTACACAAATAGCATGGAACCATTCAACATCATTGAAAGTTTTTTGTTTTTTTTTTTTTTTTCAGTGACTTTGTGTAAATAAATTCAGAAATACAAATTGTGTTGTCTTCTGAAATGACATTCCTGGTTTGGAAAGCAATGTTCAGCCTCTGAGAATTTGTTTCAGCAAGATACTGACTATGCCCCCACCTTTACACATACTGCAGTCATTAGCAAGAGAAAGTGGTCCGACTGGCCTGAAATTTAGAGGGATTTAAAATTTCCTAGCACTAAGAGAGCTTTAGCTGGAAAGTATGAGATTATGTAGAATATGTGCTTCCAAATCCAGTCAAAATACGACAGACAAAGCAATCAAAGTGATACCACACCTGGTACTAGACTTTTTTCTTTTTTTTTTTTGACAAATAATAGAGATTTCTATGCATCTTTGCGCATGGAAACTAATTTTACAGCTTTGTATATCCATAGACTTACCTTTTGAACTTGATTGATATCATCTATTCTACTCTACTTGAAAAAAATGAGTTCTGCCTCAACCCATGTTCCCCGTATATTGTAAATAAATTTCTGCAGGGGCTATATTTAAAGATGAATCTGTCAACTGCTAGCCTGGATATGGGTGTTTTGCTGATATTTCTCTTTTTAACTAAAAACTGACCCTAAAAGGGGAGTTTTATAATCATTTTTCTTTTGGGTAAGAGCAGGAAGTTAAATTGTGTCTAAGAAAAACACTGTCCAGACCAAGCTCTGAAGAATGTTAGTAAGAGCAGAGCAGTCTCAGCAGTGATATAACCAGAGGCATGATCCCCATGAAGGGAAGACAGGATATTTAAGTTACTAGTAATCACTAATCCCTTTTAGGATTTAATATTTAATTGTGGAAGGATGTCAATCAATGACCCGGTCCCCAGTGTGCTGGACAGTCAGTCCTGCCTGCCAAGGCTAAAGMTAACACTGAAACTTTCATCTTGCACATATGAATTCTAGGTTTGATAGCTGGTGGTTATGAAGCCATTGTTCAAAACCCCATGAATAATTCAAAACATACCTTTGTTTGCAGCAAGTAGCTCAGAGGAGAAAGTTCCTGAATTGCTTTTGTAATTTTCCATGAAGTGCACCTGACTTTGCTGGGAGATAACACATTGAGATAAAACTCACTGGCTGTGGCTTTTCMCTTTCCTCTTAGCTCTTTCCGTACYCTCTAACGCTGCTCCCAAAAGGGTTCTGCTAATGAGGCTGAGCTTTGAACACAGAAATTTAGAATGAGCTTGGTTACATCAGCCTCTGCTTTCAGAGTTGCTGCTATTCGGCTTTACATTTCTGGGTGAACTTGTAATCTTATTCTTTGTGAAACCCTGCTATGGGTTTGGTGGCTAGCAACCGAAGTGCCATTTGCAAAAGGTGGCACAACTATGCAGGCTTCTGAATTGTCCAAGCAATTCTATCCAAAATTCTCCTGGTGTGACTCTGCAGTCCTCTGTGGGAGGAAAAACAGTGAAGGATTCTCTTATTGGCTTTGCTATAAAGCTGGCAGGGATGGCTTGCTCGCTTTCTAATCAGCTATGAATAGATCCTCTTATATAAGGTGATTGGAGAAGTAGAAAGAAATATATTAAATACATTCTGCAAGCAGCATAGAACATGCAGCAGAATAGCTAAATTCTCTTTTCCAGTATTCTTCTGGGAATCTACATTAAAAGTGGGCTATAGGCAGTCTTAAGGCTGGCAGGTCTGAATCTGCTCCAGAAACACGTTCCTCTCACGCTCTTACTTTACGCCACCTCAACCCAAGAGGAGATCAGACATTAAGGACCAGAATATCTGACCTRCACAAGGTCAAGCTGATTGTATTATACTAAATTGTATTATACTAATTATACTATTATAGGACTCTGATTGTATTATACTAAAAACATGGGTAAAGCTGCACAAAAGAAGACCTTCCTTCAAATTGAAGATTCTATATAAAATATAGAATTGCTCAAAAATTTTTAGTGTAATTAGAATAGACATTCCGTGTACAGGTGCAACAAATTCCCCTGTGTAAATTGTTGAATCAAGCAAATGCAAAGGCTGGATTATAAGAAATAAATATTTTCACAATGTGAGGGGCATTCTTAGTAAAAGGTTATGTTGAAGCGTTGAAGGGTATGAATATATACAGAGACATGTATTTGATGTATGAAATGAAAAAAAAAAAAAAAAAAGAGAGAGAGAGAAAGAGAATGACCCAGACAGATTTTGTAACTGAACAAACTCTGAAGTTTGAAATTGATGTTTTATCAATGGTGTCTCTGTTACCAACCTCAATACATCAAAGTCACCCATTTAGGAATAGCAAATAAAGATATATAACCTTAGAACATCTGTTTACCACCATTTCATAGAGGTTTGTCAAGGACTAGAGGTATTCTGTCTATCTTCTCCTCCTTCTATGCCTTCACTGAATCAGAACCACAGAATCTTTGGGGTTGGCATGTACCTCTCCAACCCCTTGGCTCATGTAGGGTTGCACAGAGCAGGTTGCTCAGGGCTATGTCCCTTTGAATATCTCCAAAGATGGATTCTCCACAACTTCTCTGGGCAACCTATTCCAGGGTTTAAACATCGTCATATTAAAAAAAAAAAAAATTCTTTTAAAAGTTCAAATGGAACTTCCTGTGTGGCAATTTGTGGTCAGTGTCCYTCACCCTTTTGCTATGTACCACTAAGATGAGTCTGTCCCCAAACTCTTTATCCCCTTCTACCAGGTATTTATCACCACTGATCCTTCTGGCTCGTCTCTTTTGAGACTAAATAGTTCCAGCTCTCTCAGGCTCTCCCCAAATGCCAGACACTTCAATCCATTAATCAGATCTGTAGCCCTTTGTCAGACTTGCTCCATTATGTCCATGTCTTCTTGTACTGGGGAGCCCAGAATTGGACTCAGGACTCCAGGTGCGGCCTCACTAGATCTAAGTGTTTGGGAAGAATCACAGGATCACAGAAAGGTTGAAATTGGAAGGGATATTTGGGCATCAACTAGTCCAAGTTTCCACAACCTGCTGTTGTAGAGTCCAGGATACTGTCAGCCTTATTTGTTGTCTGAGTGCATTGCTGACTCCTGCCCAGCCTGTTGTCCACCACAACCGGCGTGTCTTTCTCTGCAGAGTTGTTCCCCAGCTGGTCAATCCCACACGGTGCTAGTGCAAAGGGTTATATCTCCCCAGGTTCATATCAAGATACTTCCGAATAGCAATGTAACCTTGTGGTGTATCAGCCAGTCCTCCCARGATATCTTCCTTTCAGACTGAATTCCTATAGGCTGAATCATTTAAAAACAGGGGAAATAAAATATGGGGCTTGTCCTGTGCTTTCTCCATTACCATGTCCAGGAGCAAGGGAACAGTAATCCCATATTTGATRCATATGCAAATACATCTGTGAATAAATTCACTGGTTTATGAGGCTAAGGTATGTGTTCCCAGTAGACACACTTCTCTATAAATTGTGAAAAGCATAAACATTTGTCCTCTTTTTTTTTTCCTTTTAGTTCTTAGCTTTTCATTAAATATTTATTGAAGCAAGAATCTAAGAGCCCAGTTCAGTAATAGATTTTCTCTTGACTTGTTTCAAGGTCATTTGACTTTTTTTTTCTGAGCAGAGATAYTAGCTCACTGGAAACTGGTCAGCAAGATAAAATTCCAATTGCACCTGTGGTGATTTCACACACCTGAAGGTGTGTGATGATCTGCACAACTATCTRTCTTCCTTAAACGTTGATGTCTTTATCATATAACTAGAAGTAACAGTAGAAATGAAAGTACATTTTTACAGAATAGTAGAAATGAAATTATATCTTTAATTACCTTTTTCTTTTACTTTTAACAGTTACTACAGTTCACTGTTAACATTTGAGGTTAGTAAGTACTTTACCAAAGCCATACTCATCATCCTTTCTTCATTTTTAAGTATCAGATATAATTTTCAATTAATTACTTCAGAGAATGTAGAATACAGTACAAAATACATAAAGTAAAAGCTATAATGCTATTTACAGTAAGGCTGAGCCAAGATGGGATGTGAAAAATTGTATAAACCTGTGGCATATGCATGAGATCCAATCGGAGTGTCTGATCATCTTTTTAGGCAGGCTTCTGGTGAAATCACTTTTAAGTTATTTGGCTTTTTAATTCAGGTTTGAATCTAACTCATCTAATTTCATGCAGTTAATAGAGGTGTTTATGTTAGAATTACAACCGCCTTGGGCTCCTTTAATAGTCTTTAGAGAAAATAAGTGCCTCTGGACAGTATCTTAGCTCATCAAAATTCTGAATTTCCTTTAAAGATGCTTCTTCCTCTCTCTTCCTAGCGACGGAGAAATTTTGAAGATGCAATGTTACTGATTTCTGTGCTTTATTGAAGTGGGAATTTTTCAGCCTCAGATACTGAGTAGACGTGGAAGTTTGTTCAAACAAATATAAAACCAGAATAAGTATCTTTAGCGTGAAATTCCAGTTGTTTAAGATAAATAACTTTGTTTTGGTTTTTGATTTGTACATACAGCACTCTGACAACCATCCTTGGGTTAGAATTGTCCTTCTATCACCTCAACTGTGTTGCAATTGTTACTTTTGTAATGATTACATTTACAAGTCACTATGGCCGTATTCCTTCTGTATTCAACCACATTTCATAGCACCTCTTGAAATTTGATTGCATTGTAAATATCAGGTAGTGTCAGTTTAATTATATGATAATTGTCATAGATGTTCAAAGTAAATATAGCCAGTTTCAGTTACATAGTAATTATTCTTACCCCTACCAAGCATTTTACCAAGTAACCTGCAGGAGCATGTAATTATCTTATCACCTTTTCACTTGCTTCCTTTCTTCCTTTCCATTGTATCAGGAAAGGAATTTAAAAGTACCTTCTTGGTTTCCAAATTATCTTTATTTACAGTTTTGCTACTTGCATTTGCAAAGGCCCAACCTGCTAATGAAAACTCAGCTTATTCTCTGTCATCACCTTTTGATCATACACATCAGGACAAAATAGCACCTTCCCCAGGCTGTCATATTAACATTTACAAATGCAAACATATATGTCTGGTTTGCATTTCTTATTTTTAGGTAACCATTCAAGCACAGGTAAATCACTACTCAAGTTTGTGCTCTGAGAAGACATAGAACTGTCAAGGGTGCTTCCTTGTGGAATAAGAGGATAAACGGTGTTAGGCAGGGGATTCTGCAGTGTTACAAGCAGAGACCAACACTTTTCTATATGGTTGCTAATAGTGCATGGTTTTGAGAGCACTTTGTCACTTTTGTCACAGCCATAGCTAGAATTTTCAGAGCTCATGTCAAGGTATAAAGACTCCCCATTATCCCACTTCCCACCCACTTCCCACCACTCACATAGCTCTCTTTTCATCTTTTTCTCCCACATGATTTTTCCCTTCTATAATATTTTGCCTAGTATATTTTCTTTTCTGCTACCCATTGTATCTGATGCCCAAGACAAACAATTCAATAATTGGTGTAGGAAGAGAATAATGATGACAGCAGCAAACTCCAGTTGAACAAACAAACAAACAAACAAACAAACAATAAAACTTCCCTGAAAAAAAAAAAAAACACAGTTCTCTAAATAACATCTGTGCTCGTGGCATTCTCCATACCAATGAGACGTTCGTCGAAACCTCTCTCTGCTGCACAATGCCTGAAAAGTCTGTGTAAGGAAACTCTTGCTTGAAAGAACAAGGACTGGAAAAATCCATAGCAAATAGAGAAGCTAAATGGGACTTCCCAAATTCAAACTCCCTTCAGTCTCTGTATTCTGTATTAATTCACTTGTGGCTACCAATTCATCTTGCAGAATGATCTGGATGATGTCAGGAGTAGAATCATCCATAAACAGTAAAAATAAAGTAATGGAAGAAATAGTTGTCCTGGTAATATTGTATGGATAGAGATGAAACAGGGCCTAGATGATTCATCTGAGGAATAGAAACTAACTTCTTGCCTGGAAGTGTTTCATTTTATTAATTTTCTTTTACAGCAAATTCTTCTATCTTTTGGAATGAGCAGATTAGGAACTCTGTAAGATTACCTTATCTCTACAATAATATTAATTGAAGTATCAACTCACATAGTAGCTCTGAACATTAAAGACTGCTTTGGTGTTGACACCATGCTGTTTATGACTATRTAGGCATCAGACAGAGTTTGTACTTTCACATATGCAAATTTAAGGTTCATTACTCTGGCAGTCGTGTTATAAATATTTCTTCAATTCTGTTCATCTTAGCCATGTGTCATTTTGCCTGTTGATAAATTAACAATGATAATGACAAGGAGTAGGAAATAAATAACAAGACACAGCAGTAATTTCTCTCTCATAGTTCAGGAGCAATAGCTAACCAGTAGTAAGAGAACCACGAAGGAGAAAAAAAATCTGTGTTCCACAATGAAAAGTTTTATTCTTTTTATATAGGTTCCAGCACTCATTTCACAAGTGGCATTGTAGAGGCTGGAGTTACATTTTCCTCTGACTTGTTTTAGGATATATTGCCATAACAAAGAAAAACATGTGGAGGAAGAATGTGAGGCTCATTGTCATATGAGCGGTGTAAAAACATCAGAACCGGAAGCTCATTTTCCTGATTTATATGATATTGATTCCACAATGTGTTATTCTGAAAGCAATCTCACCCCTTTCTCGGCCGGGGTGACTGGGAACAAATCCCTTCCCATAGTGAGGGGGCACTGGCCTTGCTCGAATGAACTATGGTCAGATGGCTCAGCAAGAGCAAAGCAAAGCAAGACGCAGGAGGAGCCCCTACCTCATGTCTCTTTTGCAGTGACAGGGAAGTGCAGCCTGCACAGGGTGGACAGGCAGATTTCAATAGGCGTTTAACACTCACATGGCTATTTTCCTTATGGGAAGTTACCAGGCACTAAAGTAAACTCTGCCTTACATGGGGAAGGCCAACAGCATCTAAAGAAGGCTTCTAGAGCTCAGACCTAAACTCAGTATCACTGCATTTGGAAAACCAAGTTTGCTGCTTCTTACATTCTTCACTGCTACATTGTGATGTGTCTAAAATGGTTCAAAAAAACATTTCACATCAATTTCTTCAGGAAATTATCCCAGAGACTAATATACTGCAGGACTGAGGGGGTTTTGATGTCTCTCTGGTATCTTTTCCTTTCTGACATTTTTCTTCCAGTTTAAACAGGATCAGGCAATTGCTAAATTACTACAATATGTGTACAGTCATTTGCAGCTCATTTCCACTGCTGCTAACAAGTTTTTCAACACCCTAGAGTAGTAAGAAAGAAAATATTCCCAGCTAGTAACAAATGCAGCACTTAATGACATTATAACCCTGCCTGATCGGAGCCTTTTACTAGATACTGCATTGCTTGTTGAAAGTCAATTTTACAAAAAAATAAACACTATCAGGACATAAATTTCACTGTTTTAGTTTTCAGTTGTGATTATATACCATATTGCTCCTCAGGGGTGAAAAATAGAACATGTGCAAATGAATTTAGATCTACAGCAATCCATTTTCAGTGATGATATAAGACTATAAAATAGTGCCTATATGGAACAGCTATTGTGGGAGCTCCTCACATACACTCTTGGTGACCATATTTTGTTTTTCTTGGTTTTCGCTAGCAATTAGTGGTCTTTTTGTAAAGAAAGAAAATTGTTCATTGTCTAAAAAAGTTTCTAAAAGACTGAGAAGCACAACAATTAGACCATTCAAACTCATTTGCTGCATTAGAGAAAAACAAACATTGCTGAATCAAAATACATTGTTTGTTTAATAAAAATATATTTTTTATATGCATATGAGCCTCAGCAGAACAGTGAGCAATTGTAACATTTTGCTTTTCAAAAATGATCACCTGACACGTCTATTAGCACTTCACTTGTTCCTACATAAAATATTGATCCACTTTGTCTTCACATGGGATTAGAATAGTACCAACTAGACACAGCACAATACTTTCATTTGTATCAAGGCAAGCTTCACTGGATTGCTTCTCTAATGACGGCAGAGGAACTGACTAAATGCAGCAATTATGGGCACCATTCAAACTTTTGCTCTCCTTCTTTACCAAGAGAGCAGAAGTGACTGTAGCTCTCTGTTGGCTGTACAGCTCAGAGAAAGAGGGCCACTTAGCTACACAAGCACAAGAGTGGAAGGAGTGGGAATAAAGATTCCCAGCTATTACAAAGTGAGCTCCATCACTGGAAAAAAATCTCATCTGTTTTAAAAAGCAGTTAGAAATCTATGAATGTATAAGGATGTATAAAAATACACTTTAAACAAGGAACAATTTATAAATATTAATACATTTCACTTCATTTTGCTTGTATTATGGAGAACTATTTTAATAGATATTTAGAGCCAGTGTTCTCTCAAATTTTATTTGTACAATTTCACTGATTTCCACAGGAATTTTGTCTCACCTTAAAAAAAAAAGAAAAAAGAGAGAGATTTTCACTTTGGAGGCTTTTAAAGTTTTTAAAACTTTTTTTAAAAACTTTTTAAAACAAAAGAAAATGAAATCATTTCAGTTTCATGCACTATGCAAGTCCAACACTTAATAAGTAAGGCTGATCAAAATTAAATTATTATTAAATTTCTTTATGAGTACAAATTTGCTTTACTGAGGAAACAGATCATTGGGGGTAAAAATATCTGCTCTCAGCAGAAACGTCAATATTCTACTAGAAAAACTAGTATCTGATAAATGAAACATCTAAAGTTTTGAAGGATCATAGAGAATATTTTCCCTAAAAGTCAAAAAATTCAGCTCAGCGCTATTTTCTCCTGTGAATTAGACATTTTAATTGACTTCTAGCTCATAAATCATACATCATGTTTCATATCTGCGTTAACAGGAGATAAAGGGTTGCACTATGGGAGAGAGTCAAGGTATAGAGTCCGTCAAACGGGAGAATGGGACTTTAAATTCTGAGCAAGAATTATGACAATACCTCCATCTGGCTTGTGGCACTGTTTTGAAGATAACACTTTGACATGTTTCAGTTCTGGATTTGCTACTGAAAAAATGAACTTCTTTTCTTCTTAAAACTGTAGAATTTCAAGGCACTCAATAATTCATCTTAATATTTGCCATATCTTTGCCTACACATTTCTATTTACGCAAAATATAAGTTTCAGAAGGAACAACCCTGCATAAAACTCTGTTTTATTGAGACTGCTATTCCCCTATTATCAGTTGAATTGTTAACTCCAAATGGTTTTGGATCCTTGCTTTGCTATTGTTAGAGATGTTCAGAGAACATCTCAGATTAATTTTGCAAAGGTTCTAAATCTGAGATTAAGCCCACATCACAGCTGCCAAACAATCAGAGCCACTTTTGAAGCTAGTACCATAAGATACATAGGTCTGTATTTTGTTATTAAATATATATATATATATATATATATTTGGAGACTGTGAGGTTGACTTACAATGCAATCTCATTGCCTACATATCACTTCTCTTCCTATTCAAAAATAGGTCTTTTTCTCAAAATAGATGCTGCAATTATTTTCTGTTCAAGTTCTGATTGTAGTTTCTTAAAGAGTATACATAATGCCCACTTGTCCCTGAAAACAACTTTTTGAAAATCTGTATCAGAAATAATGAAAACTCAGGCTGCAAGTATCCCAAAAAAGCTCCAATTCATATAATAGTAATGGACCCAGTCAGGCACACAGTTACATCTGTTGCAATATTTCCATTCACTCAGATGACTATTTGAAAGCTTCACAAATTCAAAATTGAAATATATTTGCTCTTCATCATTTTCTTTCCTTCCACTATAAAACTTCAGTCATCTGTCAGAACAGAAGAAAATTCAGGCAATTTTGGTGACTACTTGTCACCTAAATATTCAAGATTACCTTGAATAATAGTAAATTTGGATGCTTGAGAGCAATTCACAGAATTCTATACAATATTTTGTGGTAATTCTTAATTGTTCTTTATTTCTAAGTATAGCTTAAAATATTCCATCAGATGTATAAATAAGACTCAACATCTTTATATTATATGCCACTGTGACCTTGGGTTGCCTCCAGTGGCGTTATGAATTATTTTTCAAAGATCTGAGAATGTATCTGAAATCTACTTACTGAAATCTAAGTTGTTGTTCTTTATACACACACACAAAGAATTAACTCAGCAATAAGATTACAAGAGCTTTCAAATTTTCGAGACCTTTTATATCTTATTTCTTCAATGTGTCAGAAACAAACGTGTAGTCAGTTCATTCTGAATAACCTAGCTAATTAGTGTCTGACATGAAAACAGGTAAACACCAAGAGCTTGGACACACAAATCAGGCTTTGTTTCCAATAAAAACCTGTCAATTTGTGGTTGCCAGGATGTAACGCTATACAGAGGTGGAGACATTTTTAGCATTTTTTTTTTTAAATTGACTGCAGTGTATTGTTCCAGTAGCTATCGAGTTTACAATTGAGTTGGTCTGCTTTTATTAGAAATTTGATGGTTATCTATTACATACATTCTCTTTTGTTTCTATTAGAATTATAAGCAATAAAATGTACAAAAAATGCTGAGTCCTGAATAGCCCTTCAACTGTAACGACTGATTTCAAAACAGTGAAGAATTTTAGTTGGATACTAAGTCCTACAGCTAGGCTTATTCCAAGGGCAATGAACAGAGAAGGACATATTAAGAAAGCCTAACGTACATCTTGCTAGCTCAGTTACTTCTAAGGACTACCACCAGAAAACAACTTATATAAATCAATGATTCTACCCTCAGTGTGCCATATCTCTCTTCTACAGTTATGTGTGTGGTGTAAAATTCCTGACATATACTGACTGAATGTGGAGAGGAGAGGAGAGGAGAGGAGAGGAGAGACATTCTTTTTCTTATGTATGTAGAGTATACAACACATCAAAAGTTGTTTTGTCCTATCCCCTTCATAAATATTGTCTTACCTACCTCTCACACATTGAAATCAAAGGTGACAGAATTATCCTTCAAAGTGCCTGAAAGAGTTAGAAATTGAATTGCAAAAAGAGAAGAGCCATTAAATCACAGTTACAGGCTAATGGGCAATATGGTCAACAATGTTGCATGCTTTACTTAAGATGGGAATGCAAAGCRTTTACATGAATCATACAAATGAGATCATTTAGATGAAAAAATGTTTCTCAGTATGAGCAAGGACTACACAACAAAACCCTAATATATAATTTTCTGTCAAACTTGAAAATCAGAGTTTGATTTAATACAATAGGAGCAATAAGCACTGAAGTTTTAATACTCCCAGGAGATGAAACAAATATCTTAGTATAGATGTTAACTTGGTAGTGTACTGAAAATACAGTAATTATTATAACAGATGAAAACCCCACAAATTTCCTTTGCTGGCCACTTTTTTTTTTTGAACAACCCAGCCTTTTTGAAGATGTAGAAGAAAAATGGAAATAAGAAGAATTAAGAAGATGACTAAGATTTAATGAGGAAAACTTTAAGGAAAATAGGGCTAAACAAAAAGGAGAATTTTGTGTGAAATGGAGACTGGGATTTTCATATTTATAGTTATGAGATAAATCCCTACTCAAAATTCACATCAAAGGAACTCATCAAGCATTAAATAACTGGTAGGTCTAGCCAGAGTGAGGTGAAGAAAAAAGAGATCATTTATAACATTTTCGAAACTCCTAAAGTGATAAAGAATCTCAAGTTCTATTTTCAATGTAAAATGTTTCCCATCAAATGTAGACCAAGTCTAAGTTAATGAACAAAAACCAATTAAAGTCAACTTCCTCTTCTGGAGCTCTTAATCGATTCTAGGCTTGGAATCATCAAAACTCGATGTGAAGTTGCTTTTTTATGCTATACTGATCCCATTACAGTACATAATAAATAAGAGTGTAGCGGTAAATCAAACTCTATCCAATAATCAGAATATTTTATAAGCCATATTAAACAATAATATAAACCATATTAAAGTATTACAGGTCAGAAAATACACTCTATCTTTTTTTTCAATGACAACTCTATTTATCACTGATAATGTTATTATTCTTAGTGCTTCAGAACTCAATAACAAACAGAATGTGTAATAGAAGTACTGAGGAGCTATTAGTTCCGTGGAGAATGATACTTTTACTGGTGAGACATTTGCTTCTCAGTCCTGATGAGCTTAGTGTTTACTAACACGACTTTTCTGTGCTGTAAAATCCTCCCTACCTATTTTTAGAATCCTTTCACACTTATTCATGCAATGCTTATCAGTGTGTAAAATTAAAACATGAACTGATCAGTACATAAAAGTAAGGTTCACAAAGTTAATTTACAAATAAATTAAAACACAGACAATGAATGCATTTAAGAAGGCTGCACACCCTGCTGAAATGAGCTACTGCTACTACAGGGCTGAGCCAGAATAGCTCTGGACTGTCTAGAGTTTAACAAAGTCCTGCAAATAAAAGCAAGTTACTGAATACAAATGATTGTGCCTTGCTGGGATGGCTAATATAAATTCCCATCTTTAAAACATGATCTGTGGGATTAAAGCAACTCAGTTTCTACTGTTAAAGAAGTGCATTCTAAAGACAGCCAATGTGTTAACCTATTGAAGTGCTTTACAAATAAGCAATGCATTTTTGTGCTCAATTTATTGAAATCAAATGTGTTCATGAACCACACAGCTATAAAGTCTTTGCATTAGGCATATACTTACTTTAGCTCCTCAAACAAATATATTCTAGGGTAGGTRTGGAGTAGATCTGTCCTGCTAAGCAGAGCAGTTATTCTGCTACCAGATAAATCAGATCACGTTCCAAAAGCTTGGGTTCCAAAAGACTGTGAGAAACACTTGGAGTCAGAACCAACATGAAATGGAAAAAAATAATAGAGTGGAGAATCCTGCAGCTAAATGGAGAATCCTGCAGCTAAATGCTCCATTAGAGCTAAAATCCTCCAGAAACTGAAAAGCATCTCAGAAAGATTTAAGTCATACTTGTAGGAAGACAACCAGAAAGCAGTCTCTTCCTGATAATAGAGGGTTTGGGTGCAATGAATGCGTCTAGAGAGATAATTGGTTATGTCAAACTAGGGTTACATAAGCCTGATGTGTCTGACACATGACCAACAATTTATCTACTCTCTGCTTTCAGGTAGATGGTGGGCTTTGGTAGCAGAAACATGGCTATTCTACCGCACCAGGTAAAACCTATTATATGGACATGACATTGAGAATCACAGAAAACAAAACAGAGGATAGTCTACTCATCTTAAAAATGCTTCTGARCTTTTCTTGAAAATATGCATTTAAAATTTGCTCTTTCTATCTTTTATGAGATAGTCAATAAGTGTCTGACAAGTGGACCATATTAGGTAAAAACACGTGCGGTWTTTCCCTAGAAAATTATGTTTTAAAGTTACACATATTTTGGTCACAAATCCACAATGTTTCAGTAGAAGGTTTAGAATTTGGGTGAGGGGGGGAGCTGTGCTGAAAGTGTAACTGTTCAAAATCCAAWTTTGATAGAAATATCACTGCAGGATTCAAACATTCTACCAGATAAATAAAAAGAAGCTTTCGTTCTCAAAGAAAACAGCATATTTCCTTGAAGATTTGAATTAATCCGATATTAAATTATACCTGGCTAGTCAATTATAACACCTTTCTAGCTTCTTAACATATTTTCATTAGAATATTCTAAAGAGGAAATTGGATGTCTCTATTTTAGGTGATAAGAAAACTTTTAATAAGAATTTTTTTTTCTGTTGTGATGTTGTATGATTTTTTTAAGTGTGAAATTACGCAGAATAGAAAGACTTCCCCATTTCAGCACAGTACTATATAACCTATAGGGCTTCAAGGTAATAGCAGACTTGAAGCCAGTATTTTTCAGATGTAAAAAATAGGACATATGGTTTCAAGAAGTGCAGCTATAAAAGGATGAAATTAGAGAAATCTTATTTWAAAATATGAAGCATTAAAAAAAAATGAAGAGGACTTTATTTCACAGCCTTAAGTGTGAGTGGCTTATTAGTTCACTGAAAACATGACTTCTACTTTATGTCATAGTGGCTTATCTGGTAAACTTGGAGACTAATTTTTAACACACCTGATGGTTCTTTTAATTTTTTTTTAATACAATGGTTAGCTTTATTTTGGCTAGAAGCAAGCATATACTTACTGAAAGGACACMGCTATAGACTACTTTTGTTTGGAATACATAGTATATAGGATTTTACTATATATAGTGAAATATATTTTTAAATATATTAAACYTCTTAAAGAAAATGATATGCTGCAAGCTTATTTAAAAGCAACCAAATTTCTAGACATAAAAATGGAAATAYGATCAGCTCGGTTTGCATAAGTTGTATATACTTTACATTATTAAAAGATTGTAATGCTTTGTGTACTGTTGTTTCCCGTAAAAGTGCAACTTGATCCACAATTAAATCATACAGAAAAAGCCCTAATGCTGCCTTGTATGGCTTGTGAAATAATGAACATGTTCTGTTCACAACCTTGGCCATTATAATGTTATTACACAGTCATTAAATTGAAGTTGTTATTCCACTGCTAAAACAACTGATCAATATCCATTACTATTCACTGATGGTTGGAGCCAAAATGAGATTATATTGCAAATGAGCCACAGTCAAGGTAATGATCCCTCCACTTTGATATATTTAAAGGCATTCCCTAAAGCAGATAATTTCCTTAAGAGAGGGTACAACTTTTCTATCAAGTCTGTTACGTAAGTGAATAAAATTGTGCTTTAATTATCAAAAAACTTACGTTATATCATCTATAATGAAATAACAGTGTTTGAGAACAAAGTAGAAGAGTTTTAGATAACCACTGTTGTGGGTCAGTGAAATAATTTCTAGTCTCTACCACCACAATGGCTTTTATAAATTCTGCAGTTATAAATGTTGCTTTAGAGTTGAGTTATRCCTTATCAAAGGAACAACATCATTGGCTAGAAGCCACTACATCTTCTACTGAGATAMATTTTAGGTTTGGCCAAAAAAAAGCCCAATAAATAAGGGAAATATCTTCTCATCTTTTTTTCTTTGTCATGAGACCCATGATAATCTTATTTTACCTTTTTTTTGCTTCTTTTTTCAGTTTTTTTACTTCTTTTTTCAGTTACCAAGTTCTGTCTGAWCCTCTTCCAAGAGTGTGTTGACTGATTCCTTCAATGACTCATCAGTCACTGATTTAAGGAAYCCAGTCTTTGTTATCATCTGATTAGTTGCTTCTTCCTCATCAGAGTATTTGAGTATTTAAATTATTAATACTTTTTTTTTAATGCTAACTAGACATCCTCACAAACTACGAGGATTAGTGCCACATATCTGTATATCTTTYGTAATCCACATATTCTTGCAACATGCAGGTTTTCCAATGCAGGTTTTCCAATTACTCCCTCTCTTTTTCTGCAGCTGGTCCTGCAGTTTCCCCATTGATGTGATGTGTGTGCAGTTTCCCCATACGCATGCTAAACAGGCTGGGACAAGCTACAGCATAATTTCCTGCYATATCTCAAGCTCATTTGCTCTTTCTGGCTTGTTTTGCTTCTGTATTTGCCAGATTTCATTCACATATTTTTTTCCCAGGGTGGCTGTTGTCTTATCTTATGTGGACAAAATGCTCAGTTTCCTTTTCCTTTGAACTCAGACTTCTGTGCTTTTGAATATCCTTCCAGAATACAAATATCACTATAGCCCTCATTAATGCAGACTAGTTCAAAAAATATAGTCTTACTTTTGTCACTGTGATGACTATTTGAAGGGAAAAGATTACTGATGATCATGATGTGATGATACAGACATTTTTATTTATAAATGCTTCCTTTGTCTGAAAGAATACTTTCAAGACTAATGTGCAAATATAAGTTTACCTCTCCTCTTCATATCCTCATTTGATCTTTCTAGTAAGTCTGACTTTCTGTGATACTACTCAGTTTAAGCTCTGCATCAWGTGTCTGAAGGACTTTTGGTTAGTTCTAGAGTCAGTATCTCTGTGAATGGACTAAAGGGAAAAGGTAAAGAAACTAAATTCTCAACTGCTATAAATTAAGCTATTGTCTTAGTAATCCTATATAACTGTAAAAGAGAAGCTGTGATCTAATGTAGAAATTGGACACATTCTCTGACCAAGCTATTCAATAGGGGGAAAAAAAAAACCCCTGAACATAGACCGTGTTATGATGGTAGTATTTGTCATTTCTTTCTTCTTTTTCTTATGCAAAGCTAAGGACTCCTGCACATTCTCATAGTTYCTCAAAACTCATTTTTCCAGCCTATTCTTACAACGGCTCATCCTTAGCTTTTCATCCTGCTGGCAAGTTCTTCTSTGTTTCATAAAACTTTTCCCTCTTATTGACCCTGCTCAAAATCCCATTTTAGTTAGCACTGTTTGGACACCCTCTGCTTCCCATGCATTACATTTTTAGAAAGCATAACTGGGCTGTCCCCACCACTGCCCTTGAGGCTTGGAAGGCCTCTTGGAGAACATCTACTGTGTTACTTCATATTCCTCAACATTCCTCTTTGGAAGGAAACCTTGAAAAAACCTTCTCTAGCTAGGCAGCTGGTCTCCTGCGTCCACCGCATGCAATCTTGACCAATGCTGGGCTCACAGCTTCCCTACCTGTCTCATCTTCACTCGCTCTGGTCTKTGTGCTTGTCCATGATGTGTTAAGCTAGACGATATGGCCACCACAGCATTGCTGTTGTGATAACTGGACAGCATAAGGCCATCCAGGATCTCAGGAACGGRGTTAAGCAGCGCAGGGCCTGCAATGGTGGTTTCACTGCTGTCGCTACCCATGCTAGAGAGAGTGAAGCTGTCCTAGCTGTGTCTGATGTGCTGCAATCACTCCTCTGATCGCAGTTTATATAGACCCTCAATTACAAGTTACTTGGCAGAACTGCGACTCGCAGCAAGAACAATTGGATCATCCTCCCTGGCAACTCTGAGGCACTATAATAATTCTAATAATAAATAATAAACAATAGTAATAACTTTGCATTATCTGGCATCCCAGAGGCATATTTAATGTAAAAATAAATAAATCATTGTTATGAAGAGATTCTTACAGCCTCTTCTATGCTACAATATTCTGCTTCATTTAGTGTAAAGTCCATATCCMAACCTGACAGCACTGACAGCAGAACTGTCAGAAGATTTAGTGGAGTTGTATGATTTTCTTTCTCTGATTGAGCTGAGAACCTAGTTGTCTTTGCAAATCTGTAATGAGTTGTTGAMTGTTGACAGAAAAAGGGCACTTTCTGGAGAGGTGCAGGATATAAAAGCTATCTAATCTAATGAAAATTGTAATTCTTAATGAATTTTGTCTTGTTTTTTCTAACATGGGTTTTTGTAAGGAATCTTCTAGTCTTAGTTTACATATTCTATATGAATACACTAATTACATCTTAGTTTTCAGAGATCTGAGGACTGGTGCTAGTAGCAAAACTAGACGCTCCTATTTATAACAACTGTTTGATCAATAATGTATTGCAGATGAGCAGCCCATAGTACGTTGTTACAAACACACAAATAGGACTGTAAGCTCTCCATGGTAACTCGCTTTGCATTGCCTAGTGCCGTTCTGCTGGAATAGAAGCCATTGGAAATCTTCCTATTTAATTGCATACTTGTTGGAAAAAAACTATAGGTTAAGTAATTGCAATTACTGACATTTAGAGAGTTAAAAAACAAGTTCTGAATAGGAGAAAGAAAGTGGGTTACTGTTTTTATTCCATAAAAAAAAATTTAACTGAACTCATAAAGATGCTCCTGTTGTTACTGCAGTCCTGCATTCTCTTTGGCTTTGAGTGAATACTGTAACAACATATATGTATGTATAAAAAGGGTACTGGGTAGTGAACTATTGAAGGAAATGTGTAGGTGAACCGATTCTGATGTTTGGTTTTGTAATTTATGACATGAATACCAACTGAATCAAGTCAGAATCTGTCCTTACTATTTCATTATGTTCTGTGGGTAAAAATAATTTCCAGAATAATGCAATATAATATAAACAGAAGATCTATTTACATTTGTTGTATTTAGGATAGCAAATGAAAAGTATTATGTTCTATACAATAACTAATAAAGAACAACAATAGTCATTGTTGTGGCTAATGGCTCAATTTAGCAGAATGGATTCAATAGATGTATGACAAAATATGTCCTTTTTCTTAAAGGAAGATTCCAAATTCTTTTCTCCCACCCACAGTAGTAACTTTTTTTTCCAAGGAATAAGCTAGATTTGTTAGTGTTTTGTGCTTAAAGCATTATTAAATGCCTTTCTAAAGATATTCCCTTGTAACTTCCTGAGCTAGATGCAAGAGATGCTTGGTAAAATTCTATTGGTTTTCTTAGACAGGAACACATATATTTTCTTTCAGCTTTAAAAGTTTCTACTGTAATATCTTTTGACACTACATACAGAAACATCAAATTCAGCTTTCTTTTTCAAGATCAGATATGTTAAAATAGAACACATATCAGTTTAGTCCTTTCCTCTACTCTGAAAAATAACTACTGACATACTAAACTACATCTTTTTCTGTCCTTTTTAATTTCTAGGGTGTTATTTTTTTCCATTCAGTTCATTTTGCTATATTTTTCTTATTATGTACTATCTTGCATGACTTCTAGTGTCTTCATAAATTTTAAGCCATCTCATGAGAACTTCACATGAATCACTTTATACAAGAGATGATTTTTGAGAATAATTTAGAAAACTTGTATTTTCCTCATGATCTTCATATATCTTAAAATACACTTGATTATTACATTCACTTTTGGTATTCAAAAAAAAATGCATAAACAATGCTGGTCATCCTTTTTTTTTTATATATAGAAAATCAATATATTAACAGCCGGTATCAATTATGTTGCCATTAACTTGTTCCTTTCAGTACCTTAAGTTGTTCAATTTCTTTTATAAGACATACATATTCTCCTGTGAGTTACATGGAGTATTTTCTGTTTCTATGCATACACAAAATTTGGTTGCCAATATCGTTCCACAGATATAAACAAATGAATTAAGTTTTGATAGTTAAACAAAATCCTATCATAACAAACATTATTTATTTAATGCTGTTCTCATTTATATTTCCTTTTAAAATTATATAAATTTATCCTTTTTGTTTAATCCTACTGTTTTCCTAAAAGGTCTTTTTATGATGGAATTTGACAGTAAAAATGATACACAGTGTTTTACATTTTTGGTTTGTAAGATAAAAATCAATCAAACAAGCAAGCAAACAAACAAACAAGATGAACCGTACCATTTCATCTGGGCCTAACTTCTGAGCACAACCCTGATGTGCACATGTTGTATATAGGTTTTCTTTCCCAGTTGGCACGGTTCTCCTACCTAAATGCTCTAAGTGTTTAGAATGAAATTAGTTTTTTTAGTGGAGTTTACTGAATTATGGACATCAAGGGGAACCATGCTAATAGAGTTTTTAGGTTTAAATGGCCCAGACCCGCTTATGCTGAAGTCTACGACAAACATCCATTCCATTTCAGAGAGGCAAGTTTGGACTCCAAGAATTTCAGAATAGAAAACCAGACAGCATAAGGAAAGACCATGTAGATTCCAGCAACCTTTATACTAAATTGCACACATACAAATCTAGCAATATCAGTGTAGCTGCTTCCAAATTCACATTGTTAAATAAAAACAAAACGAGGCCTACCAAGATTAGATTTAATTCTTGTTTATCAAATTAAGGAATCTAATTTCTGCAGGATTAACAGACAGATTAACACACTTAATGTTTAATCCAAAGCAGTAAGATTCTACAACTTTTCTGCATTATTGGTTTAATTATAGTTGAAGACTTATGTTTTATATTATGCATTATGCATCCATATGTAGATTTGACGTGTCTCTGAGGAACTGGATTTTCATTACTTTGACCCTAAATGAAGGGGAAGAAACACATTTTTTTCATTTCAGAGCTTGGTCCTCCACAGTGCAGAGCACATCTTAGAAGCGTGAAGGGCTTTGAACTGCCAGTAAAGTCAGAAGCTTGAAAGGTTGAGTCATATACACACTTATTTTAGAGCAATTAATAACCTGAGAAATTAAGTCACCAAGATACTGCACATCTTAATTAGAAGACASATCTTCAGTTCATTTTAATTCCTTTCCGCTTCCACATCTTCAGTTTAACTACTTTCCTCTGCAGCTTGCATAACAAAGGTGCAGATTCTATGTAAGATTTACAATAGATTCAATTTTTTCATTGTTTGTTTATGTGAAACTTGGTGAGAAAAAAGATGAGAAGGAAGTGATCTACTTTTACTCCTCAGTTGATGCATACAATTCCCACTGATATTAGAACATGCATCACAGAATACTCCTCAATGTTTTTAGGGAAGTGCCGAAGCCCTACTGTTTTTGAGATGAATGGATTTTCTAACCTATTCTCCAATTCCTTTTATAGTAATGCATGTCACAGTGGGATAAACTATCCCACTGAAGGTCCAATTATAACAGAATCATAGAATCATTAAGGTTGGAAGGGACCTCTAGAGGTCATCTAGTCCAACCCCCTGCACATGCAGGGTCACCTAGAGCACATGACACAGGGTGGCATCGAAGCCRATTTTGAAGATCTTCAARGAAGGAGACTCCACCACCTCTCTGGGCAACTTGTTCCAGGGCTCTGTCACCCTCGCTATTAAGAAATTTTTCCTTAAGTTCCTGTGGAACTTTTGACGCTTCACTTCGTGGTCATTTCCTCGAGTGCTATCACTGGCCACCATCGAAAAGAAGCTGGCCTCATCCTCCTCACTCCCTTCCTTGAGATATTTATAGACACTGATCAGGTCCCCTCTCAGTCTTCTTCAGGTTGAASAGGCACAGCTCTCTCAGCCTCTCCTCATAGGGCAGAGTCCTCTTTTCCCCCACATGCTTACAGAGAGCAGCCAGGATGAGCTGTTCCATCACTTTTCCAGGGACAGAGGTGAGGTGGCTGGCCTGCAGTTGCCTGGCCCCTCAATTTGCCATTTTTGTAGACCAGAGTGACACTGGCTTTCTTCCAGTCCTCTGGCACCTCCCCTGTTCTCCAGGATCTTTTGAAGATGATGGAGAGTGGCTTAGCAGTAACATCCACCATCTCACATAACACTCTTGACTGCATCCCACCAGGGCCCATAGATCTGTGGGTATCAAGTTTCTCTAAGTTTCTCTAAGTTTCTCTAACCCATTCTTCCTCTACTCAGGCAAGTCTTCCTCTTTCCAGGCTCCTTCTCTTGTCGCAAGGGCCTGGGATGCCAGAGGGCTGCCCTCTGCAATAATGAAAAGTTCATTACACAAACCAAATGTGAGAACTCTGAGACAAAGAAAAGGAAGGTCTTCTTTCAGATACAAATTACAGGCCAGCTCATGGGCATCATACACAACTGAAAGCAGTTGCCCTTGCTTTCAGATGAGGTTGATTGTGTTCTAAACTACCTGAGAAAAGCTTCATATTTCCACCCAGTTTTCCTATTGGCAAGCTCAAACAGTTATTTCCAGAGTGCTTGTTTCAGTAGACTTTAAGCTGTAGTTCTATTATTGAACATTATGATCCTTTAAAGTSAAGAACCTCTCCATTTTTGATTATCAGGTTTGGGAGGGAGAAACGAGGATAAAGATGCTCAGTTTCCTTCAGTGTTTCTTGAGTTCCTCTTACTAAGCACTGTCCAATACAGGCCATTGGACTGGATGGGGTTTATTTTGATTCTGGAAAGCAGTTCATACCTACTTTAGATATATAAGTTAAGATACCTCAAATTAAGCTGTTACTGTGGATGTAAGAATAAATTTAAAGAAATAGTCATAGAAGTCTAAAAGAAGAATAGATAGAAATGCAGATATTCTTTTTTTTTTGTCATAAATATTGTCCAGAGGAAAAAGACACAATTAATGGCAAAAGGGTTTAGAGATAACAAAGCTCTTCCAGGATTTAAAGCAATCCCTTCTGTCTCACTGAATTCTGTATTAAAATGCTTAAATTAGTTGCATTAGGAAACTGATAATGGCAAATGAAGTCAAACATATGTACATACATATGTGTGTGTATTTCTGCAAATTTTATCTGTGAAAATATTAAGACACATACTGTTGTTATGGATTTATCAGGAAGAAGATGAAAAAAAGAGAGAAGAAAACACTCTTTAAACAGTAGCTTTGAAAGTCGCACGAGTASTTTTAGAAATTCTGGAAATGTGCTAAGCAATGTTTGTCCCTTGAATCTTCCTAAAGCTGGTGGATTTTTAACTGCTTCTACTGATCCACTGTGCAGAAAACCGACACAGTAAATCTGCTATCATGGCCCTCCAAAGACAGTTAGYTTATTGACATTTTAATGGCCCCAATTCACATTACATTATCATTGTTGTAATGTCAGAGCCATTCCAAAAATAGTGGTACTCCCAGCAGTCATGTATCTCACTGCTCACAAATGCAATGCTGCTAGTTTTTAATGAAAAATATGTTGTAGGAATGGTGATCAGGGACTGCTCTTTTGAAGATTCACCTCTCAATTCCCAGACTATTACTAAAATAAATAAAAAWWAAAWAAWRAAAAAAAAAGAAGCACTTTGTTTTTCTAATACTTACTTAACAGAACATCCTTCCTAGGAAGATTTCTAAATCTTCTAAATCTAAATTTCAACTTTGCCAGGGCAAACACRGACACCTGAAAAGTAACAGGGCTCTAATAACTTTTTATCTACCTGCAAGGAAGGGTTATATGTGATTAAAGCCTGGCTGTGAGCTGGCCTCTTCCAGTTGATACAAGCGYAGTATCTATGCAGTATTCTTCTGGCTTTTCCATAAGATGTTGTGGACATGGAATAAAGGATGTCGACACACAAGGATACCCATAGAGGTGAGTGTACAGGCATGAATAGATGTGGCATGGGCATCAAGTTTATTTTTTCTTGGAGGACACTTTTCTTTAGAGCATCTCTGTATGCAAGACTTCTAGACCATTTGATTTTAAGCTCTGCATGTGCATATGTTCCCGTATGCAGAGATATGCTGCAAAATATATGTATGAAATATTCAGGTGAATCATGGGATATTTGTTTTAAGGGATGGGGTGATGCAGTTGCCTGGAAGTCCAACAGGGGTAGTTCTCTACAGGTGTGTGGAAGGGCTGTAGAATAATCTGACGAAAATTATGAGTCTGTCTTCAGTGGAAAGTTTTACAATGTCCATGAGAGAATGTAGGGGACAAAAAATCATAATGAGCTCATGTTCCAAAACTCATATCCTATTAGTACCCTGAATGAGGCAGTGAAAGATTAATATTCATCCAAGTAAGGTGAAAATGTGTATTTTTAATACCACACATAACAGAAGATTTCTAATTTTGTAAGGACAGATCTTGAAACTTTTACTTTAATATAAACATTATTGATGGGTAATGTAATAGATTAATTCTGTGATGTGTCTTTAATAATTTGGTTTCTGGAACAGAATTTTAAACTGCTATTTTTATATGATATTATTTATTTATGTTACTTTTACTAGCTTGCTTTTACTAAAGAGTATCTCACAGGTCTCAAGTGGGTTGGTTGCATAAGAGAGAATATTTTTAACACAAACTACCATCTCAGTCCTCTTCTAATATAACCATTCCATTTCTTCTTACTTTTCAATTCTTCAGGTAAGAATTATAGGCAAGAGGTTTAGTCTATTATATCCTGAAGAAGTCTTGGAAAGAAGATGGAGAATTTCCAGAAAGCTAAAATAATCAGAGATGTCAGTTCTTGAAATGCCTAGTTTTTGTAACTGTCCTTTCAAGCAATGAGGAGTAGTTGAAGATCAATAAGTTAATAGATGSCTGGTTGTAGTTTTAGCTGTAAAGACATAGCTAATTTCCTAGATAACTGAAACCATCATTACAAAAATAGATTCGTTAATGATCCAAATATTCTATTTTCATAGCATAATTTCGAGCTGAAATCCTGCAGAGCAAAGTTCAATCATCATCATATCAATTTAGAAAACCAGGCTTTCTCCATCAGCCCTTAACAGGAAGATAGTTAATAAAGTGAAAACTAACCTAGCCTTATACTGCAAGTTATTCTCCAAGCAGAAGTGGGGACTCGCCATCTTAAAGTTGGTGGTGTTTGCTCGGTACTTCTTACCTAAGGAAAGAAATCAGCCAAGTCTCATCAGAAGACATGCATTTGATCCAAAACTGTATCCAAATACAGTTAATACAGTTGCTGTACCCAAGAATTTTAACTAGCTGCATCAAATTTAACTCAGAAAATTGGCTAAAACTGCAAAGGTTGTTCATTCTATGATCTCTGCATCATATAGGTCAAATTTGGCTACAGGCCAAATTTCATACCTAAAATTCCTGATTCAAACCCATAGTCTACTGTTTCATTTTGGTAAAAAGGTCTATCAAAATAATTCTTGCTCTTGTTTTATTCACGGCTCATATGCTCTGTTAGAACCCATGCAAAGTTTATTTCGTCTCAGTACTGAAGCTAGCCCTCTCATTATCTTTTCTCACAGTTCTCTCGTGGTATGTTTCTTCTAGTACAAAAAACAAATTTGCAAAGACAAACTTCTTATTTATCAGATTGATTAAAAGACATTATTGACTGTAAATTACAAAGCAAGAATTGAGGTTGGAATATTCAACTATTACTTTGAAAAGTAAAAATAGATAAGCAAACTCCCCAAATCTTTTGTGCTCATCAGAGACTTCTTTATAGCCTTTCAAGAGTTAGATTTCTAACATAAATATGTTCCAACTAATAAGAAATATAATTTAATTTGAATATTTTACAACTCTAGATCAAAGTTCCTATAAAACCATAACCTGATCTTTACTAAGATAAATGGTTTGTGTTTACCCTATACTCAATTTCAATTTTTATTCTTATGATTTTAAWGTGTTGCAAACTAGATGGCTGTTCTTTAAAAAAACTAAGTGTTCTTCCAGTTATAAAACAATTTCCATCTATATAAAAAATCCAAAATACTGCCTAATTGCTTGATGGAATTACTTGACTTCCTCAGCATTTCTTGAATGAAACAGCATAAAATTTTATAGAAATGTTTCAAGTTGCATTATTAAAAATCTGTCAAACAAATAAGGACAGGTAATTCTGGAAATGGCAAAATTGGCTAATAAGAGCAATGCTAGATTAAAATATTATGGATAAAGAAGGACAAAAATGGAACTTTCCCAGAAATATATTAGATTTTGTTTATCAGTTAGRATATCTATGGTAGCAAAAACCTAGTAAGACTCAATGTCACAATATTTGCTCACTTCAGTGTGTCAAGATGGGCTTGGGGGAAACTGAATCCTTAAATCATCTTTAAGAAATGAACTACCCAATTTGCATCAGTAATCTCCCTAAAACTATGGTATGTTTTAAAAATTAATGAGAATAAAACAGATCCCAAACATTCTTTAGCTTCWTCCTAGCAACATCCATCTTACTCCTTTTGATGTCAGGAACACTTTCTTTGTCTAGTTTCTTTTATTTAGGCTCCCATTATATAAGCTCCTTTTCTATATGCAGCTGCTATGGAGCATTTGCTCCAGGTTTACATGCATCCACAGCTTACAAATCTCCATTCACACAYCCATAGACTAATTTAAAATCAAAGYTGAAAATCTTATTAGTAGTAGATTGAGCAGGATTATCTTTAAACTTCATCGCATATTATCAATAGCACACTTTTCATTCTCACTTATGAATAAAGAAGAAAAAAAATTATGAACTTCTGACCACATGTTATTATTGGGAAATGGGCAAAATACTGCCCAACATTACAAAGTATTTCCATTTTGTTAATATGATAGAAGGATAAGAGGTGAATTTCTAATGATTCACGAAGATAACTAGTTTTCTATTTAAAAAAAAAAAGCAGCTTGCATCAACAAACACAGAGTCTTCATCTTTCATTTGAAATCATAGAAATGAAAGCCAGCAGAGCATATGATGTGGGAGGAAGAGTTATTGACTGTGAGATGCAGATCACAGAGGGAGAGAGATGAAGGAAAAAATAAATGGAGAATTCTTCCTGATGGATTGAGCACTTGTCTACATTTTATATATGCATAAATAAATTGTGCGTGAAAAGAAGTGTTAGTCTGAATTGCACATCTCTGCTTTGTTTTAAACATAGCTTGCTCCTAGGATATATTTCAAAGATTATTTAATCAAAGTTTACTTGCTGCATGATAGCAACTGTAAATAGAGAAAAATAGGAACTAAGAATTTTAATTAAAGTCTTTTGAAAAAATGCTTGAATTTTGAAAAGTAAATTTGAAAAAAACCCCTTGAAATAAATAAATAAAAGCCTTAACACAGCTGCGTGGGAAAAGGTGTGTAGGTGGTATTGGCAGGATATGCCTGTTGTAACTGCTGATGTGACAATTAAATAGGAAGGAGCTCCAAGCCACGGCAGTGAGACAGGCATGAAACTGCAGTAGATAATGGGGAACCAAATTTAATTGCAATGTCATGGCAGCAGTGGATAGCTCATCATTCATGCTCATCAATGGAGTGTGACAAGACAGAGCAGAGCAGCTCTGCAGAGACCCACATGTCTCCGGACTCCAAAGGGAACGATGAGTCTTAAAACTGTGTCATGGATTCGCATCCCTGTCTGTAGAACTAAGAAAAGGAGGAAGCAGAAGGGAAAGTAAACGTCACAGGTAGCATTGATGAATATGTATATAGAGACAATGTATATATTTATATTTAGGCAGTTCTCAAGCTATATTCTTTCTGGGCAGCATGGAAGAAAACATCTGTTGCAGAGAGTGCAGGGACTTTGCATTCCGAAACGTTCAATCTTTAATGCACAATTTGGTCTTCTATGCATATTACGAGACATTTATAGTGGTGGCTCATATGAACTGTGTCTCCCTTGTGAAATCTCGCATTGGGGGAGGTTACTGGAAGCCAGTAGCCATTACGATGGTAATTTGTGCTGGGACAGAATAATGGCACCACTAATGTTTGTAGTACACTCTTGCAGTGCATAATAATGAAGGGAGAATRTAAGTTTGAAATCAGTCCTTAATTATTTGGATGATTTTTTGACCTGAGTTTTACACACACTGAAACTTGTCCAGGCCTTCAGTGCACTGATTCAAAACACTTGCAGTGTGTCCACCTTAGAGAATATAAATATACCTACCAAAAAATATACCTACCAAGGGGTGTTCRTTCTAGCTTTTATGGAATAAAACCACTTGAGCCTCTGAGCAGCTTTTAAAACCCCCYAGATATGCATACGGATATATTCCTGCACTGCAAGTGATCTTATGCCATTTGGCAGCACCCACCACTGCGATGAACACATGTCACTGTTTCAACAGAATGAGATGGCAATGAAAGAGAAAACACTGGCATCTTGGGTGCAGTTGGCTTATTTTTGACAACTGTGAGGCAACAGGCACTTAGCTGAGGAAAATGATTTCAATAAATATCCTCTAAGTGTGTTTCCAAATGTTTCAAGTGGCAAAGGTTATGCATCTTCCCAGCATGGGACATGGCAGCACACAGGATGCCTCAAATTGGGAAGGCAGCGATTGAAACCACCTGTTATTGATTCAGCATGCAGCAGATTTGGGTTCAGCAGCTCACYGGCGTGAATGGAACCCACAGTGATGTGGAGGGCAGCATTTTTCCTATCTTGGAAGGTCTGAGTATCATGCATTAGTCATATGTAGGGGAGGAAGTGGTAAAATAAACAAACACACGGCACAGTTGTGCCACAATCCTTGCACACTGGCYCAAATTCTCTGTGGCGAGACAGTGGTACCATGCAGACTTTATTTTTTTATATTCAAAAATAATGTGTAAGAATTCTCTATGTGTCGGCAGATTCAGTTGCACCAACTTTGTGCTGCATTAAGATAAATGCCCTTGCTATTTTCACTGACTTTGTAGAAATGGTGTAACAATTAGGGAACCAAAAAATAAATACCTAAGAAACAATAAAATATGAAGAGTACAGATAGCATACACAGAGTATGTTCATCAATCCATTTGGCAGGTCTTAGCTCAGCTAAAGCTGTCAAATTTCTTGCTGAGCACTTAAAACACAAAGGAGTCTACAGAGATGGGTGAGATAAGAAAATAGAACAGCAGAAGGAAATTGTCCATTTGTCACTTCATGATTTAAATGCTTATATTCAGAACATTTTTGTTCAAAATAGAGTTGGCAGTTCCTGTCACTGAAGCCTTTGGATCTTTGTAGATATAAAAGGAAACATTTAAAATGGTAATTTTTTATGGGCTGGGTATTTCATTATATAACTGATTTGTATTTTTCCCAATAGATGTATTGTAGTCATCTTAGAGTATCTGTTAATACTCTAACATTAATAATGGCATTTGTTATTAACACCTCTTCAGTTTGTTTTTTATTGCCTTCTCAAAGATGGGTCAACTCATTTGTTTTTTTACTGTTCGATTATATGTCATGATTTAATTTAGGCCAATTAAGTAAGTTGCTAGAAATTTCAGCACATACCAGGTCCATTCATTACTTTTCTTTAATTCTTCTGAAGTTTAAATCTAACACTTTKCTGAATTAGAACTCTAATTAATTATCTTCTACAGTCTGCATCAAAAGGACTCATCCTTTCCTATCTCAACCTGATAAAAATGGCAGTGTTTCTAAGGAAGGTGCCAGATTCCCATTTGCACCAAGAATCTCCACAAGAAATAATGGTGAAAGGGTTCTGATAGGGATATAAGATACTTTTTTTCTCTAGTTTTAGAGGCCCCATTACACCTGTAGCACAATGGACAGATATTTGGATAGAGTGTCTAAATAAGGACAGATCTCAGGATTTTATGAGTAGCAAACGAATAGCAAATGCTAATTCTAGGATTTAGCACCAATTATATGTCCTTTTTTTCTCTCTCTCTCTCTCTCTCTCTTTTTGTGGTTTTCTGTCCATGTTCTCCAGCCAAGCTCACTGCTCGCAGGGCAGCTATACACCGAAGGCACTGCGGGGTGGGTTATTGCTGTGTTTCCCCGAAGAGCAGGAATTTGTGGATAGCTGCTGACATTTCCKTGCTCGGGGCTCCTCCGGCCTGGGGGAAGAGCTGTTTTGTGGGTGATTGCTTCCCATCCACGGCTTCCCTCCCGCGCTGCATCTCCAGACATGGGCAGGGCCTCCTCGTGCCCCGGCCTGTGAGGGCGGCCGCCCGGCACCATCGCAGCRTGCTGGGAAGGAGGGCTCCCCGCGGGCTGAAACGGTGGCCGGGGCAGGTGTGCCTGGGCTGAGGCAGGGTCCTCAGCGCCCTGGCAGAAATATTGTCTGTACAATAGGGAAAAAGGGAACCTGCAAATGTGCCCAGGAGGGCTGCCTCCCCGCCAGCGCGTTCGCCGATGGTCTCCACCTCCGGCCTTGGAAACGAGGCCCGCTGCGGCCATCGATCCTGCCTCCTCGTCCTCCCCGGGGCCGCGCTCCACGCACGGCAGAGCTCCCTGCTCCTCAAGGTCGGYGCCGTGTGTCGAGGAGGAGCTGAGATGGGCAGCACCGCCTGGGCGAGAGGCTCTGCACATCTGCAGGCGCCCGGGGTCTGCGCGGAAGCCGAGGGCCTCTCCCCGAGCAGCCCTAAGCCGCTGATGGCGGCTTGCTCGAGCGCGGCGTAGCCAGCGCAGCAGCCGAGCGCTTCTCCTTCGCCTCGCTGCGCCTCCCGCAAGCAGTGCCTCATTTTTATTCAAGGAGAGACGGAGCTGGCGGCCGGCCCGGATTTGCAGCTGGTGTCTCTAGAAGAAAGCTTACAGAGGGGAGGGAAAAAGAAAAAAAGAAACAAAACRCACAAGGCAACAAACAAAACCACCCAAATCCTACGCTGAATTTGCAGACTGCGGCTGGCATCGCTCGGCTCTGCGGGAGGCAGGAGGTTAAGGATGGAGCTGCTGTCGTGGTCTGTCCTGCCTCGCTTCCCATAGAGTGAGGACCCTAGGAGGGAATAGTGCTGTGAGATGCCTGGCTCCTRGAATGTCCTTCAGCCTGGAAAAGCAAAGGAAACAGGAGATTGTTCGTTGTGGCTTACAGAAAATACACTATTTTCCACATCCAGAAATAAAAAACTTTCTTCATCCTGCTCTGAAAATTACTCTGTTTCACTAGCAGCCCAGTACCAAAATGTGCTTTAGTGTCCTTGAATAATATTCACCTCYTCAACAATGTAGTGAATAGACTACAAAGGGGAAGACTAGAAAGAAAAAAAACCCTTAAAGTTAGTTCTTATATATCCCAGATATGTATAGGAGATGGGGCTGAGCAAACCACATTTTGAAGGGAGAGGTGGGAGAGCTGGCATGTGCTTTCATCTAGCTTTGTGTGTTCTTTGCTAACGAAACCCTCGAAAGGGCTAGTTCTCTGTTTTTGTAGGTACTTGAAATTGTAAATTTGTTAAATACTTGTGTATTGTTTTATTAGGGTTTTTGAGGAATATGAGGTACAACCTTATGTCTGTCAGCTGCATCAGAGTATTGCTCTACCTTGCTAGGACTTGAGTATATGAGAATTTTAAGGACTCAGTTTTAAGGCTCTTGCAATCTGATACACATGAGCAGGAACCCCATTCATACAGCAGACCTCTATCCAACCACTGGGCCTTGYATAAACACAAGGCTGCAGGTTTGAGATGTATTACAAAGAATAAAGTCCTCATTCACTCAGGAGCTTTTCTGCTTAGTGGCACATGACAAAATTTCTCAAATATCTCACATGAGACAGAATTGTCAGTACTGGAATAAATAGTAGGTAAGTTTGGGTTTTTGTTTTGTTTTGTTCTGTTTTGTTTTCCCTCTGAATTTGTATTATATGATTTGAATCTCAGTGGGTGAAAGAGTCGATGATCAAACAGTTATCCAAATTGTTTGGTAAGTCTTCACAATCTGGAAGTGTCAAAGAACAAGGCAGGTGATGAGGCAGCTTCAATGTGAAGAAGCATTGTCTGGGGTTCCACTGACTTAAAAACAAAAGAGTAATAAAAGGTTGTGATCCTACCCTGTGCTCTATAGCACCGGTGAAACAGAATCATTCTAAGGAACACAAATAAGAGTGACACTGAACAACCAACTAATCTCTTTGCAGTTGTATTACATTTATTTTAACTGTCCCACTTCCTGTTTGGGATGGGTTCGCTTCTTTGTTTTCATTTACAGTTTCCTTGGGGTCTTTATGCTTAACTGTAAAGCACTAACCATGCATCTCATGCAAAATAAATAAAAATATGATTCAGGATAGGCATTCTGGGTTATTAAGCAAATCAGCACACTTCTTCTGCATCAGTAATCTTTCTTACTGAATATCCTTCATGTATAAAGCACCAGCAGGGAGGAGGAAAAATAAATAACATATTTTCAGATCTGGGAAGAAGAACCAACCAGATAATCACAGAAATGTATACAGCTTCAAACCCTGATCACTTAGCGGCTGAAAATATTCTCCTCATAGCTACTGTCAAAGCACGATGTGATAATTCTTGACAGAGGTCCTGCATAATATTGCAGTTTTGCTGAGATGTTCTTATGTCACAGATTGTGGTGGGATGTGGTATACAGCTAATAACATAAATTCCTGAGAGTAGTATGTATCAGAAGCATGATCTGTGAAATAACATCTTTATTTTCTAACATTCGGCATTGATAATGTCGGGTAGATGAGGTCCCTGATGGGTACTGAGAACCCAGGCAGCATTTCAGCTCCTGAGCATCAACAAGGATGCTTTGGGAGCCCCAGTCCACAGGATGCACAGAATCAATAAAATCATATGGGGAGGATGAGTTCAAAGCAGCTGAAGATCTCTCAGCTTCCCAGGTACTCAAAGACTGGAGGGAACCACTTTGAGAAGCCGTGGAAAATCTATCTGTCGAATTCTTGTTTTTCATTTTCTCCCTCTGATCCATAACAGCTTCACTGTATGTAGACTTAGGGGACATGGAAGTCTTTGGGAAGCTTCTGTAGATTTTGAGAACAACTGATGTACACCCAGTTTATTGGAGGATCCTATGTGTAAGAGTCCTCTCATTCCTTTACCCCACAGAATAGCAGCACTCCTACTGCAGGTTGTCTCAGGCAATTGCTCTTCACTGCAGTGTAAGAATGGGCAGACCCACAAGAAATTTTAAAACATAGGTCTTGTCAGACTAACATTTTTTTAGTAAGCACCACAGAAATAGTGGGTAAAGGGACTGGGACAGTATAATCAGTCCTGAYTTTTATTATAAGAAATCTTGCATGTAAAATTAATTCACACGGCCTTGGAGTAGAACTGGGAAGCTGCAGGTGAAGATGAATGCCAGGTTACATTAAGATGAGGAGAAGGGCATAGCGATTACTGCAGAGATTTTCAGAATCAGAAAAAAGTCTGGTACTCAAGTCCCAGTAAAAGCCAAGTGAAATTGGGTCTCTCTCACCAGTGTGCCTTTGAAAATCTCTCTTAAAAGTCTTATTTGCCTTCCTATCTAATTATCTAAGATCATGTAAGTGGGGTGCTCATGAAAGGCAGGAAAGAAAATAAAAGAAGGAAAGATGGATTAATTATAAACAGAGAAAAACCTAAAATGTGACAGATGTGACTGAATTTTTGAAGGAAGTGGCCTGGTTAGAAATAATTGAAAATCTATGCTGGATATTTGCAGAGGGTCGAAGTAACCAGGAAAAAGCGATGATATAAAATGCAAAAAGAAGAAAAAAAAAGTGTTTCATTCTAGACATGAACTTGCAATATTAGGAGGCAGTAAAAAAAGACCATACAATAATTATATATTTGGAAACATCCCAACATAGTGCAGGAAGGGAATAACCTGTTTTAATCTATGTCCTTCCATTACTGACCAAAGCCATAACCACATGCTTTGTTAGTACCTATTCCCAAAAGAGAAGTTGGAAGAAGTTTTCTTTTTATTCAGAGAGCAAGTCAGCACTGTTTTATTTGAGGACTATGAGGACATTTTGGATTAGCATCATAAAACCTGTGAACGAGTAATATTCTTCCGAAAGACTAGGCTTAGTCCAGCAAGATGCTGAACCCATACTTTGAACCAAGGAAGCATATTCACATTTCAACATTAAGTGTTGCTTCAGAAAGAGTAAAGATTGATCATTGCCTATTTGTGATCTGCCTTCTTTTTATGTTAATTTAATTTAGTTCTTGTTACTGGTACTCATCTTTTCTTAGGTGACTTCTTGCTAAGAATTGCACTTATCAGAAGATCATCAAGATTATACAATCTACTGTCTCAAGACTAATCCTGTCAAAACATTTCTGCTTTCCTTTTTTCTGTATTTAAAGGAATATAAAATCAATTTTTGAAGAAAAAATGGAATTTTAAAAGGTTCTTGATGCCTGCTAATCTGAAAGAGTGCACAATAGGTAGGATGACACACCTGACCCTACCTTGTAGCCCATGTTTTAAAACATCTTGACAGTACTGCTGGGGCTATTCAAATCAGCAATACTCCTCATGTGCCCAACTTTCCTCAACACTTTCCCATGGGAATCTTGCTGTAATTCTTTGTAAATTCGGTTATGGGAATTCAGATAAATTATTAAATAAAAAAGTGATTATAAGAATGTCTATAGTAACTATAGAATAGAGAGAAGTAGTGCAGAAAATATGAAATGGGACAAAAATAACCTCTCAGTAACAGATCCCAGATAAAAATAATAATAATAAAAAAAAGGAACTACCTGGTCTGCTGAATAAATGTGTGAATGCAGTTTTTATGTTGGGTCACATCACTGGTGTGATTCTGCAAAAAGCAAAGGGCTTCTTAATGATTTCTAAATACTCCCTGGGTTCAGGACTTGTGTCCTAGAATGAACCCAACTTGGCTTTCTGGTTACCAAGTATGTCACAGAACCACAGAATGGTTGAGGCTGGAAGGGACCTCTAGAGATCACTCAGTCCAACCCCCTGCTCCAGCAGGGACCCCTAGAGCACAGGGCGCAGGGTGGCATCCAGGCGGATTTGGAAGATCTCCAGAGCAGGAGACTCTTTTGCACCGTCAGTAGGGAGTTTATTTGGATATTTTTCCTTGAACAAAAATAGCATTAAAATGTCAAATCATTTTGTCTAAGCACTTTTTTTTTTCTTTCAGTAGACCACAAAATTAGGGAGGAACCTGAAAGTAAGATCAAATAGTCGATTGACGTTCTCTAGCTTCAAACAACTTAACTTCACTTTTTATAAATAATTTCTTGAATGGCATCACTGATTTAATATGTACTACCTAAGGCAAAAAGTAATAATAATGCTTAAGTTCATCAAAGTGAATTCTAATGTGAATTCAAAAGTGAATCCTTGCATTTCAGAGTTAATTTCAAGACATATGCTCAGTTGAAATATTATCAGCACTGCTGACATTTGTCTAAACAGCTTTCCTCATGTAATTTGTCTGACAGATTTTTCTTACAGTAAATGCATAAAAAAAAGTCAAATTCAAGTCTTGTACATTTAAGTTAATGAAGGAAGGGCTCAAATATATAACTAACCATGTGATTATGTGCATTGTTCATATATTTCAAAAGTGCAAGCATCTTTGTGTGGCAAAACTATATCACTATTTTCAATCTGTTCAGTTAGAACAATAAACTATATTAAGATAGCAGGCCTAATGTCCATTGTGTGAACTTAAAATTATTTTTTGTAATGAGTAAACATGGGCAATGACAACAGTATTTTTACATCTGATTCTGATACCTTACCCTTGTGAAATCTTAGCTCAGAATAGTCTGCTTTATTTTTATAGAATAGTCCAAAATCTTCAAATAGAGACTAGAAAATAATTTCCACACTGTTAAAAATAAGAAAAATAAAAAGAATTAAACTACGCTGAAAATGTTATGACAGATATTTTTACATGTTAAATTCTTGATACCATCATTATTTATGGGACCATGCTGTTTCAGAATTCCCTTTTTTTCTAGAATTATCCTTAATGTTGCATATTAAATAATTACTTTATGTTTTATCTTATTTTAATTTTAYGTATCAATTATCAATTACAATTTATAATATCAACTACTGGTGAAAATCCACTTAAACTAAATTAAACATGCCATCTAATGATAAAATACAACCTTGTAATATTATAAATTCATATAAAAACCACAACTGAAAATATTGAAAAATACCAAATATATTTATTTTTGATATTCATTTTCTATTTTCAAATTGGCAATCTATGTTTTAAGAATATTGAAATGCATTTTTATGTACTGACCACCTCTATTAAAAAAGCAACAAAACGTTGATATTTTAAAGCATAAAATGGATAGCCTCTTCAAACATTCTCATAAATATATCATAAATGAGTATCAGAATACTGAAAATATCTAAGAAGGCAAAATTTTCCACATACTATAAAGGCAAAGTTTAATGGGATGGTTTAAGAATCTAGAATCTAGAAGGTAGCATTCAAGATGAAAACTTAACCTAAACAAAGGCAATGGAAAACAGCATAATCTATGACAGATGCTATGAAGACACATATCCATAGGCTAGAAGAAAATTCAGTGTGAGATTTTCAAAAGCTCAGAATTATAGTCTAGCTCACACTAAACAAAAACAGAAATTTAACATCTGAAGATAATTGAGTGTTAAATACTTGGAAATTCCATCCTGCAAAGATCAGAAAATCAAAGATAAAAACAAAAAAACAGTGTAAGAGTGCCTATAAGAAGCAATAAACTTTAGAGAATTGATAGGTTGTAAGGGTTCTAGAAATAATCCTGGGAATTAAACACAATAAATCCTATTCAGTTTAGCTAAAGCAGTTAAAGTTATCATTAGAAATATAGTAATATCTCTACTCTCATGCCCATGCAGTTACTAGTATAGAATGCCTATGGAGATAAATCCTTCTACATGTATGCAGATTTTTGTGCAATGTGCACACAGTAATTACTTCATATATGTAAGAACAGCTTTCTTGCAAATGTCCTTACTCATTTCATGTATGATTGCCTGAGCCAAAATCATCTTCCTCTTGTTGATATTATAATGAAAAAGGAAGTGATATTTCTACATGTGGTTTGAGAAACTAAATTTTATCACTAAGAGTTGAGTACTCATAGAAAACTTTTCATTTGTAAGAGTGGTGCACTTTGCTGTAATATTTTAAATATTGCATTTCTAAGATGACTTTTTTTATTAACTTGTCAGATCTGAACTGATTTCAGTACTCCTTTTTAGTACACTCTACACTCTATTGAGATTGTATCATTTCTAGCTTGTGTTCTGGGACTCTGATGTAGCTCTTCCTCTTAAGAGAGTCTTCCTCTTAAGAGTGTATTATGGTTTTAGCTAAATGGAATTACTCCAAATATTATTCATCCAAGTCTTCAATTATGTTTTTGTTTTATTTTTCAGCAGAGGTGTAGTTACAAAAACATCAAATAAAAAGTAACAATTTACTTACGCCTATTTTTTAAAAAGATTGGAGACAATAATAGCCAAGAAAATCTACCAGATGGTTCTTTTAATAAATACATTAGTCTCTTTTATTTTTATCCAGTTTTATCAACTATCATAACAGAAACTTTCAGACCATCAAACCAGTTTTCACAATCTGCCATAAATTTGCATTTCACAGAAATAATTCCGACAAGCACTAATAGATGAATGTTGGTGCAATAATAAAACAGTATAAGGCATATTTACACCATCTTTACATACAGAACACTGTACACACAAAAAATCACAGATCCAGAACAAAGCAAATTCAAACCCTTAGACATTTTACATTTATAGGCTTGGTTTCAAACAAATAATTCTCCAAGCAACAGACAATCTCTTGATCTTGTGTGATTTATTTGTAACATTGTGCTCATGCAAAATAGATATTTGCTTTATTGCATTAACATTGAAAGAACATTGGGAATTAGTTCTGAAAACAATCACTTCAATCACTTTTTAAACCCTGTTTCTCTTCATCCTTCGCAAGTCTGAGTCATTTTTACTGGTGACATAAAATGAAGTGTTAACTGATGATTGAGATTTTTATTTTATAAGTTCCAGAATGACAATGAAGCTTGTCTGACTACAGTTTGAAAACCATCTTTCTTGACCATGCACTTTTTGCTTCACTATTATGAGGTGGTTTAGATGAGCCGTCCTTTGTACATTTTAAATTTCTATCTTCTTATATATATTTTAAAGAAACCATGTACTATCCAACATCYACTGTTCACAGAAAGAGATAAGCAGCAGGAATAGTTCTGGTGGCAGAGTGAGCCGAGAGGAGGACATCAGTAAGTTAGTGGCAACTTAATAAACATCAAATGCCACAGAGATACGTCATGAAAGAGGTGACTACTATAACCCATATTTCTGTAAGAGTTCAGACTGCCAAGGACGTTTGCGCTCCGGAAAGTAATCTGGAATATGGATTTTTTTAAAATCTTGGATACATTTTCTCATCTCTTCCTCAACGCTCAGCTTCTCACACACCTTCTTTTTGGAGAGATTTGTTTCTCTGGATTTGCTAATGAGAGTTTGAAAGAGTTCACTGTTCCTACGTTTGTCTGGAGGCGGCATCCATTGCACTGGAGCCTTCTTGGATGGACGATCCAAAGTGAGAGTACTTGGTTGGTGGGCTGTAGATTGCTGGGTGCTAGTGGCATTTTCTTGAGGAGTGCTAGCTTCTGAATGGCTGTCACAACTCGAAGTGGACAACTCATTACAGGAAGTCCCACTTTCACTGCCTTTGTCCAAGACTTTGTCATGCTTCCTTTCTTCATGGTCTTGTTTGGGTGAAATAGTTCTCTGTGGGGGTCCTAATTGAAAGCAGGAAAGAAAAAGTGTTAAACAAGTATTGGTTTACAGAAAAATTATGTTCAGCTATAAAGAAAAGAAAGGATTCAGACTCAATTGGGATAAATTGGTTACATTTCCATCAGTCAAAAGAACTATGCCAGATTATTGCAGAAATTGAGGGATTAGTCCTACCTGCATTCAATATTCTCCCTCCTAAAAGAAATGTCTACCTCAAGAATAAATTGTCCGTCTGCAGACAAAAATCCAGGTAATAAAACGTGCATAACACTCTGACATTATCTCCATCAGAAATCCCTGCAAGCAAGTTTAAATGAGCTATTTTCCGTAGAAGTTTATTATGAGAAATCAGATTGTTGTAGTATTAGAAAAAATATAAAATTTGAAAACCTTTTCCCTTAGCTTAAACAAAAACCTTTTTTTTTTTGAAACACTAATATCCTTTTCAAAACCGATACTATGCTCTGCTGATACCAACCCTACACAAAAATTCCTGATAAGAAAAACGAATACTAATCCTAGAATAACTGAGAGATCAGTCTCTACTAAGAGAGTCTTTAAGCTTTTTTACTTCTTTATCATTTCACTGCACTTCTTACTGTCAGTTATTATACCAGCCTTGCTTCAGTGCAAATTCAGATTTCAGTTGTACATATCTTACTGCATAAGCTGGCACGGAAAAGAAGGTTATGAAGTTATCAATGAAAAAGGATTCTGTGATGGCACAGAGAGAGGAGAGATCTGATGACCTATCAGCAGGAACTGCTCAGTGCTCTACATGGCACATCAGATCTGGGCTGTTTTTCTCTCCAGATACTACCTCTGCTTTGAAGTCTTAAACAGAACATGAAGAATTAGGTGGTAACCACTAACTCTGTACAAGCATTTTCATTCCTACAGACTGATTTCAGAGCTCCAACCATGAAATGATGCGATTCTGGCATCACAATAAACATCATGATTGCAATTTGGGCTACTCTTTAAAGCTCACAGAAATATCTAACGAGTTCAATAGACCAAAGAGACAAATTTCTATGATTTAAGCACTGAAATGAAAATGAAGAGCAGAATTTCAGTGGCATCTGTGTATCTGTAGGAATTCTGAGTCTAAACAGTTCAGGCATCCAAATATCTTACAAATCCAGTTTATCCTTTCAGTTTGCCCAAGCACAATCGACCTGACTTATTGTCTTTGCCAGTACCAAAATTCAGAGAATGGTAAAGTAACTTTGAGTTATTGGGACAGAGCCGTCACTTATAAATCTCTTTTCTAGAATTATATTAGAAATATAATTAGTTATAAAGAATGTGGCAGCACTCTTGTGTCCTCTTTAACAATGCAGTTCTGTGATTCAAAGGAATCTGAAAAGACTGCAATATTTTATGTGAAAACCTAGGGGAAACTAGACAAAACACAAAAGCAAATAAATAACAGTTTAACAGCAATAGAGGTCAGCAACCTGCCTTTCTTTTGTTTTAGCCAGCATACTAAGACCCTGTCACATTTCTGGTGGTACTGGTATATATATGTATTTTTTTTCCCTGTCCAGTTTTCACACTAACTTTGCAAATCAAGATATTATTTCTTACTGCTCTATTTATAATTACTTCTCCATTGCTAAGTCTCRCTTCACAAGGACTCAAATCTGCAATGTACTAAGAAACCAGTCTAAGAAAGTACTGAAATATACATACAGACCTTCAAGAATATGAAAGAATTCTTTCACTTCTACAGGACTATTCAAGAGGCTGATATTAAGCAGATATTTAAATGCTATTTTGGAAGAGAGCCCTGAGATTCAGTACCTTGAGCTCTGTATGCTTCACTGAATCATCTAAATTCACAATGACTTTAATCCAAACAGAGTTTTTTCCACACCTCTCCTTCTAAAAATTAACAAATCCTCCATCGCAAAGAACCCTTCACATGCTTCTGTACTTTCTTCTCAACAATCTCTTATTAACAGAAGCAACAACTTTGTTGAGAAAAGGTTTTTCTCACAATATTTTCAAGCTGCTTAAACCCCAAAGCATTAATAAATACATGGGAAATGATCCTCAAAGGATACTTGGTTCAATTTCAAAATCATGGATTAGATTTACATACATCTGCAATTTGAAAACATCTCCTTATTGCCCTCTACATTGGAATACTCATCTGCGGATGAGACTACATGATGTTTCTACCGTACTTTCTTAGCCCTTATTTCCTGCACCAGAGGCCAGTCACATTGGAAAAAAATGAGAGTACAGTAATAATGATACTTTGTTTATCGATACTTCAGTTTCTTTCTAAAGAGAACTATTTTCTTAAATATTAATAAAAGCATCTTAAGTAAAAGCAGTCCTGTTCAAATCATATTGACTGCTCCAYTTCCCTCTCCCTCTATGGGACAGCTAGAGGATAAAGCAGGTAGTATGGCCCTTTTCATTCTCTTTATAGGCCCTCTGAGCACATTACATTTATGTCAAATGCCCAGTTTATTGTATGCACATTCATTAATGAACTTCTTCCTTACTCAGAACTTCATTGCTACAGTGTGTCAAAGATATTTGTTTCCTTAGAAGATAAACACAGAAATTCTTGACTTTTTAACCATATAATTTCAGTGAAAACAAAGTATTTGATAGAATTTATCTTCATCACTTCTGTTTCTTCAAATTTAAGTTTAAAAAACGTGGTCCTGGTGCATATACAGCTTCTCAAATTGGATAATAATGATTGAAAGTTTTTTATTGAATAAATGATACAGTACGGACAGAAGTAACCAAAAGTTTTCACAAAATAGTCTGTTTTCACTGAAAATAGGTCATAATAATAACATTGCTGCAACAACATTAATGAAATACTGATGCAGTAAAACTCCTATTTTTTAGCTGATTTTATCAGAAACTAAAACAAGACATCCAATTTTTAAACTCTCTAACTGTAATGGAAGGYTCAGAAACAAGACAGCAAAGAGATGTTATTTTTAATTGTATTTGTAAAAGATAACTCATCCAATAATTATATTGTCAACTTCACTCATTTTTTTTGCATGTTTGAGAATATGGACAGTATGATTTGCAGCTTACCTTGCACGAATTACTTTTTTTCTCAGTGTTTTGAATAGGGAGAAATGTAGCTTATAGCCTACAGCCTTGTGTATGTCAGAGAACTTTCTTCATAGACAATGATGCAATGTTAAACCCTTTAAGATCTTGCACCTACTTGCACAAATTACATTATATTCAAATTACATTATTGTGAAAAACTAAGGAACATRAACCTAGAAACATAAAAATAACATCCTATTATTTTTATGACTTAATCCYAAGAATCTAAGTAAAAAATACTATAATTAATAAACTGTCACAGAAAAAAATACTTTTCAAATCTCACAATAAAACAGATTAATCCATCTTGCATGACTGTCTTTTCAGTGCTTTTCACCACATTCACTGTATTACAATATCCTGAATGCTTACAGAGAAGTCACCTGTGAAATCTGATAACTGATTATGTCTACTATGGGAACATTTTCATTACTAGACTTTTGAGTACTTAATACCACACTTCAGTGGTAAAATAATATCTTTTATATCTAATTTCACTTTGATTTTATGTTTAAAAAGGGTTTTTTTTTAAAGAGTTATAATAAGATTGCTCTAAAAACCTGACATTTTCTGTGGCATATTAGTGATACTTCCATTATTAGAAGATAATTCTGTTCTTAGAACACAGGAATTCGTTCCCTGAGACTGGCAAGGGATTCAGCTTGTGTTTTACAGCTCAAGCTCCAGGTTAAGACTAGCAGCCGTAACTTTCTGTGCCTATCAAAATCCCTTGGACATTTGGCAGAACAGAGCCTTACAGCACGCAGCTTTACAAAGGAACTCCTGATCCCGGGCTTTGCCCTCTTTTATGCAGAAAAAGGTCAAGCTAACTCCACTGCCTCATATCCAGAAAAAAAGAATTTTTGTTTAACTATTTACATCTCACTAAGGAAACTTTTCTACTTATTATAGGTAATGTAATTTGCATGTAACTCATTCTGTCTGGTGCATTAACCTGATGCCCATGCTTTACTTAACTTCTAAGTAAAGTGGTAAGGCATATTAGTTAAGCATGTTATCAGAGGCCTGGAACATCTGCCCTATGAGGAAAGGCTGAGAGAGCTGGGCCTGTTCAGCCTGAAGAGGAGGAGGCTGAGAGGGCACCTGATCAGTGTCTATAAGTACCTCAAGGAGGGAGCGAGGAGGATGGGGCCAGCCTCTTTTCAGTGGTGGCCAGCAATAGGACTAGAGGAAACGGCCACAAACTGAAGCATCAAAAGTTCCATAGGAACTTAAGGAAAAATTTCTTGACAGTGAGAGTGACAGAGCCCTGGAACAGGCTGCCCAGAGAGGTGGTGGAGTCTCCTTCTCTGGAGATTTCCCAACCCACTTGGACAACACCCTGTTTCCCGTGCTCTAGGGGTCCCTGCTAGAGCAGGGACGTTGGACTAGATGATCTCTAGAGGACCCTTCCAATCTTAAGGACTCTTAACATTCTATGATAAAGCTTAATACGAAGGCTTGCACAGGAGTCATGTAGTATCATTCTAATCTGAACCTCTACCTATGTATGACTTTTATCAATTATGAACATCCCAAAGAGACAATATTAATACTAATAACTAAGCATGTAATATGAAAAATTTCTAAAAATGCTATGCTGCACTTGTAGGTAAAGCTTAAGAGTTCAATGTAAAGAATTCAGTAGGAAAAAAATGTGTAGGAGTGTACTTCACTCACTTTTTCAGCTGCTTATTTTTTTCACTTACATAAAATAAAAAATATACATATACTGTGTTCAGCTTGATTCTTATTAAAATGCCAATCCACTGTTTGGATTAAAGTTTCAACCCCCAAAAAAGCTTAGCATAAAATAGTGAAGTATTTGTCAGAAGAAAGATGGAATCTTACTTCTCCCTCTGTCAGATGAGTGGCCAATAGTTATGGAGAGCCAAACACTTACAGCTTTGTGCTCTTTGGCCTGGTATGTCAATACACAGTAATACAGTGTTYTCTTTACCTTGGATTACCGTGTCTTCAAAGTAATGGTATTCATTTGGAAGAAATGAGCTAACTTTCCTCAGGCAGCACAGACAATTAGGATATGGGATGTAATTTAGTTAATGATGTTCTATGCCCKGGGGAAAAAAAGGGTGAAAGGGCTGCTCTGTTGACATGCCAACTTTAGTACTCTAAGCAGAGTCTAAATTTTATGCGATCTGGGAATGTTAAGCAGGTAGCCTTGCAGATGGACCTGTCACAGGAGTGCCTTGCTTGTGGACCTCAGTAGGACATCAGCAGAAGTCAGATATGGAGCTACTCATAACATACACAGTAGAGTTCAGGTGCTCACATTTTATCAAAGCACTTTTGTAAACAAAAAGCTGTGTGTCTAGTTCTCAAACTGCATCCATTTAAGCAAAAAGCTTTAGACTTAAATGCTGACCCCCTTCAAGTCAGATATAACACTCTGTTCAGCATAAAAGATGCACAATCACCATGAAAGCTAAACAGATTTGGTTCCAAAGTAAAGCACCTTTMTTCTATCCTGAATTCAAAAGATTTTAAAAGGAAAACATATTTAATGGGGAAAGCAGAAATKAYGAAAAATACCTATTTCCTTAAAAAGAAAAAAGAAAGAATGATTTGTAGAYGTTTTCTGTGCATTACTCAGAAACAGCATACATTTTGCCAACTTCCCTAGAAATTCATCTTCAGGTGCATTAATTTTGTAGATAATTTTTGAGCCCAAAATATTTGAGTAAGAGATTGTGAAAATAATGTGTTCTAAAGAAAACCTCACTACAGGGTAATTATCATCTTTGCTAGAATATAGCTCTTGTAATAGCAGTGTTCAGAGAGTCATTATAGAGAAACTAAAGAAATGATGGGAAATTAAAAATAATATGGAGGTTATGAGGGAGGTGAAGGCAAAATATACACCTTGATTGTTCCAATATGTTTTATTGGATCCAGAATGTAATAGGAAATATGATTTTTCTCATAATATTTYGTGTCCTTGATACCATATCTCTGATTCCTCTCCTATAGTTTAATTCCAACACAAAATTTCAAAGTGGAAACTCTACACTGATTTATTGCTAAGTTTAGGGCATTAAGATTTTTAGGAATGTTTAAAGCATCGAGATTTTTTGGAATGTTTATTTGTTGTTTGAACAGCAAATGTTTCACTATGACAAATATGTGTGTGACTGCACTCTTGACAAAGCCTTTTATTTTAAATTTCCTTACCTGACATGGAAGGATAAAAAGACACTGTGTAGAGATTGCAGCTGTACTGGGCATAGTTCCCACAGGGGAAATTACCCTTTAATAGTGTTAAGCTCAATGGGGTGTGAATGGTTATGTGGTACTTGAAGTGAATGAACCAATTTATCTTTCAGATTAGGACCACATGCCTGTAAGAGATAAGTGCTTTGTCTCAAAAGAAAAAAAACAAAAAACCCACAAAATATACATGCAACAAAAACAAAAAAAAAAATCACTTTTCCTGTTGCTTTTACCACTACCTGATGTTAAACTAATTTCTAAAAATATAGGGTAGAATGAGTTACATAATGTCTGTTAGGGAAAAAAAAAATCAACTAAGACTGGTTTTAAATACTGACATAATTTAAAATATAAGAATACTATTTTGTATATAGAGAGTGTACCTCTTGTGTTGTTTGGAGTGTCAGAAGACATAGTATATACAATAAACACTCCTGTATCCAACTTGAATTCATTAGATAACACACCCTAATCTTGTTTTGAATAAATCATAGARGTATACTCCTGTGATTTACTACTTTAGCAACTATGTTTCATGGTAGATAGAACACTATTTATGTAGGGGAGAGCCAACAAAATTCTGATACAGACAATTTGCCATATTTCAGTAAAACTAACAGAGCCATATATATAAAATATATATATATTAACATGTTAAGCTGACTATTTTGGAGTTGCTGTGAAAAGTGTCATTTCTAAGCAAATAAGCTAATAAAAATCAGGTAAGACCTGCTTTTCCATATCCAACTAAGAACAGAGCCAAGCATTAAGATGACCTATTGCACTGTGGAATTAGTGATAGCCAGTACATTGATGTTATGCTGCAGATACAAGAAGAAAATAAAAGGTTTGAAATACACGTAATGCAAGCGGAATTAACATCAAAAGACTGAAAGTCAGGAAGCCACCAATAGTGCCAATATCCACCCATGCTAAGTGCATGACAGATTTTACCAGTTTCAGGAATATGTAACTAGGGCAGTACTTCACAGCCAAAGATTTCAACCGTCCTGATTTTATTTGTTTACAAAACAGATTGCACAATCTTCTGCAAAATCCCAGAARCAAATTCTAAAGGCTCTCTAGGCTCATGCCAAAGGCAATCTTGTAGCAGGCTCTTAGCAGCCATTACAGATTTCCTGAGCTACCCAAATCCTTCATAGTTTGTAYGTGAGTTATTTGGAGAAATGGAACTCACACAAGAGAACAAAATTTTCTTCTTGAAGCAAATTTTGCTAAATTGTCACTTTTTCAGTGATGGTCATATGCTATACTGAGCTCCATKAACAGCGGAATGATAGTAATAGCATACAAATATTATAGTAATAGAAATAAGACTAAGCTTCAGGTTGAGATTGGAGGGTTTGGGTTATGTTAGAATGAAGGCAGATTGATACAAGTGCATATTACACAGAGTGGTTTGCTGAATCCTCTCTTCCAGTTTTATTTTCCCTTTGCCCCAAACCTGAAAATGAAGGTAGTTCAGATAACTTTACTGCTTGAAGTCAATTTCAAAAGCTAGGGCAATGGTTTATATGACAAGCAAAGATCACTTTCACTGAAGGCATGCCTTTGCCATATCTTGGCTTGCTACTGTCAGCAGCCCAAACTGCCCGTGTATCAGCATCATTTCAGCAGCATCTAATATAAGTCCTTGTCATTCGTTTACACACTRCCAATAGGTTTGTGTTGAGCTTTATATAATAGATGTATAATAACAAAAATTRTTTGGCCTTGTTTGGATGTTATTCTTCACTGGCTGTCAGAGGTATAACTAGAATTTTTGTTTTGTCCAAAAAAAGTCTATTAGATTTTACAAAATTGATATTAAACTCCACCGAAGCTTATCTTCACTTATTTCCAAAATATTAATTTAGGCATCAGAAAGTTAACAGGACTTGGCTAGAGCCATGTTCTCAATTGACCACACAAAGGCATCAGGAAGATGGTATTGAAAGCAAGACATTTTATCATATGGTCCCAGTCAACYAGCTCTGACACCAGCCCTTGTAACTAAATGACTTCGTTCTCTTTTGATACCCGTGAGGAGGAAGCTGGGGACTGCTACAGAATCTCCACTCTAAGCATCTAAATGTTCTGAGGTTATTCTGACTGAACCATTTTCTTGAAATCACTTCTACCACAGGCTTAAAGTACAAGGGGAAAAAATCAAGAGCAGACAAYACACTTGCAGGAGCTTCCTAGAGGAAAAGGGGCAAAAATGAAAGGGAATCATTTCATCTTATTGCAGACACAAATCCAAAATGTGTCTCCCTCCCTGTACTCACAGCACAAACTATACATCACCACTTATCTATGGTTTTTGGGACGCAGTTCTATTACCTATCCTGTGTTCCCAAACACCATTTATGTCACTGTCCTTTCCACTAATTCTTCATATCACGGACATTTGTATCACTATCCTCTGGGAATATTCCCAAGTTGCCAGATATTATGATTCTCTGTCCACATTCCCTTCCCGTTTCTTCTAAAGATGTTTTTATCCCTAACTCAATCCTGAATTTCAATCTGTCTTCAATCAGATTGCTGGCTGCTGCTTTCTTGCTTTGTAAATACAAATATTGGTTGGGCATCTGCTCAAGTGTGAAATAGTCTTTTAGCTACTGGGTCTGTGTTTGGCAAAGCCCTAATCAAGAGTGCTAGGCAATATGAACTCAATCCCTTCCACCAAGAGGAGCAATACTCTGCTTTGAACCATTTGCCTTTCGCTTTTGCTGAATTAGTTTTAACTTCTCAGCTGCAGATGTGGCTCCCTGTGTGGCAGCTCAAGAGCTTGTGCCAGAACGAATCTCACCAGAGGGACAGGAAGCAATATTCAAGGGAGAGAGACTGTATTTTTCCACGATGGTTTATGCCAATGTAAAACATACACAAAATTATAGCTTGTCTTCTTGTGACAGACACCCATGCAGCACACATATTGATTTAATAATATCCTTGTCAGTGTACAGTTTTCCTTCTAAATAAGTACAGATGGAATTTTTTTAAAATGCCATCTCAATTAAGTTCACAAATTGATTGCAGCGGGACCTTGGGGGACTTCACCACTCTCAGAAAAACTGTCATTCTCTGAAGCTCAKACATGAGCTTAAAGCAGAAGGGAACGTCAGAGACAGTAACTTCCAGAATTTTTGCTTTGATATATTAAGAAAAGTTAATTCATGTCTTGGTAAGAACTCTTGCCTCTGTGGATGCTTGGGGTGTTCTAATGGTATGAACAACAGAAAAAGAAGGAATAAAAATAGGATGGAATCAACCATCACGTCTTTGGTTTGCTTCCTGATTTAATATCAGATACTAAATTGAAATATTTCCTTAAGATTTTTGTTTCATTTTAATATCTATTTACATTTTTTGCTTTGTCAAATACTCTCTTACACGATAAAATATGCAGTTTTCATTTCTTCCTTCACCTATATAAATGTTAGTGTTTTCTTTCCTACTAGCATGTAATACAAGTTGATGTTAATGTCTATTTACAGATTGTGTATAAAATACGCTAGCAGAGGGTTTTCAAAATGCCATGCATTGACTTCGATATTARAAATAAATTCATGTTAAAGAAATATTATATTAGACACCATCAATCCTGCCTGACTGTGTGTTTTTTACGTGGTATTAATGATAGCACTTCAGGCAAATGTGAACAATAGGAAGTGCCCACTCCAATGGAATATGTATTTTACTGTTAATTATTGACAACCGGCAATGATTTAAATGATGTCAGTAGCAGTTGGCAGTGAAYTCTCTTAAGGGTTTGAGAACTAAGAGGCAGCAATTCAGAAAACACTCAGATTAGATTTGCATAACTTTATGCCTTTTCATGCTTTTTTTTTTGGACTAACGGCAACCTTGCAGTCTTCAAGAATTCTGTGAAAGGACCAGAAACATTTGCTGAAAGATCCCCTAAGTAGCAGAAACTGTTGTCATCATATGAGTTCCTTCTCACTTCTGTGTTCATAATTTTGGAGTAACTTTGCAACAGTAGCAGCATTATTCATCTGTTTTATCATTAGATTTTATCATCTTGTACATAAAAAAAAAATAATATGAAGTTAATGGAGCATTGCATCCTAAAATATGTAAACATATGCTGATAGTAACACACTATTTTTACATCCAAATCCTAGATCAGCTTTATGGAACACTCAAATCTTTCATTTTAAGTAAACATTTTCAGAAAATATGAAAACACATACAGAAAGCTGATCTTATTTTATGATATTTATTTAAGTAAAAGCACTGAATATGTAAAGGATAATGAATTCACTCCACACATAACATCTTGTTCTCCTATGCAAAAACAAAATAGTTTGTGAAACATTTCCATCTAAAATACTTATATATACATATTTACACAAGCAAAATATTATGACTATATAACATAAATCCACAAACACACATGAACAAWCAAAATCACTGAAGGTTCAAAACATTATTATGAATACTCCTTCAGAAACAGTGAAGCTGCATGGATTACAGCTACTGTGCTACACAGACGCCGTGAAATTCTTAATAAAAATGAATGATTATTTGCAGAGGAAGAAACTACAGTGTAGAGAACATACAACAGAAAGCATTTAAGGGACAGGACTACCCTACATTTAAAAAGTCAATACATATAGAGTTTCCAAGCAGCAGTATTTGAGATACTACAAAATTCCTTTAGGGAAAGAAAGGTATCACAACATTTCTTCTTATACTTGAAAATAAAAAATGATGTTATGCGTAGTTTCACATCATTTATCCTCTTAAAAGTAATAAAAGAGAAGGCCATAAATGATTTGCCATTATTTCTGTGGTGACTGCTGTTGATACTAATAATTACCTTTGCATACTATATGTTCTCATAATGGGTCCCATTGTGTATGACTGATGTACATCAACACTAATGAAATAGATAACCTTTGCCCAGTACAGGTTGGAGTCTATGAGCAAGACAAGAAACAGCAGATGGGAAAAGACAGACAGATGGGAAACTACAGAAGTTATCTTTTCAAGAGAATATATCAGATGCTCTAGAGGGAGATAAAGTTGTATTTTTCACAGCTTAAAGTCTGGGGTTTTAGGTACAGTGATGGAAAACAGAAGCCATTTCCTAGAAATATAGTTTCATTTTTTATATTTCTCAGTACCAAATGAATCTCATTTGAGATTCATCCATGTTCCTTTTCATATACTCAAATGTGCCCATAAGTAATTGTCATCCAAAACCAGGAGCCCTGATTCTTCAGTATCTGATTTCATGTGGATATAATTGAAAATACCAGCTGCTACAAGGTACTTCTGTGTCCTTGGTTCCGCAGCCATGTAGGCCTATGSACCAGCCAAATCCTGGCTTCCTTCCAAGTTTTCATCAACCCTTTCTTTCCCAGYGCATGCAGTTGAACCCAGCACTCCGCAATCAGGGCATAAAAGACACTGGACATGTTCTGAGGTCCTTTATACCAGCAGGATTGGTCCTACAGATGGTAGATACCCTTCTGATTCAAACTCACTTTAACATGATGCATAATATGTAAGCAGAGAAATCCTGCCTGAAATATAAATTTATTCCTTTAACCCATGCTCAAACCTTATTTTCTGTATGGTGATGGCTACTTGTACCCAATCCGGCACTGACAGGTGAAATGAAAGAAAAGATGAGAAGAAGCATTTATTTCAGAAATTTCAGATATCTTATAAGGAAACATGATYAATATACATGACTGAGACACGACATTTAATCAGTTAACACAAATAGGCTACGGTGTATAAATTACACTCAATTCAGAGTGAAATGTGTTTACTTAAACTCATTCCTTCTTGAAATATTAACTATATTTTCAAAGTTTTTGAATAATAAAAATGTTAAACTGTAATGCAAGGACTGACTTTCTTCGCTCCTGTAGATTCAATACAAAATGCATACAGAATGCTATCTMGAGAGGGCAGCAGTATTCCTTAATGAAAATCTTATCTCTTACTTTTTTTACTGGAACTTGGTTTTTTATTTTATTTTTTATGAGATACATCAAATCATGAGATTCACAAMACATGACTTTGCATTACTGAAATAGATACCATTAGTCTACACCTAATCTAGCCACACTARAGGTAAAGCAAACAAAATACTACAAAAAATAATGGAAATTCAGAACAGATACTCATTTATTTATACATTTCATCTTAATYCTACATTCCAGTAAACTATCAGAAAAATAAAACCAATTAGGAGTAACGTGATCTTTTGAGCTTTGAATAGTAACAGAATGAATGKGTGCAGAGGAAAATTAAATTTAAAAAATCAGCTCAGAGAATGAATACACAGAACTGCTGATTTTTTTTTTCATTACATCTCATTTGCCAGACAAACCTGAGCAATTTTCTTTTTATCACAGTAACCTACATTATAGCAAAAACATTACATGGAAAATAACAACCCCGCTGTGATTATCACTAATAGTTCTACATCAGTTTTACCAAAGGCATAATTGATAATTGTTTCTACTAGAGTTTCATTAAGTCTAAACTAAATTACTCTGTCTTATTTTCTTCTCCCATCTTGCCCCAGTATAACTGGAGATTGACCAACAGATRGAGTAATTACTTGGGAATACTGTCACAAAAAAAAAGTTATTGAGTTAAAATAGCATTATTCAATGCATACAGCTAAGTAATAATTTATTATAAATAAAATTCCATGTTGTATTAATTGTTTTATCACTCTGTTCATCTGAGAAAGTTATGTTTTAGTTCTACAAGAAACTAAAATGAACAAAATGTGAAAATTAAGAAAAAKATAAGTTTTGAAATGAAAACTTTGTTCTAATAATCTTTGTTCTAATAATCATAAGACTTGGGAGTATTTATTATATACAAGAATCATTTGCTGCCTTGCACATGAGCACATGAACAGTTACATTCCTGCATTTGAGGCTTTCTAACAGCAGCTTAAACCAAAGTCCGCTTCGGATGAGAGCAGACGGTGCTGCTTTTCCAGCACTGCCCAGAGCAACAAAAGAAACAACTACGCGTAAGGCCAGTTGAGGATGCAAACCTGGTCCCGCAGATTTCCCAACGCAGTCTGTTCAGAGGAAGGCTACCTGTGAGATTTCCCCTTGTATTTGGTATTTCCTCAAAAGGACCCAGGATTGAAATATCCCTCTGTAGTTATAGCCAATGACCTCAGGCTTCTTACTGTAAAACATTTTGCTTCCCACATATTGGTTTCCTTGTTATTCTTTTACATYGCTAAATGCTAGCTTCAGTTAGCCAGGCTTTACCAATGAGGGCATCTTTCCCATTCATCTGTAAATTAAGTTTTYACATATAAGAAGACATTAACCCTGAACAAACTGTCTCTCAAACTGTCTATTTTGTCTCTTAATATACTATTTCTTCTGCTTTTCAGTGTCAAAATGAAGGTGAGGGTGGTTATATCTTGTATCCTGAGTTTCTCCAGCTGTAAAATGTGGGTGACTGTCAGTGTGTGACAAACTTCTGTAAAGTGCTTCAAGATCTACTGCTCAAAGGATTGCACAACAACTGAGTATTAATAATCTCAGACCAAAAGAAACCCCATTGGGATGGAGTTACAAAATAAAATACACCTAGGGCAAGTGGAGGTAGAATTGGGATCATAAACCAAGTAATTGGTTTATGGCATTAATGTGCTGATATGGAGTCTTATATTCGTCACAGAAGATATTATAACTTACCCACTGTTAATATCTAGCTTTTGGGTGGTCCTTAGCAGTGGGGCCTTGGAGCTGCCTGTATTCCAGGCAAGGTCAGAGATGCAGATGAACATTGGCAGTTAATTTTAATGCAAGAATGAAAACCTGGTCATTTCCCTTAGAACAGACTAAGTCTGTATTGACTGAATTGACAATCTGTACAACCAAATCAGTAGTTTAAGAGAACAGCATTTTGTGATATTTGTCTGAGGCTACTTAGTGCCTTTACTTGAAAGAASAAAATGAAGAAGGCAGAAAAAAGAACACGAATAATTTTACAGGAATGAATGCAAGAATGGTAATGTAATTAGAATATCTATGGATAGTAAGGATGCAGCACCAGAAATATAGGYATAGAAATGCAGTTCTACCAATGACAAGACACTCTTTAATATACCCATGTGACATACAAAATGCCATTTTTTACCTCAGCAGGTAGAGGTAGGCAATTATTTTACAATCATCATGTCCTTTGCTTCCTGCTGCTATTGTTGTACTCAATAATGAGAAATTCTGGCACATTCATATGGATAGAGTTTTGATAGTGTGGATCAGATTCTGAACTGAGTGAGCACTTCTCATTTGCTCTCATGCATTAAAGTGAATATATTTAAGAGAACCATATTCTTACATTCAACAGTGTTACAGCTTGTCCTGCAGGTTCTCAACTCCTCCTTTTCTYCAAATCTTCTGAACCTTCTCTTTAYCCCAAAATTCGCAAGTGCTTCCATGGTGATCAGCAACCTGCACTATGAGGGTTCTGTTCTATCCTGGAACCATTCTATTAATGCAGCAGTTGATTCTAAATAACTTGGAGATGTAGAAAAATTTTTAAAACATGCCTGCCATTTTTAGATGATGTTTTTTCTGCCTTATGGAATAACCTCAGTCCAGGCATACACACCTGAGAAGCTAAAAGCCTGGAAAGCAAGAAATGCTGCTATAGTCTGCAGGTGCCTCCRCAGTGAAGCCAAGATGAAGGCTTCAGACTTAGCTGCCTAAGTTTTACCTTATGTGTCTACATCTCCTCTTTTTTTCTTTTTTTTTTTTTGTATGTGGTTTTCAGTTTTCTCTAACTGGAACACAGCTTTGAGACATTTTCAAAATACTAACTTGATTGAATGCTACTCTTCTATCATTTAAGCAATGAAAACATTTGAGTATTTTTTTCTCTCATGCTTTTTAAAGTTTATTTTAATCAAAATACAAGAAAAATCTGATGCCTGAGAAGTGAAGGAGTGAAAGGATTTTGGAAGCGGTAGCATGTGCACAGAAATAAAGGTAACAAGAGTAAGACAGGATGCTGTGCAGCATCTTCCTCTAACTGGGCCTATGCCTGACCCTAGATGTTAGGGTACAGCAGATATGAGTAACGGAAGAGTGAGGAATTAACACTCCTTGGGGCCAACCTTTGGCCATGCTCTAAACCTAGATCTTCCCACTGTTGTTTTTTTTGCTCAGGGACTAGTTCAGTTAAGTGTTGTTTTTACTCTTTTTTTTCAGAGAAATAGAATTCTTTTGCTTGCATCAGGAGGAATGTTGAGAATGGGCTCATTTATACAGAAGCAAATATTGCCTGATGTGCATGATTTCAGACATAAGAAACAGTGATAGTCACTGAATGGCAGTCCGCAGCATTAAACCAACCCCCTCTGTGAGCAGCATGTCTTCTCAGGATTAACAATTTATGAAGTTAATGCAAATGTAAGTATGCAGCTCTACTAGCTGTCCCTTTCTATTTTTAATAACCAAAAAAGAAAAAAAAAAGTACGGGGGGAAAAAAMCCTGCACTCTGCTCTCTGTTCATTTTCCCTTCATACAATTACTAGTGTGTTCTTTCTATTAATTTACCTTAACCGTAATAGTTTACGAGCTGTGGCTTGGTATAAACAAGCTTATAAAGCTTATAGGGTAGCTTATATAAGGCTACTCTAAATATTCCAAAATTTCATAGTTTTCTGACTACTTTACACAAGATTTATTAAAAATAATAATGCCTTACATTCCTTATGCTTTTAGCATAAAAAATCCTTAAGTACTTTGTAAAATTAAATACATAAAATAGCCTCACTGTTGAAATGCAGCAATCCTATATTACATATATAGTCATTATATACATTCTTTCTGCTTTCTGTAGGATTCTCAGACTTTGGTGATGAGTGTGTTAAAAATACTTTGATAGGAATAGAATTTGCAGCTGCAGGAAAAGATACATTTTGAGCAATAAATATTTTGCTAAGACATCAGTACAGCTTCTCAGTCATTTGAAAAGTATGATGGAACTTTTGCAGCAATGACGAACAAAGCTGGGCAAGAAGAGGACTGATACCAGAACACAAAGGTGGATACATAATTAACTAAACAGGAGGTGAAGATGGGTGGAAATTGTTGAGTTAGAGTGAAGTGATAACTGGTTTCCTCTAAGAACCATTCTTGAGACCCATCTTTTATAAGTAGGATTAAATAGGACTGCTTATGACACACAAGAACAAATTTAGTAAAGCAGCAATTGCCTTTTAATCCCACCAATGATGAGGCCCTCAAAAAAACCCTCAAAGCTATAGCTTTGAGGCTGATATAACTACATATTTTCTTTATAGTTACTTCTCAAATGTTTCTGGAGGTGAAAAAAAATATAGATACAAAAAAACAAACAAAAAAAAGGGTTTTATTTGAGTTGCTTGAGCTATGGGCTCCCCAGTTTTTGCKGAGACCTTCACACCTTGCAGCTTCAGAGACTTTTTCTGACCTGCGTATAACCAGTGATCACACMATGCAAAAGCAATCTTTCCTTTCCTTCCTCTTCTCAGCCTCTGTAAAGGAGTCCAGTGAACCAGCTCAAGGACACACAGATGCCACATACATTCTTGCATGCCTTCCTGGCAGGAGAGAAGCTGGTCAGCTATACATAACATAGTATTTATAAAGCTGCACACTGTTTGGAAAATACAAGGCAAAAACCCTACCCACTTGGCATTCCTGAGAATTTGTTCTGCAGCTCCAAGAAACACACGTGGCTGCACGCGGGGTGCAGGGAACACCATGTGCTCAGCCARCACCACCATGTGCCATCCCAGGACATGGAAGGGCTGCAGATTACTTTGAAGACAGATGAGAATAGCAACCCAAATCCAGAGCAGAGAAACTAATTCAAGGTTCAGACCTCATTCTTACAGCCGATGAGATGAGACTGCCCCAGAAGAGCTGCTGGATTCAATAGACTTTTATTATCTATTTAATRCTATATAAGGTTCTCTTGATTATTTGGAAACAGGTGCCTGCTGTACTCTGTTTGGAGGCAAAAATAGCAAGTCAGCTTTCAGGAAAGCTCTGTCATTCTAAGTGGTGAATACGTATTCTACCCACTATTGATTTCATACCACTTTAGTACTTCCATGTCTGTCAGTCTCTGAATTTTCACTGTTATTTTATTTCATAGAATCATAGAATGGCTAGGGTTGGAAGGGACCTATAGAGGTCATCTAGTCCAACCCCCCTGCCCACGCAGGGTCCCAACCTCTTCCTCCCAATGGTCCCAACCATTTCCTCCCACAACCTCCTTAATTTCTCTAGCACAGGTCAGGTTGCTTCTGTGATATAAGTTGTTAGATCATCATGAGGATAACAGTACATTATAAAGCATGGTACTTTCCCTATGATATATGAACTATTCCGTAATGATCTTTTTATTGTATAGCTAATTTCCCATCATCACTGYAATCTGCATAGTGCTCGTTAGAAGTCTAATACAGTATCAAATAACTGCATACTAGAGTCATTAGTGCTACAGGTGATAAATTCATAAWTACATGTTTCCTTTCCATAATCTTTGGGGGGTTATGAAAATAACATGTACATTTATTTACATTATGGGTATCTGGCAGCAGCTGCACTGTTTAGAAAAAAAATAGTATACAGTGTCCCTTTTTAGAGMTGAACTTTAAGGTACTTTGTTCACYTGAAGGTCTCCAAAGCAGGTAWGTGGAAGACAATATTCACTGCCTCYTGCAGCYTGTGCAGTCATTCTCGGGAAAGGAACTTTGAAGAATTTCTTCCATTATCACCCTGAAAACCATAAACCCACCTAACACTGTTGTGACTCCCTCTGGGAGCCACAGCATTGCTTATCTGCTGACATACCAAGCTTCTCTTTTCCAAACAACAGATTTTCCTCAATACCTTGATTAAAAAAAATCTGTATAAAAACAGGAAAAATTAGTTCCTAATCCTATAAGGTAAAGTGATAAAAAGCCAACTAACAGCATAATGAGATAAGGAATACATTYTAATTGGTGATAAAATATCAATATTCCAATAGATGCATACCAGCAGTTCATGAGATTTAATCAGGCTCTCGGCAAGCAGTAAATCAGGTGAAAGACAAATTGCAAAGGAAACCAGCTGACTGCTGTGAAACATTCACAGGTTAGTTTACCAGAGCTCACCTTTCAGTAAATTAAGGAATAGCACAGCCATGTTAAACAGAAGACACGATAAAAAGACCAATGTYGAATATGAGTACAGGATTAAGAGATTACATATGCAAATCTAAAGGCAATCTAAACCTGCTCAGGTTTTAATTATGATCTCATTTATTGATAGCATAGAAAAAATACTAAGACACATTTGGATGATGAGAAGAAGCAAACTAGAAAACCTGGCTGCCTGTGCGCAGCTCTGTTCTAGAAATCAGTGCTCAGCGAGTGGACCCCGATGCCTTSCGTGTTCCGTGGGCTCCATGTAGTTGTCTCTGTACATACTATCACTGTATTCAAACCTGTGCCTACTGAGGGATGCATGGAAAATGGAGTGTGCCAACAGACAAATTGGAATTGAAACTCTGTTGTCAAGATYGGGGCAGAGGAGGGAGATGTCCAACATGCATAAACTGATCACAGAAAAACAAGTAGATGAAAGGGTATGACCAGGAGAACATAAAGGCCACATCTGCCTGGATTATGGCAACATTGTACAAAGAAAGGCCAATAAAATTTAAAACAGATATCTGAATTAAATTTGTATTTTAGGTGGAGTGCAATGATAGGATTCTATTTTTATATTGCTTTTCCTTGTTCTTCATCAAAAGATATGGAAAGAAAATATAAGAAATTTTAAAGAGTTTTTTGAAACTGGAAAATAACAGAGGGCACAAGAAGGCAAAAGAAGGATTTTGGTAGATATTTGGACCATGGCGTTCAAAGAAAATTGTCAAACTTCTGTTTTTCCATAAGTTTCTAATTAAAATCTGCACCTTCCTTGCAGAGCAACTATGGAATGGTTGGAAGGCTTAATCTCCCTGCAGGTTTATTTGTTGGATTTTTTTTTTTAATGCTTACCTTTAAGAAAGTAGTGCTGATGTTATATCATAGCCTTCGGTCAGCATTAAAGCACCTACTTATTCACATTTCATAGCAAAAAATCCCACAAAAAACCAACAAATTCCAGGAAAATTCTTTAGTTAGAATCTGTAAATGAAACATTTAGCCAGATCTACAGACTCACTTGAAATACATACATAGACCATTTTTAGTATTAACTTGAGGATTTAATTAGTTGGATTATCTAATTCCAATTCAACAGAGAGTAATTTGGATTTGACCTTGCTGTGAGAGAGTGCTTTATATTTGTTCAGTTTAAAATTATGTACAGTAGCTTAGATTTGATGATGTGTTTTAATGAGTTTAAGTGTTCCATTAAATCTTATTAAGAAATACTGTCACATTTTGTGAAACAAATAATCTAGCCCATAACTTTTAAGGGAGAGGAGGATATTAAACTCTCACTTAAATCACTTTCTGTTACTCACAAAACCCTTGCAGTGAACTCTCTCAAGGAAGTCACAGAACAAGAATTAAAAGTATACTGTAATGCTTACAAAMCATTCTGTAAACGAACTAAATAACTTAATCATTACAAATTACTTGCCCAGTGGGAAATGACTATTTAAGGAAGAATTTGGCATCTAAATTCGTTTCAAGCTGTTTATGTAGAAGAAAAAATGAAAACAAACAGCACCATTAAATCTGATCAATACAYGACAGAGTAACCCAGCTGAGAAAGCTCATACATTTCTGTGGATGCATAGACTGAGTCTTTTAATAAACATACAACCTATGCCAAAAGAATCCTTACTTGATATTTTCTGTAACTAAGGTTATATTTGTACTTAATGAACAGCACTTGCAGTCCACATGGCCAGCAGAGGTACCTCTGAAGCATCTGTTGGTAATGAGTAAAGTGTTACATCTRGCAAACTCAGGGGTTCAATGTCAGAAAATGAGCGTGCTTGCATCATCCAGAATTGTTTAACTTAACAGCTAATAGGATTTTTCTGACGTGTAAATGGAATTTCGTATGTTTCAGTTGTGTGCATTGCCTCTTGTCCTGTCACTGGGCATCATGGAGAAGAGTCTGTCCCTACCTTTTTTACTCTCCCATCAGTAATATTTAAGCATATTGGTAAGCTCTCTCCTTAGCCTTCTTTTCTCCAGACCAAGCAACTTTTCTCCGTTGCTGTTGCATGGGGTGCACAAACAGCAGCCTCAGTGTTCCCCGCACTCAGAGACCACCCTCCCCAGCAGCTCTAGGCCACCCTCTCGGTAGCCTGCTCACCCTCTGTTCCAAGGCTGCAAGCACAAGGCAAAAGCCAGTGCGGCCAGGCCAGGCTCACAGGCTCAAACTGGAGAAGGCAGCCGGCGCTGGGGCCACCCTTAGCAGACAGTCCCTGCAGCCTTTGCACTTCCAGTGCACTGACTGCATCTGAAGTGATGTAGGCATTAATGTAAGAGTTAGGATGTGGGAGAGAAAGAAGAGCCTTTTGACAGTTTTCTCATGGAGATTCACACCTGAGATGAGCACTGAAGCAGGGCACTCCTTCACATTTGTCGGGCTGCTGGCAATTTATCAAAATTTACAAACCACATAGGCAAGCTCTGGGGAGAGGAAGGGAGTAGAAGATTATTCTCCATTACCAGTACAGAACACAGGGAAGGTCAGGAGGTAAAGGAGTGTCCCTCACAGGTTATTCAAATATTTATCTTGAAGAATTTTACAACTTAATATTTTGTCTTAGTAAATACAAAATTAAAGAAAGATGCTTACATATGTTTCTGACTTTGTCCACTAGATTATTTATCTAATCCTGTATTTTTCCATCAGAAATTTGTGTGACAGAAGAAAGTTCAAAATATCCCTCTTTTAGTTATCCAAAGAATTTTCTTTTTTTTTTTCCTTTATTCTCTCTCTCTCTCTCTCTCTCTCTCTCTCTCTCTCTCTCTCCTGTTTACAGTATCTGTCTGTTGTACCACTGGCTCTATAAAATTAGTTCTGTACTCTTAAAAGAATTTTCTGCTAATAGAGAAAGAAAGATGAGCAATGTACCTCTCTATGTTTACAGAGAAACATAAACATATATATTTCTGTTTATCTTCCTAAAAATCTATTTAAAAAACAGAAAATAAATGATGCTGAGTTCAATRCCAGTTGGAAGTATTTTGAATGTTATACAGGACAGGTTCATTTCTTTTATTCATTGACAGCTCAGCCAAATAATATGAATGAGTATATTCCAATAAAAATATATTCAGCATCAATAAATATTCAAAAGGAAACTGCTTTTCCTTTGGGGTATAGAATTCATTCATTTGTCTGCCCAGTAGCATAACTTTTATCAAGAGAAATTCCATGATGAGAAATTCATGCATAGTGTACCATATGTGGTGTAAAGTTTGCTACTTGCGACAGATAATTATGGTTTTGTAGATATGAAGCAACCATTTCCCAACAATGACCCTTCAAGAGATAACAGGAATAATTCTAAATTTTTGTACTTTCTGAAGTTCTGAAGGTTTTAAAGCTTAAAGAATTTTTTTAATTAAAAATTTCAGGGTACAGGAAGCCTAAGGGAGTTTTTAAGGCCAGATGACACAAACTACGCTACAGACCATGACTTCAAAGTTGTATGTGCAAAGTACATAGTAATATTTTAAAATTTTTGAGGTTTACTTTTTACACTTTAAATTATTGAGTCATTTTAAGTCACACATCCATATGCAACTAAGAAAAATTGATAGCTACACCCTTTGATGATAAATCATTTCAGTTTGTGGATGTTGTTTACTCTATTCATTAAATTAAGGTATTAAAAAAGCCTGGACTTCTCATAGCTTTTAAATGAACAAGAAAACAACAACAATCATATAATCAAGTGCATAGATGCATTAAAAAACACATAAATAATGCATAGGTAGAAGTAGATTTTTCATAGATGTCATGGGCTGAATTCTGTAGAAAATATCATAAATAAAATAGGCAACATGGAAAAAAAGAATTAGAAATATTTAGAAAGTCCCTTCCTGAAGAAAGACTAGTTACAAGATCTCATTTACAGAGCTTAATCTGTTGACTATAGACCCTAGAAGAACTAGGGTACTAAACCTCTTTACTTTTAGGATCTAATCCAAATTTTATCATCAGTGAATGCAGAACAAGAAACAATCAGAAAACAAACACTGTTTTGCTGTATGGGTCTTTAGTTCCTCCTTACTAATTTTCCCTAAACAGGCTGACTTGCTCATTTGTTAACTCAATTTTGTAGAAAAGTTTGAATTGTGGATAAATTCTTATGACTGTTCAAATTTCAACAACTACATGCTTTGCTGTTTTAACAAAATTATATGCCCTGTGTTCTCTCTAACATTCTACCCTTCAAATAGATTTTATTTCAATAACTTTTTTTTTTTTTTTTTAAATTAAAAACCTCCCTCGGGCTCTTATAATTGTAGACACCTAACTTATTTGAATCACTGTATACTTAAAATAAAAGTCAAGGTAAAGAAGGCAAAAGAAAAGCCAGAAGGCCAAAAGATCAACTAATGTGAAAGTGATTAATTGATAAAAGCACTGGTGCATAGTATTATGTATATATGTGTGAAGATAAATCAACAAGTAATTTCACTATGATTCATGGTCCTTTAGGCCTGATCCTGTTTAAAACTGTAATATAGGCACATGTCCCTAAGCTTTCAAAGATCAGTATATAGCAAAAGTAACAGAATACCTATAAAAAGTAAAAAGACTAGTGAAGACTAGTCTCTGCTAAAAAGACTAAAAAATTCTAGTAAAAATGCTTCAGTAATACACAAAGCATATTTAAGGTATTTACAGAAAAATAATTTTCATTTTTTATTGACATAGATTCTTCTAATCCCAGTTGTGATGGGAAGGGCCATGATTCATGAATTATTCTTAGTAAAAAAATTTTAAAAAATTTACTATTCCAAACAATATTTAACAGTACACATGACTAAATCTCCACTAAGAGGTTTGCAAACTATCAGAAAATGGAAATATATATAGAAAGAATTCTACTTCACATATATTATTAACTTTCACATTGAATCCTGCAGAAAAAACTATTATTTTAGTATCCTTCTCTAGCACTTGACAGCTACTGTATTTATATTCTGGATAGTGAAAAGAGACAATATAGCAGTTACAGGCAAAAATATTAAGTCTTTTCTCACACTACCATACCAAAGAAGAGTGAGAGGCACCAGTGTATCCTGAGGACACTTTTTTTGAAAGAACTATTTCTCTTGTTTATAAAGAGAGTAATTACAATTCCTGTTCAAGTGATCTCACTTATACACATCATCCACTTCATGCCTTCCACTGTTTTGTGCCAGTAATCAGCAGCAACAATCATATTTTCCTCTACTTCAGATTAGATGCGCAAGGGCATCACCATCGCCCTTGAGAAGCTCTGATGAATCAGAAATTTTAGTTTCTTTATTGATTCTAGACCCAGTTAATTTAACTAGGAAAYGAGCTTCCTTCCTTCCTTCCTTTTCACGCTGGCAGCCAAGTGCAAGAAGATTCATTTGTCCTCCCCCTAAAACAACAAGCAGGGGAGAGGCCAACTGTGTCCTCGACACTTACTCAAGGCAGCCCAAGCACCATGAGCACATTAGCAGCAACAGTCCTCAGAAAAAGCTTATATTTTCTAAGTAAAGCTCTTTACAGACACTATGCCATTTTCTTGTGCTCAGCCTCCCTATAACTTGGGCATTTTTAGCCTGTACAATAACGAGGCTGTCTGAAACAYAACCTTTTCCTAGCCTGACCTATTAATGGTCCTTCAGAGAATATCAGCCATCTGCGGGATCAAAGCAGTGATGGATAAACCAAACATTATAATCTTGTGCTTTGCAGTCACCAAAATGCTAACACCAACTAATCTGTTACTTCTCATTTATCTCTAGATAGGTGAGGATGGCAGGAGACAAAAATGTAAGCGGSAGATAACCACTGCTGGAATGAATTATTCTGAGTAGTGAACCTCCTCCTAAACAGTGGCTACAAGTGACATATCCTCAAAATAAATTTATACGCAGAAGAACAGTTGCTGACAGTTTGAATTTTCTGCAATAGCATCATATTCTAGATTACCTGTTATGTAAATCTTGTTAAACTCTAGTAATGGAATACTTTGTTCAAAGTAGGAAAAAAACACATTTCCTCAACTAAATTTGCAACTTTACATTCATTAAATTAAGAAGTAAATGCCTTTTTATCTGGTATAACCTGACAGCAGGCAATGACACCCAGACTGAGCTATTAGGCTGACCTGTAGAATTGTGTGCAACATAGAGATGATGCTAAACACGGCATGGGCATGGAGCAGCCATTGCTAGAGATTACAGTGACTGAATGTAGGAGCATGCAGCTTATCCTTGAAACTTAACATTAAAACAGATACACCAGGTTCTGCTAGAAACATAACCACATTGGCACAGCCCTTAGCCCAGATCACACACACATGAATTTATTCTGTTCCTTAACAAATCCCAGGCTAGACTGCTGCCTGTATGCCARCTGTATAGCTCACAACTTCATACACTAAGCTGCAGTCACGGGAAAGAACAGCAAAGATTGCAATGGAAATAAACTCCATTTCTTATAACTGGAATAAGGCAGTGTAGGTGTTACTGAGGCAATTTGAATGGATATAAACCTTGCAGCATCATMCCAACACTTTTAGGGGTGGGAAAAGATAATAATGTCCCCTATTCTCCTCCGTAATGCATAAAAGACAGGTATGGACCTAACAGAGCTGATAAATGAATAAATATCTTAGCTAAGGCCTATAAAATGCACTTTCAAAAGTAAATTCCATTCTATTACCTCCCCCCCACCCCGGAAAGAAATGCATGCTGCAGTTAGAAACAAGATAACTATCTGAGAGATTTAATTTTGGTGGGTGGATATGTTGGCTTTTACATTATTTCCAAACACTATTTTGCAAACATAGTAATTCAAAACAGATTTATGAGTTAGGGAAAAAAAATTAAGATAGATCAAGAATGTTTAAGCTGTCTTAAGTAAAGAAAAACCCTAAAAGAGTAATTCATTTTCATTAATGCTTTACACTGCTGTTCTCCTGAGAGYAGGTTCAGTGAGAGCATTTATTTGTCCATTCCGTCTAGTAATACTGAAATTAGTTCTAAATAATCAGGCAGTAAGGAAGCATCCCCTGCGATCAGGCAGCACAAGCAATCATTTTATGAAAGAATTTAGGAAAGATTTGATTAGTTTTAGTTTAAATTGTCAGATTTTGAAGAACAGATGATAGTTTGATTTTTCTTTTCTATATAATATGCTAAATACTGGAATTGCAAAAAAATAATTTATAGCCCTAAATGATCAATTACATGGCAGACAGCTCTGAAAGCAWTTTCAGTTTTATTTTTCAGCTTCTTCCTCCTATTTTCTGTTGTGCTACAACTCCAAACATGGAATATTCTCTCAGCAACTGTTCACTGACAGACATATTTCTCTGCTTAATCACAAACCTCATGAATGTTTAGTGCTCTCTTGATCATTGTGAGAAAATAGTCAATATGTATTAAGATTATGAACAAATTCTAGGCCATCATTACCATAATTAATGAATTACACAATGTCACCAACATAGGAAATAAAACTTAACTTATATCCCTTCTATATTTATTCTGTTTCTTTAAAAGAATATACACAAAAATTAATTTACAAACTTCAGTAAAGCGCCTCTTTTTAATTATTAATGCAGTTAAGAGAGCTATGGTTGCAGATACTGCAATAATAAAGTTTAATAACCCTTATGCATCTGTGGCTGGCTAAGTTTTATTAGTTTTTCGGCCACTCCATTGTTGCAAGGARTAAGATTAACATAGTATGATTTTGATAATACTGGTGAGTCTGTGACATCTGCCTGAAAATGATCTAAACTTCAAGTAGAATGATAAACATTTYCACATCCTGTGCTGTTGTATGATATGTCAAAACATTTTTAAAGGAACTATATTTATTCATGAACAACAACAAAAAAGTGCCTGGAGATGAGGAGCAAAAGCCAGAAACCAAAACCAAACTGGAAAAGCAGAACTCAGGTGGTAGTGTATTCATAAATTTAAATTTATGATTCAAATAACTCTAAATTTCTTCTCCTTTACTGCCTAAATTTGAATGACACGCAGTAAGCAAGCAGGCCTCTGGCAAAGTCAAACACTATAAAATGCTACATTTAATAATACAGTATTAGATACTGATTTCCAAAGGACAGTAGAACTTTGCCAGTTTTCTCAAGTAAAGATTAGGAACCACTAAACTAAGCAGTAGATTTGCTGCCCCCACCCGCACGCTCRGCACCTGCATTTCGAGCCAGATGCAAACGGGAAATGACTGTGGCAAGAGAGCAATAGGTGTCCAACGAGGTTTTGCTGAGGGGAGGAACATTTCTGCTAAAGCACATTCAGCCCATGTTTCTATGCCAAGCAACATGATGTTTACACATGATGATAAAACACGAGCAGGTTTCACACTCATCAGCCTGAAATTCACATTCAGTCTAAGAGGGCAGGTTATCGTGACATTCAGATAGTCTACCATGATACACTAACTAGGAGGTTCCTTCATTTCTCTCTCAATGTCCTCAGTTTCACTGGCCATCTCAAACGGCTTCTTGAATGGCTTTTTAAAATTTGCAGCTCTACCTGTACTGAATTTTCAGTACTCAAATATATACTGACAAAGATACTTCTGCCAGAGCAGTTCCACACATATTTCTTCAAAGACTAAGATAAAGTCAGACTGGACARCAGCAAAGCCAACACAGAAGGAACTCAGGAACTCAATGGGCTAACCCTAAACTCTTAATCTCATTTGTTTCATGTTATAAGAAGATTTATGAGCACTCTTGAAGAAACTATATMATTTTTAGATAGAATTTATCTGCAGAAACCAGGAGACAAATCAATTTTAGAATTCTAATTACAAGTGAATAGCTACAAGTCTAGATAGCCAAGGAAAATCAGAGAAGCAATAGGCGCGGATGGCCTGAAATACAATTCTTTCGTGCAGTACAAAATCTCTTAATCCTTAAAATGGAAATAAATAAATAAATAAATAAATAAAAGATAGTTTCTAAGAGTATTTGGCATAAGGGGTGGTATTTTTGAATGTGATAAATACTTCAGATATTTTCCTTTATAAAATCCTCAGGGCAGACTGCATTTTCAAGGATTTCTGTTTTAAAGTGTGAGAATATTTTACTTAAAACCTTTCCACATGATAAAGAGTAACAATACTCATTGTACTGAAACAATTAGAGTAAAAGAAACTGATAGGCWTTGTTAGAAAGGAGTTTTCTTTCCAGTAATATTTACTAATATCATTTGTTTTCAAACTGTTTCATTCAGTGATGCCATATTAAAACAGCAAAATATTTCAGGACTTCTRCCTTGCCATGTAAAGAAGACAGGATGTAACCATGAAAATCCAGGATTTTCACTGGGAAAATCCACACATCTGCTGATGTAGGTGAAAAATAAAACTGCTATATGACTTTAAACCATCCATGCTTGACAATCAACAGTCTAAAACCRTAAGGTTGAAGAATCTCTGATTTACTAATAGGCAAGTCAGGAGCTGCTTTATTTGGAACTTTTTTTTTTTTTTCCTAATGATGCAAAATGAGGTATCAAGTGTTCAGTAAGAAGTGGTCTAGTTACAGTAAACTAATACAGTATTCTACCTAAAGCATTTTCTTAACAGGATTCAAAGTGAATGATTAGACAATCYTTTTAACTAAACTCCAATTTTCAAGTGCTATTATACTAGCCAAATAAAGACAATTAACAATTGCTTTCTCAGCTCAGAGCAGCTCTTCAAAGTTCCTACAATCTCTTGAAAAAAATGACCTTGGGTGCTAATTACTATTAAGATAGGTGACCATTCCACATGATCAGAAGGTTGAAGTGTCTAAAAACCTGAATCAGTCTCATGAGCTCAATAATATGCCATTGAAAAATTGAATTTAGCTGGTTCAAAATACTGAAGCAACTCCTTCTATCATTGATTGGCATGATTAGGGTGGATATGAATGCCTGTCTGATTTTTTTTTTCTRAAAACATTTTTATGGAATAAAAGARTTTCTTGCTTCTTATAATTGATATGATAAGCCCACTCTTTAGAAGACAGGAAGTTTCATCACATGGCTTGGGAAATGAGTTTGACCTTATTTTAGAAGGAACAATTCAGCTGTTCAAACCTGGGTGTGGGCAGCATTAGAGGATGAAGTCAATCTTGGTTCCAATTACAGCCTTGCCTTCTCTTTGATCATGCTAAATAAGATTGAATTTAATTCACACGTAGGTGTACCCTGCAAAACTCAAAAGAGTAAGTGCTACAAAGAAGCAGTAGAAGCATTCATAGTTTAAATGACAACATGTTTTATACAGAATACTGCCAAAGAATATGACAAAACTAGCAAATTGAATGGAATGCAAGAAGCCTAATGCAATTGATAGAGCTAAAAAGGGAAGGATTAAAATTTCTAAATAAAAGAAAGAGTAATGTGAGCTAAAGTAGCTAAAGATAGATGTGAAATCAATGTAACGATCACACAGTACATTTCTAACATTACGCAAATAAAAATAACTGCCATTTAACAGAAGTTAACAAAACTTTAATAAAGAGAGGAACTAGAAGTAAAAAAGAAAAACACTTGGAAAAGAGGATGAGAGAGACTGAAAACTTATCACTTTCACTTATCAGTTCATCTCATCTGATGAAAAGTTGTGGGAGGTCTTACATTGCTCCAGTATGAAGCCATTTTCAAATGAAAATGGAGTGGCCTCAGTCTTCACTTTCCACTCCTCATACTTTTTTTAAGTAATACTGTGCAATGGAGTCTCAGGCATTTGGTTTGATCTGAAATGGCAAAAAAAATTGTGTTCACTCTTTCCTCCCTCTCATATACACATGATTACTAGTCTTAAAAAAACAAACAAATAAACAAACCACTTTAAAATAGCAGTAAATGTATCAGAACACTGCAAGACTATATTCATCCAAAATTAAATTTCATGTTCTAATTTACCAGCACGCTCACAAAATCTGAAATCACAGTAAGGAAAGTGAGAAAGGGTACTGAAACTATCCCAGGATAGTTTTTACCTGTACTCAAGCCCCTGAGATTTTCTCTTGGAGCAGTAAGCATCTCAGGAAGAAAAATGGACCACTTTGGAAGTCTCTGGAGAGACTGAAAGGATACAARGAAGAAATGATAGCATTTCTGTACCACTAAATGGTTATTTATTGGCATGGGGATCAAAGCTTACCCTTAAAAAAAAAAAAAAAGTGAAAAAAACAGTGGAAACCACTTAAATTCCTAGAGATGTTTCACTTTTCATGTCCAAACATGAACTAAAAAACTACTGAGTTTCCTTTCATGTACTATTGTTTTAAATTCTACATGGTAACAACTGAAGAGCTACATTAGGTACAATGGTATTTGCTACAAGCAAATATTAATCTAAATAATCTAAAATAATCTAAAATATTAATCTAAATCTTCCATATATATATGTTTAATTGAAAGACCATTAAAGCAGTGCGTTTCCTTTRTATTACAAATTTAACAAATTTACCTTCTACACTCAACCTGAAAGTTTTTAGTTTGTCTTTAGAATCCATAAYAAATGAAATATAAGCAGTACTTAAAACAGCAATATAAACCTGCTACTACAACAATTTTAATAAAATTTCAGCCTGCTTATTAAAAAAGAGAGGCAGCATGTAGAATTCCAGTATGGCTCTAATTATACAAATGTGGTATTTTGGGAAGTTGGAATGGCTAAGTCAATCTCTTGTTCAAAATARGCACAAGGATATACGCCACTCATGACACTTTTGATGGATCTAACCATGGTCCTCCCCTGAACCAAAATATCTCTGGATGAAGGTGAACATTCCCTTGCCCCCTTGACAGCCGAATTTTACTAGATGGAAAAGGAATATTCCACAATACAGGAGTTACTGCTGCATCTTCTTTTCCTCTTTCAGTACAGATGCTTCCTCTGCCTGCCTATGAGTGATGGTGAAAGTCATGGTGCTTTGTCTCCACAGCTATTTTGTGGAGAGAAAGGATTTCAGCAGTGTCTGCCATTCCCTCCAACACCTATAAGGGAAAAGAGGAGACATTGATGCTGTAACACTTTAAGGGTTACTACATGTCTGATAGGGGCCAAATTCTTTCCAATAGCAGCAGGCAAAGCTATACAAAACCATGGCTGATGCCATACAAGGTAGGCAACCTTCAAGARGGCTGAACTAGATGACCTCCAGAGTTCTCTTCCAGTCATCTCTCCTATCACTTTGTGAAAATTATGGATGTATAGAAGAAATTCGAATGTCTAACATCAACAATTATAATCACATTTTTGTAACTAAAAGTCAAATGATTCAGAGGGAAGACAAGTCTTTGGATCTCCTCCATATCTACTGGCGTTTTRGAATCAAGAATTTATTTCTAACAAGTTTTCCCTTTCAAAGTAGTCTGAAGTATGGCACGATATTTATCAAACAACCCAATGGACTGTTATTTTTGTTAGCATAAAGTAAGCTTTAGCCTTAGGTATCTACAGCTTAATTGGAGAACATGGGAAGTGAATTCCTTGTCATTTTATTGTATAATAATGGTAATGCATATAATGTAAAAGGTGAGAGATGCAGTTTTCCTGAACTGAAAATTCTCAAACCTACATGTTACCCATCACTGAGTAGATATAAGGTCAAAGACTCAGCTGATGACATAAACACCCCCACCTTATGTAATATTCAAGATATAACACCATTTAAAATTTGCATAAAAACATTTATGCAAGCTATATAAATATGTTCTTTGRATAGCTTAGCTGAAATTTAACTACGCTGATGAACATGTATGATTTCTAGTATTTTCAGTTCTACCCGATAAAAAATATTTTGAATTTGATTCTTGCAAACCATTTTATAAACCATTTTTAATGAAAGGCTTGCTTCTGCAGGCAATTTCCAAAATAACTCTATTCAAAATGTCACTTATTTTTAATTACTTTTCCGGGTTGTTATGAAAACATTGCTACCACCAAAATTCAAGAAGCCTATATTCTGACAATTTTATAAGTGCAAAATCACCTTACATGGAAATAAATTCCWACAACTTATTTAAAGAAACATGGACCTTTCTCAAAAGGTGGGATTTTTTTCCTCAAAAAATGACAATATGAACACTTTAACAGTCAAATTAACAATTTGCTGTGGAAAATAGATTTCACACCAAAATTCCTCAAAATTAAAAACAAAACAAAAACCACAAATATGTATTTAAGGACAGTTGGATTAATTCAACTTAACATGATTAGCTGTTACAATAAGAAATTRGAATGTRTATAAGCAATAGAATAAACATTCARTCTTCATGAAACAATCATAAATCTACGGACATAAAGAAACACTTAAATATCAGAAGATTCCTCTATAATGAACAGAATTGACAATAATAGTGTYGAGTGGCTGAGGATACTATTTTCTAAAAGAGTGATTTTAATAGCTCACTGATAAAGGAAGCAAATTTGTGATTATCTCTTCTTCCTGTCTTTTAAAAATTCTAGTGAGAAGAACAGTTCATGTAGAGCCATTTAGATTTGCTTTTTCTGTGGTGATGTCAGTTACACGGATATACTTGGCATAACAGCTTTGATTAAACATTTTATATAATTGTAAGCTTCCTGAGGGGACTTAGAATGGAACCATCAGGTGTTTCAGTTAGATTCCAGATGGCAAGAGATTTGTTCAGCTTCACACTCCTCTCCTCACTGATAATACTAAACCACTGTGGAATTCAATTGTAACTAATTCCAGGAACCACCAAGTTCAAAATTCAAAGAATGCAAAAAGTCTGTTTTTAAAATAGAGCAGACAAAGGGTTTCATTGTCGTTGTTTTAAACAATTCACAGGCTTTCCCCATKATATTTTTAGAACAGTGTCTGCATTCATTAAAAGCCATCTCAAAACACTACTACTGTTTATATGTAAACTGAAATAGGCACCAACAATACTTTTTCRCTCTTTACTGGAAATGTGGCTACATGAACCAGAAACAACATCTAGAAGCACAGAGATATGGCAGGGTAGTAAGGAAAAGGCAGTCCATCAATAGATTCACTTTGTCTACCATRAACACAGGCCAGTATCCATACAATCTCTGGAGAAAGCACAATTCTGAGGTATATTCTAGTTGAACATCCTTGGGAACACTCTACCTCCATATTCTGGAGAACTTTTAGTKTAGAGAGCTTATAGAACAATCAGAATAAGCATTCTGAGAAATCCCACTTATCACTTTTCTGCCATTCACATTTCCCTGTTCCCYGTGGTCATATCTATCTCTGCCTTGCTTCATCTCCAAAATTCTTTGTCCACCACAGACRCCAAAACTCAGTAGGTGCCACTAGGAGTTTAGATCTGCTGACTTCTGCTTCTGGTCATGCACAGCACAGACTCAGACCAAGAAACCAGCAGCCCATTTAACCTCTATCAGGCATTCTCTCTCTTCAGGTTCCTAAAAGGCTTCATCCACTGCATTTTATTCTACACACACTACAATAGAATTGGCTTTCTTCCTCCTAGGCCCAATAACACACAGCTGTGACAGTTTGAGGATGCCTGAGGAAGAGGGAAGAGGATGCAGCTGCTGAAGTTTGAGGGGTTTTCCTGCATTTTGTCAAATAACCATGAATGTAAAGCGATCATCCTGCAAGAGCTTTGCATGGTACTTTGAAGGAATGGGTAGAGATACACAGCTCGAGAAGACTTTGACTAATCAGAGAATAAATTTGAAATTCTTTTTTAGAATCAGTACTTGAATCTAAGTTTTGTTCTGAGTCCAGTCCACAGAGAGTAAAAGCTCATCACAGCTGCTGTTATGTGTGAAACCACTCCAAGGTAGCAGTTARCAGGGTGCGTGCAGTGAAATTAATGCTTGCCAGCTAAGATAGAGAACAACAAATACAGAGCGAGTATGTTCACTCTGAATTAGCCATTTTATCACTGATAGCAGAGGAAGGTGGAAGAGCGAGAACTTACACAAAATTTAGAATTAAGAGAATGGTACAACTCTGAGGGGACTTCACTGTTGTGCCAATTGGCTGCAGGTTTCAATTGCTGATTTATCAAGAACTGCATCTGAAAAAAATCAATTATTCTCTGTAAAACAAAGGAATTTAGTTGCTGATACTCRTTTAAAAAATTCACATTTGTAATCCAGTGTTAGATTGTCTAACCAATTTAAGATAAGGCTGAGCAATTCTTTAAAATTTGGTTATTTCAGAACASAGCTATTTCGTATCCCACTCTATACAAGAAGAATACAGAACCACTGCACTCTTTCATCTTGGCATAACAACAGAAATTATTCATGTTCATTATGAACACGAGTACTTTCATTCTGTGAAAAGATCTCTTTCCTTTGAATATAATTTGCAGATGCTAACTTTTTCTTTTCCTGTCAGCAGAAGTTATAGCAGCATTTCATGATATGGAATTCTTTCAATAAGAAAACTAAAGTAATCGAAGTCACATGAATCTRAACTTCTGCATGAACTGCAACTTTTTCAGACTTTTTGATGTTTCTTTTTAAAAAAGGAAAGACTATAGTCAGTTTACTGATGTGACATTTTAATCAGAAATATTTTTATGCTTTATCAGATTAAAATATCATGCCTCAACTATATTTCCAGATTTGCAGCAACAGCTCTAGCAACATCATTGAGAAAAAACCCAAATATACAATATAATGGGACAATTATTAGGTGTTTAAAAATTAAGAAATAGGTTTGCACAAATTTAAAATAAAAATTCTTAGAAAATAACATAAAAACYTCTGAATTTAATTTCTCCAGAAACTGCACTGTAATTATATACTCTGATGCATTATGTTCCAATGTAACATCCAAAAGTTAGGAAAGTTGAATTTTAATGTAATATTCACTGAGACTTCATTTGATCTCAATGGAATTTTAACCTGAAAAATATGCTAGAAAAAGTAAATGTAATGACTCTGTTTATGCARAAATATTTTTATTCCTGTTAAAAGTATATAAAAGGAGAGGCTCTTAAAAATCTTTTGAAGCTACACTAATTCTTCCTTTCTGTCAGAACTATCCAGGAGATCATGCTCTTAGKTCATCTGACAGCACTGTTAATTTTCACAAATTTGTATTTTATAATTCTTTCTGAAATCCTGGATTATAGTAAATGTTTACCTACTGTTTTTGAATGGATAGCAAAATAGGTATTTGGAGAGGTTTGGGGACATGTAAAATGTCAAGATGTTATGAAGAGAAGATAAAATTATTTGCCGCTGTAAGGATGCTACGACATTGACGTCTTCTCAGGAAAGAGCTTTGTCATGCTCCTCCAYTAACTGTAACTTCAGTATGTGCTAGATTTATAAGTGGAAAGCTCCTTAAAGTATTTCAAACACATCTCATAGGCTTTCTAAAGTATTCATGAGAAACTTTGAAGCTTAACGGGCTTTTAAATCAATTCAGCACCTAAAATTAAAAAGGATAAAACAAAAACCTCCTCTGAATTGATAGCAGTGGCATTGACTAATTTCTGTGCTCCTGCAATCAGCAAAGAACCAAAATTTTGCTGGTAAAGGCATCCTGCAGCAATCTAAAGGAGAGACAATACTTATTTAATTTATAGATACATGAAACTCAATTAACTTTTAAAAATCAAAGTGCATACTGGGCTCTTCTGAATTTTCAATCTGTCAAGGTCTTTTCTGTTCATTTTTAACACATTTCCTCATCTCTGAGGCAAAAAAAGATAACTATTACTTACAGTAAAATGAAATGAAAGTCTCATGAAGAAACTGTTTGTCACRTGAACATTTTCATAGATAAAAATGATTTATATTAAGGATTCCTCATGGTTTAAGAACTGTGACCAGTCTGAGCTGTAGGCTGCATGACAGACTTGCTAGCTATTTCCAGCAATCAGAAAAAATGTGCGGAGGAAAAGATGAATTGATAATGAAATCATCCCAATGCCTATAGCTTTCTTTTTCCTCCTCTTTTACTGCAGAATGATACTGTTCATTTCTTTTAACTGTTTCAAGATACACACAAAAATATTTCAAATTAAAAAGGAGCATCTGTTTTGGAATTCACATTACACATATATTTCCAAAACCAATTACGGACTGGACACTGCCTGGCTTCTGAGAAGATGTACAGAGCTGAGGAAAAGAATAAATCCTCCTTATCCACATCCTCTCCTGTGTTTCCACCTGGGAAGAACAGTAGCTCCATTGTGAGCAATATAGCTCTTCTCTCTGAGCCAAAATGGTCAGAAAGCAATCCCTGGTCTGCTTAGACAGGCAAAAAGAAATGAATTTTCTAGAYTCTTCCAGGGGTTGTTGCTTGAGGGGCACATTGTCTATTAGCCAGGCTTTTGGGAGGCCAATAATGAAACCAAGGCAAGGAGCAGAAAATGGGGAATGGCATTGCATAATCATTTCCCAAAGTACATCTGAAAACACACACATCCTGAGTCTGAGTATCATTTAAACCATTTTCTTCTATAAAAACATTGTGTAGTGCATAATACCATAATGCTATACATAATGTATTGTTATTAAGCAACTAATCTAAAAATGTTGATAAGAATTTTTATTTACAACTAGAAATCTTCTGTATACAATGAGTATTTTGAACTAGAAATGACAATAATGAAGATGAATTTATGGAAGTGTTCTAAATTTTAGAATCTATCTCTAACCACACAGCCATTTCCAGTACAGCCCAGAGCTCCCTATATACTACTGTATACAGGGAACTTGTTGAGAACTACAGAAAAGCTTAACTCTGCCCTGTTGCATTCTTGTTGTGCCAGAATGGCCCGATAGCAATTGGCATCAGCTGAGCAACAGGGCATTTTCTTGGTATGCATGTGTTCAGAGTACAGTCACAGGCAAATTTCCACTGTCAGCTACACTKCAGGCTGATGTTTCACCACCAAAAATACACAACTGCACTGCTGATCGAAGAGGACAAGAAAACGAAAARCTCCAATGCATTCTTAAAGAGTTGCTGAAAAAAAAAAGCTCTAAATCTGATTAACTGCCCTGTGGCTTCTGCCACCTGTAAAAGCTTCACTTCAAAGGACTATATCTGTGGTGATATAGTGGGGAATCAGCATTGTAGGGATCACTCATTTTTCCCTTTCAGCCTGCTTGGAACAGCACAGAAATTTTATTTTCAGTACTTGAAAAAAACAATTGTACCTGAGAGATAAAAACATGGGCTTCTCTAACAATATCAAATACATTGTTAAAACTGAATCTGTTGGGTTTCAGTGTTTTGACTCCAAATACTTACTGAGCTTAAGCATTTTCCTTAACTGTGCCTGAGTATTAAAATTGTGATGATAGCATGCATTTTTCCTATTAGTATTCTTGACTGTTTTGTAATATCATTTAGATTATATATTTTGGATAACTTTTTATCTCTGAAAAGAAAGCTAATTATATTTTTTTTTTATTTCACAGGTTTATATTCCAATTAGAAGCAATCATCACTGTAATGGAGAGATTCCAGCTGAATACGTGTATACATGGATGTTTACATAGCTCCTTCTTTTTAGCAGTTAAAAATTTCTACAGTCAACGGCATACGTCAAAGCAGCTATCAAGGCAAGAAAGTGAAACACAAGGGTCTAATATACCTTTATATTTTTTCTTATTATTTCCTTTATGTATTTCCTCTTTGCCATCTTACAAAATAATCATAAACTCATCAATCATTCTGGGCCCACAAATGCTAGGAAGCAGATTCTAGCAATTCAYAGCATCTCAAGGGAGCCTGTGCCCAGAAATATGATCAATGTGTTTGCCCAACAGGCCAGCACTGCTTTGCACAAAATGCTTTTTACTTGTCTCTGCCATAGGATAAAGCCGTAATAACAAAATCTCTCATGAGCTCTCATGCAGCATTCATCAAGATGCAGGGCAATATACAAAGGAGTCTGTCTTAGAAATTATCAATGAAGCTAACTTTTAACTATGTATGATGCCCTCTTCATTCATAACTACTTCCTATTCAAACAAGCTTTTTATCTAGCAATTTTTTTTTTTTTATTATGCAAACATCTCACAGTCTTGGTACATTTCATTTCATTGAACAACACAATATATATGATTAAAAATATTTTAATATTTTTGATGCAAAAGAACTTGTGCATAATTACAAGAGAAAGACATGAAATTAATATTAAACAAAAAATGTTATCATTCATTCTATAATTATATACAGTTAAGCTTAAACAGAGCATCTGAAAAGGTTTCCTTGCACTCTCCCAGTACTTGCTTTGGTAAGCAATAGGTTCCTCTTCCTACCTTATGCCATCTGTCAGCAGTTTTAAACTATTAGCTATTATTAAGCTATAGGAAAGTCCTTGGCAATTTTTAGGTTAGAAGCAGGAAAGGGGCACTGGAAAGCTATTCCATCCCCTGTGCAGGAATGATATTCCTTATTTCTTGGTGTTTGCGCACTCTGGTAGGATTGTTCCCACCTTTCCCTTTCTCCCCAGGCAAGACCTCCAACATTGATGTTCCACTGCAATGGAGAAACTGAAAACCAAGAGGATCAGCCTCCTGAATACAAGTATCTCCTCATACACATTCACTGGAGCCAAAGCAAGATGAATGAATTCATTATCTACAGAAACAATGCAACTGTGGGCCCTATGGATTAAAAAATGCAAATCAATTCTTTCCTCCTTTCCTCATCATCTTCTCATGCATGCAGAAACACCTGCTCAAGAACAAATATATGCATGCACAAAAACACACAGTCTTATATAAATTAATCTAAATAGTTGTCATGTATTCTAGAAAAAGAAGGAAAAAACGAAAAAGCACATGTGACCTTATTACAATTAATTATTTTTTAAAACACCTGAGATTTCCTTCTCAGATATATCACATTCAGCTCTTTAAGGATAATGCTGAGCTTGCCATTTAGGGACAGTTTTGCAGGGTTTTTTTTTTTTTTTCTTCCCATTATTTCTCTGTAGATCATGAAGTTACAAGCAATACGCACTATTAAAAACTTCATAAGAAAACATATACTTTTCCAAACACAGATCATTCTGTTGAAATATATTTTTGTGCAATTTCTCATGTAATTCCTAATGGAAASCACAGCTCTTCTTCTACTGCTGCTCAAGGTTAACAATGCTTCTTGCTAATAAAACCTATTGCTATACTTTTTAAAAGATGCTTCTTGTTCATTATTCTAATATTTCATTCTGAAATAAATCTTACAAGTCCTGCTATTAGTGGATATCAGATTTAATTGATGCCTACCTAATTATTCTATTATTATTCTTTTAAGAATATGGAAAATTCTCCCGAAGTAATATATATCTTCTTTGTAACTCATTTCTGATGTGCACTCCAAGTAGCTCTTACAYTACAAAGAGACATACACAGAAATGGAACTGAAAGAATTCTTCCTTTTCAGGAAAGATTAATTTTTTCASAAAGACTCCAGTGAAAACTTGGGGCCAGTCTTCAGCTGAAGTGCTGAATGTTGCCTGCAAGGGCGTGAACTTCTTTGACTTCCTAGAAAGTCAGTGACTACCAATACACCCAGGGCTTTGTGGCTAAAACAGACCTCTGATAACAGTTAGAAGACAAAGGGGTATTTWTGAAACCTCATTACAAAAAAACAGAGCCTAGCCTTAAAAAGTTGTCAAGAAAAGGAGATAGRTTCCATTTGGAGAAAAAAAAATATGGATCAGCATAGTGCTAGTTCAAGATTTAGGTATATTTTCATATTTAGTTCTAGATTAAAATGAGGCTGTAATCTGACATTAATGGAATATACAGGAAAATCCAATTAAGTTCTGAAAAGCACTCCTTTGCCTGTGGAACACATTATTTTTCTGCAAAATTCACTCATAATGGGATTTTGCAATAATTTAGGGGTTTTTATGCTGTTTTAAGGGGTTGTAGGAGGGAAACAAAAGAAAGTCTGTAATAGCCTGGATTGTGAGTACAATTTCTTGTACTGTATTTCTTTTTGTACTGGATTTCCCTTTCCAGAACTTTTTATTTTATTATTCCTCTAGCCTCTTTTAGTATATGTATCCAATTSTTCTATTACATGCATACACGGCTTTCTGAAACCCCAAAGTTTCAGAGATCATATAATATGGCTGCTTTCCAAGTACATTTCAGTTCAGTAATAATTACAAAATTGCACAGCAGGTTTTGCTGTTTCAGCTCGGGGCAAGCTGCTTGAAGTTTATGATAATGGCCTTTTGGACACACAGCCACAATTAGCTCCTTTCCCCCCACAYGCTGAAAAAAGACACAGAAAGCAAGAAACAAAGAGGAGAGAAAAATGAATGAAAAAACAGATGCCTCCAGCTAATTTTGCCTCCTCCTGCATTCCAGCAAACACACTGAAAAAAAATGGAAAATTTCATCAGTTTTCAGTGGGCATAAAGTAGCTTCCACTACTCACAATCCCACACATTTTTCCCCAATCTGAAAGCCACAGAAGTCTAGAAACCAAAATTATTCAATTTTATGGAAAATCAATTTTATATTTTATGGAAATGATGAAAATGCATATCTGAATCCTTTTTTTTWATATATATATAATTTAACCCCAAGTTTTCCCCTTTTGCAGAAAGGTCAAGGCCTTATTATTAATAGCAGTCTTAAAACTTATCTACCTTTTATTCTATAACAATTACTATTTTYCCACTATTGTGAAAAATTTGGAATGCTGTAATTCTGAATACAGTGCCCACACATGGATATATTCTAGTATATTACAACGGATAGACTTACTGAATATGCAAACCTTTAGGTCTTGCCACTTCCTTGAGTCTAGATAAAAGGGACATAAGTCCACAAAGATGAACTATACTCRGAATCAGAGACTTCAAGACCAGTCTAGGTAGATAATAATCTTTTCAAGCAAGTAATATCAATTCAAAGCATCCCAAAACCAAGGAGCAAACCTAACACAATCAAAAGATCAGCTTCAAAATCCTGACATAAAGAAAAAAGGAACAGGATTTGTCATTGTCTTTCTAGCCAGGTGCAGTTTTCAGGAATCTGAGGGGAAAAAAATACCCACACCCAAAAATATTTAATTGCACTGACTCTTTGCTTTTGACTCACCAAAGAATTAAGTAAGGTTGAAGTTAATAAATAAATAAATGAGAAAGGAAGGGAGAGGCAGAAAGGCTAATTTCAAAGTAATCATTCGATTCATTATTTATTTGTCACTGAGGCACAGTAAAATCTTAAACCATCAGATGATCCAGTAATAGCACAGTTGTTGCTAGTTCAGCAATGCAAYGCACAGAGATCCCATTCTGTGACGATTCATCGTTTTTGCCCTAAGCAGTGGAAGAATTAAGGGTGGAACATCATTAAGTTGAGTTTGACAAACAGAACATTTTGTCAGTATTTAGTGTAAACACTTGGTAAGCACTGCCCTAAACTTTATGAAGTAATCCTGGGAAAGCTTATGTGCAAGCTTATATTTACTCAAGTACTCAAAGTTTGCTTAAGGATTGCATAAATCTTTGTGACTGATTAATACATTCCATCTTCCTCATAAAGTCGTGTATTACTATATAAAGTAAAATATCACTGTCACTGTTTTTGGAAAAGGAATTTACTTGTGGAAGTACTGATCATATGGGCTGGCAAGGCCACATACTCCAAAACACACAGCTCACAACAACCCTGCTCTTGGTGGAGACAGTGACAAAATTACCTCAAAGATTTTAAAAGGAACGGGGGCAGAGAGTTTGCAGAGACTGGAAGAATCCCACCTAGTGACAGATGACTGGATTTATACATAAAACTTGACAGGTATTATATACAATATAACCTTTTAAGGCAGGAAAAATTTAAGACTAAATACATATATGGCTGGATTGAGAGAGAATTACTCCTTTGCCAATTTATGTTTTAAGAAAGGCCTGGAGAAATAACCGAATCAGGCTCTTTCAAATCATCCTTTACTTACTGAAGAGAAATCTGAATTTTCACTGATACTTTATTTATTTAATTATTTAATACATTGTCATGAGAGAAATACTCAGAGGCATCAGTTTCTCAACAGTCCAGCAAATGTACACCCACAAAAGTTACTGTATCTGCAAATGCTGTAAGAAACTATTACATTTCCCAAYCCAATATCTTTAATCACAGGAGTATGTTTTGCTTCTCTCTTGATTTATTGAAATCAGTTATGAAACTAAGTGCCCTCAATATGGAATGAGAGATCAGAGAAGTTTCAGATAATTGATTACAGCTCCCCATTTTTATGCTCGCTTGGTACCAGTGCAGACCTGGCTATGGCACATTATGGAAACATGAGGCCCCAGAGGAACTGCCTACAAGAAGCAAGCAGGGACAAGCCATAAGTGCCATCCTCAGCATGCTCTTACAAACTTGACTATGACAAGAATTAATACTGTTGAAAAAGCTGTTTAATCTGAAACACTCCTTCAGCTTTTTCAACTACTTAACCTCAGGTAATTTATTAACAACTGTACACCTGTGTCTAGTAAGGAAATAACTCCACTTTCATATTGTAGATTGTTTCCTCCTTTTTTATGTCCTATTTATCTTAGAAATAATGTTTTAACAGAGCTTCACAAGTATGCCACCCAGTCCCACATTTTATATCTATCCTGATTTAAAGAATTTAAAAGAATTTATACACCTWTCAGAACTAGATTCTCTCCAACACTGCAATGGCAGAGATTATTTGGAGTTTATACAGCCATGTATCTGATACCTTGTCAGCTGATTCCAGCTGCCAATGGGTTTTTTTTCAAATGTAAATGTTTTATAAAATGTGAAAGGGAAAACAATGATGCAATCTGCCAGTTTTTCACAGTCCACTTTGACTACTATTTTTATTTTTAAAGTTGGTCTATTTAAAATAGGTTCCATTTTCTAAATTAACTTATAAGGAAAAATTGCTACCCATATCTTACTAATATTTCAGATCATAAGTAACAGAYTTTTTCTTGTTGTTGTCATTCTAAGTTTATATATTTAGAAACACAAAGATTGCATTATGTTTAGCTTTTAAATGGTGCTTGCATGAGATGCTATTGCAACAATCATTAACATATAAAATGCAAAAGTGCCGGTTTGGGCCAGCTCTCCAGCCCACACAGGCTATCCGGGAAGTCTGGAATTTACTACTAGCTGAGGAGAGAAGCAATTATTTCCCACTGTGCCCCTGAKAATTCAGAGCAAAACAAGCAAAGGAACAGAGGTCTATTTGCCTAGTTTTCCAAGTAAAAAAAACATGTCTCTCTAAAAGGTGCATACATTTTAAATAACAGAGGCTAGAGAGTTTTCAAATACTTTTATAATGAAATGCAGAAAGGGACATATCTTTTTTTTCTTAAATATAGTATGCTTCACCACCATTCACCACCTTAATGTCATTTAAAACTTCCAAAAGTAATGTTGTCACAAACAAATGTTGTAATGTTGTCACAMACATTATAGTCTCTCTTCATTTTTCAAGGGAATGGTCATGGACCCCAGAATTCCAAAGAGGAAATCTGACAGGAAATCCTAAGATGTTTGCCTATACAAAATTCTTTTTTTTTTTTTTCTTTTCATTTCTACTACAGAGTGGTGTATAAAATAATAACCAAACGACAAAAACAGCCTAAACAACACAATAGCCAAAAACTTCAGTTTAGCCTTTGCAAATTCCATGATTGTTGACAAATAAACTACTAACCAGCAGTAATGAACTGAAAACTAACCCAGTTCTCAGTAACTACAACATCTGATACTGGGAAACTGTTCTATACAAAGTATTCATGAAGGAAAGAAAAAAGGGCAAATAAATTATGAATTATTTTCTCAGCTCTTTTCAGGAGGCAGGGTGATGTGCTGTGATGCCTCAAAGTTTTCTCTACATTAAACATAAAACATTATCATATTTTAAAGTTTAATGAACAAGTTGGAAARAAATGCACAAAGGCTGTGTGCATACAAGTCACGAGTGTTTTAGGTGGGTAAAAATGTTAGATTTAAAATAAGCGTTTTATCATTTACTGAGGTATTCTCTTTTTTACTGAAAACATGAACTCTTCTCAGTAAAAATGTTCTAAATTTTAGTGAGAATACACAGTTTTTAAAATTACTTCCTCCCAAATAGGCACAAATCTACTTCTAGACTGATTCTTTGATGTATCAGGACTTACATTTCAAATATTAGCAACACTACTTTCATTTTATATATAAAGTAGAGGAAGTATCAATATAAAATTACCCATATTCATTCATTTTTCTGGTCATGTTATCTGACATTGACCTTCCTTGTTTTTTATGCCCATCTTCAAGTAAATACTCTTTTTACCTATAGAAGAGCCATTCTTCCTGAGGAGATACTGACCCAGGTTAACATTTGGTTTAACACAATATGGCCACTATGTTCCTTTGTGGCATGAGCTTTACAGTACAATGGAAAGTCTGCACTTCATTTTGCTACGAGACACTTTCTATCAACTAATCTTTCCCCTTTTAATACTTCCATATCCTATTTCTTTTAAGTAGTGTTTTTAACAGATGCTGGATAATCAGCTCATTTCATGTTACAACATTATAATCGGTGGCATCATTGCCTCTCAAAAAAATTAAAGATCTATAAATAATTTTTCAGTTTAATGAAATTTTAAACTTGAAAGCATGAACTTACCGCCTGCTGAACTGAAATTAACATCAAAGGAGGTAATCTAATTAACTAAAAAAGTAGACATGCAACTTCTATCCTCCCAGCATCCCCTAAAGATATATTCCTCTTTCTCCATTGACTATACAGAAAACTTTCCTAACCACAAATGCTTTAATCACACCCAGATTACATACTTAAAGGTAGCTTAAAGTTGACATTTTGGAGAGATCATTATGTGACTGTACAAGGCATAAATATGTCCTTGGGTTTTATTCTGGATGCAAACAGTTGATATTTACCAAAGAAATATACGGCATAGAAGATTTATACATAACAGAAAAAGATAGCAGTCCTAATTGGTAATAGCTACAGGTTTTTGTTTCTGAGAGGKTTTTTTTWWAAAAAAAARGAAAAAAAAGGAGGATATCCAATTCTCACTCACTAGAGTTCTGGTGAAGAAGGCCTTATGTGAACTGTGATCTAAAAGCAACAGTATCATAGCATCTAAGCTATTGAGTCTCATTAAAAAACCTTTCTTTTAGATTATTTAAATCATGTTCTTGCACTTAAAAAAAAATTGCATATGATTGAAAAATAGCTCCAAATAATACTTTAGGTATGGATAGCGTGTCTGGTGTATAAATTTTTGTATATTGTGCCATCCTTCATCATTGTTTCTTGAATATATTTCAGCATCAGCAAGCAATTAATTTTCATCATACTTTACTACTTGAAAGACTTCAAGAACCTAAAGGCATTCTGTGAAAGAGCTTTGTACTTTCTTTTGTTCTTTCTATTTCTCTGTCTTATTCTGTTGTTAAACAGTGTTACCTCTAATGTACACCACATGCCCATATAGTGTTTTTCATTAAGAAGTGAAGAACCTCAATAAAAAAAAAAAAAAAAAAAAAAGTTTCAAAGAATTGCATTAGAGAATTAGTAAACAGCAAATATATCTATTGCCAACAATTTAAATTTTCGGTGCCAGTCAAGAAATGACATGGACAAAATAGACAGGCTGCTAGCTGCCAGGGTAAGTGAACAATAAAAAAGACAACGCTACCGCAATCAATGTCAGAGTTTGCCATGTCAGGCAGTACTTGATGGGTCCTTGAATAGATGCAAGGATAAAGGAGGAAAGGTAAAGGGAAACCTTGGTATAATTAAATGCAAACAAAAAGACAASATCATGGCAACAGTGTTAGGTAATATTGGACTTGCTGATTTCCTCTCTAGAAAAGATGGCAGACTCATCATACAAGGGAGTAGCAGCCACTGTCTGGAGGGGGCAAAAAATGTGTGCATAAAAAGATGCCATTGCTATGTATGCAGAATACTTTTACTTGCTTACGCAAAACCAGTTTGCTATGTGTATAGAGTTACTCGCCATGCAGGTGAGGGGTAGCTTTGTTCCTATTACTCACCATAAAAACACGACCCTGGAATGCAGAGCTCCCCAGCGCTGTGCGCCGCRCTGCACAAACACAGCTGCAGGGCCCTGACAAGAAGGGTGCAGTCCTGCCGTGCCCAAGAACAACAGCAAGCAGCAGCGTGGAACGGGTCCTGGGAGATGGAAGCGGCTGCCTCGAGTGCAAGCAGCATTCAGCAAAAGGCTGACAAGCTGCCCCCATCACTGAAATTAGATCAACCCTGCTGGGATGCACTGAGCAGTTCCATGTAAGTGCACTTGCATCATGGGATTCTGCTTCAGAGTTTTCTAAATTTAAGAATAATTTAAAACAAGAGAGACTATTGTCAAGCTGAAACATGCTGTTCTTACAACTGCCCGTGTTTGCCATTACAGTCACTTACCATGCCTGCTGTGCTGAAAATCAAGATTAGACAAAGTTGTATTTCTGCCTGTGTCATCTGTCACTAACTGGAGATTTCACTTCCACAAACAAGCTCAGCAAAATGGTGAGCGTACTGCTGCCTCCACCGCTGAGCTGATCAATCACTTAACACTGCCACGTTGGTGATTCCCTCAACAGCACGTTGTGAAATCTGTGTTTCATCTGTGCAGCTTGAGCCAAAGCCCTTCCTTACTCCTCGAAGAACCACTACAATGTGGTGCCAGACTGTGCCATTACGCCTGTAGCTCAAGTCTGGATATTGACTTCCCTCCCTGGCCCACATTTTCAGTGAACCAACTTCACTTGGAGCCTGCCACTGATTTACCACCGGATAGTGTCCTTACATGAACATTAAAAAAATGGCATATGGAAAAACTGCTTGAAACCAACCACCAAACCCACTCACATTAATTATTGGCTCATGAAAGTGTTTCTGAAGGGAACAACCTTACTGCTATTATTGAAGAGATTGTTGAGTAATTTTAGCTACACTACAGCATAACCAAGCATAAGTTCTATGCTTGACAGCATATTCTGAAGAAAGAGTGATAAATGAGGTATCACAGGCAGATTATTCTCTGTGACTTGCCAGATCATCAAAGGAGCTGTTGTCCCAAATCTGTATTGATGCTCCTGAGCTTTTCCAAAAAAGAACCTCAGACCATGRGAGACTCTTACTCAATATGATTCAACATCTCAAACAGCTACTCTAGCAGTCTCTGCTCTTTGCCAGATGTGACTGAGTTACCAACTCCAGGTATTTTCTACACCAGACCTGCATTTCTAATGAATGTGAGGACTTTGCCAAAAAAAAAACCCAAACAAAACACTCATTTAAGCTATTACCATCCCCAAACAAATCATCAGAATGAATAAATGATGCAGACAGCTGAAAGTGCCTTAGAAACAATTACTGAAAGAAACTTGCTGATAAGGCTTGTTGGATCCCCCACTATGCTGTGRGTCACTTCCACAGCTGGAGTCTCTTTGGAACCTGTGTGGCTTTATTTCAACAACGACCCACCCCAACTCACAGCCTGATGTTCATGACTCGCTGGCATGGTTAGTCAGGACAGATACACTATTATATTGCTTGGGTTACATTGTGACTTGCAGTTTCCTAAGAAATCTGCTCCACTAAGGAAGGTAGAAATAATGYCTTGTGTGCCCACATTGTACAGATGTGTATTTCACATAAAGTGAAGGAGTACGCTTACATATAAGGAGGACTGCAATTTTTGTTGATAGGTTGAATGTCTACCTGGCCTGTAGGGAGGTAATGAAGATACACATAAAAGAGGTAGATCTGGACTTGATTATCCCAGAAACCTGTTAGACTGACCAAGTAATAGAAGAAGGAACAGAATTTTATGTACTTCTGAATTCATAATGATGTTGTATAGGTTCATCTGTTATGAACATGTGTACAACTGGTGACTGCCTCTGTGGTGCTGCAGAGCTACTTTTTTGTGAAATTATCCTATACAGATGTGTCAGCACTACTTCTAGGTTAATCACAAAGTTGCTCTAGTAAAGTAACTCTGGATTTTTTGTGGAGCCAATCTTGTGATCAACAGCCAAAATTCYGGCCGAGAGATTAGAGACAGAGGGGGCTTTGTTCGTACTGCAGAAAAAGTGTCAAAATGTGTGCTGCAGGTTTCAGAGAATCTGGGAGTACAGGACAAGACATTTTAGAGGATACTGGAAGGGTTGAGGGTGTGATTCCTTCCCATAATCTGATTTATAAGATCAAAGACTGTCCAAATGACTTACATTCTTATGGTCTGTTTACAGTGTGGGGGGGTTCAAGGATACATACAGCTGATGAGGATTCTCTTCTAATGCCCATTCACACACTTCTTTGGCAAGAGGCTCTAGTCAACCTATCTGTGATTGCAGCCCCCTGAAAATAATTATTTTCAGAGCCAGAAGGGGTGACTAGAGTTTAATGACTGCCTCTTTGCCAGCTGCTGGTGGGCAGATGATCATTGCAGGAACAAGGAAATAGAAACAACAGACTGAGCAGCAATGCAAGCCACTGGTGCAGAACTATGCACCAATCTTGAAAAGTTTCAACTAATGGTGCAGATACAAAAGTGGGTGTAAGAAAGGACCCACAATGTAAGACGATGGGAGAAGGGTTGCTATTGCTCTTGATTAGATTTTTAGCAGTAAGAATTTTCTTTGGGCTGCTTCTCAAACTGGACATTAAAAGGTGACGCTAATGTTCTCAGAATCCCCAGAGCTCTTCTTCCATCCCCATGCCTCCTCTTTCCTCTCTCTGCTCCCCTCCTCTCAGCTCAGCAGTGCCTTTTGCCCTGTGACACCTTCAGGGGGTGGAACCCACCAAAAAAATGGCAAGTTGCAGCTGATCTTGAAAAAAAATGAACTGGCAGTCACCATGAARCTGGTAAGAGAGACAGCCACCTACCTGCTTTCAGCATGTCCTGAGGTGTTTTGGTGAGCCTGGCAAAATCAGCATTAAGATGCATATCTAGGTCTCTMGAGCACATCTTGTGTATCATGACTTTAGCCCATTTGGTTTGAAAAACCTGCAAATGTGGTATGAAGCAACTGCCGTTGCTAGTAGTAGCATGGAAAAGCAAAGTATCATAAACAAAAAAAAAAATCTGAGCAGATGTCTAAGTGTGAGAAACTTTTCAGTGAAATGCTTCTGTACTGTAGAAATAAATACATATATCCCCCTTCCATTCTTCTTCTGTATATAATCATTTGTTAAAGATTACTATGAAAGTATCTAGGGAACTGAAGGCAAACRGTTCATTTTAAGAGCAGAAATTCTACGGGTTTGACTGTTGGCTGTGTGCTGGTAATGAGTACTCCTGAAAACTCCACATTTAAATATGAAACATCTTCTTATCTTTATTACCATATGTTCCAAAAACAAATGCTACCTATGGTCTTAATAACAACATCAAAGCTTTTGAAATTGTTGTGCAAATCTTACATTTTCCATTTGGCTCAAAGACACAGAGGGAAGCTTTCAAAGCCTTTGGGATTATATTGCAAGCACAGCTGTATTAAGAAAATAGCCTGGCCTTGTAAGAAAAAGGCCAGCTTGCAAATTATAGCCAAATCCAGAGGGATATATGCAGGTGGGCTGAATTACAGGTGGGCTAATAGGCAAAAAATACCAATACCAGCTTATTTCCATTTCAACACAGGTCTGATATTACATATTAGATGAAAAAGCTGGAAATCTTTCAAAGAGAAAGTTTCTTGGTATTTTAAAAGCAATTATCATTTTAGCATATTATGTGGAACTAAAGGCCAGAGGAGAAGATTATTATTCAAAATGCCTTTTTTTCTCCTCAGATAATCCCTGACAAAGACTTGAGAAAATGTAGATTTTAACCTTTCAGATATCTGCTTCATACAGGTTCACTGAGTGTAATACAACATATTTCTGTGAGATAGCTGATGGTGTAGATGAAACAAAAGACTTGTTATGATTACACAGGCATTACCATTGATTAAGCAACAATTCAATTACAAACGTTTCAGGGACAAAATCTGAAAGATTCCAAAGCTTCGGACTGATAGATAATGTTGCAATGGAGAGGAACGTTGTAACACACAAGGCAATATTATGGAAGTGATCAAAAATGCAAAGCTTTTTACATTCAGTGGAAATTTGACTAGACCTTACATCCTGAAATGTAATTAAAATATAAGTGGCTATGCTGAGCATTTTAAATGTTATATAYATATATATATAATATWTATATAGTTGATATTCATGTAAAAGCAAGATGAGTATGTCTCTTAAGTGGATTCTCGTTCTGCTATTCCCAAATGACTGTGCCTAATACATTCTGCAAATAGACAACTCACAAAATACAGATTGGAATTTGTGGTTGAGAATCAGTGGCTCTGATGGTGCCAATAATGCTTTCTGTTACAATAAMATTTTGTTCCACAGCCAAAAAGTGCATAATATGTGGAGATAGGTGCATAACTGCCACTGCAAAACTCATGGCATGTTTTGACAAAGCATTCAAAACAACTGAGGAGAATTTTAAAATTGTAGATGTTAAAAATATCCTAAAATGGGACTTAATTAATACTGTTGTGAATAGGATCTGAAATAAAAGTGTGAAATTTAAATCTCATGCTACTTCCTATTTATTCCAAAGCATTCCAAAGCACATCTACTCCACATAAAGTTCAGAAATGACCCGTCTTATCAATTTTCTGCAGCAGAATTATATTGCAGGAATGGTTTACACTCACTTTGCACCAAAAGCCCAAGGCGAGCAAAATGTCTAAGTTAGTAGTGTGAATGTCTTTTTCTCCACTAGAAGAGATAATGAATCCCATTACCAAAACACAGCAGTAAGTCCAATTTTGAAGTCACATACAAATTATAACTTTAAAATTAGCATTTTTAATTTTATTCTAATTTTTAATATAATTTCCTAGCAAGTTGGTATATGAAAAAAAAAAAGTAAAGAGGAAACAGCAGGCAACAATCAACACTTGATTATATGGCCTTGCAGCAAAGGCGGCCAATGGAACCGTGGGCTGCATTAGGAAGAGCGTTGCCAGTGGGTTGTAGGRAGTGATTCTTCCTCTTTACTCAGTCCTGGCTGAGCCACATCCATCCAGTTCTCCACAGTACAAAACATGGCCATATTAAAGCAAGTCCACCCAAGGGCTACTCTCTGGAGAGATTCCATAACCTGGACAACCCAAAACATATACAAGATATATGTGAAGTTAAGCCATAGAAACACAGAACAAGGGTGTACTGGAATTTTTTTTTTTTTTAAAAAAAGGTGGTGTTAGCTGATGAGTGTGACCCACACAGAAGCACCCATCAAGCAGTTAAGGGCATACTGTGCATTCAGCACGGGCTTGGTGTCTCTGCACCAACAGCACAGGTAAACATCAGGCTGTAAAATTCATCCATGGATGATCAAGAGTTAACTGTACTTGGATGAACTCCACTTATTAAGCGTTACTTAAATCTGTGCCTACAACAAACAACACAAAGAAGAGTTATTCAAATGTGCTCCTTTCAAAAACTTTTCTAAACATTGCTGAATGTAAGTTTCCATTTGCCATATATTGTGTATTGAACAGGATTTATCTTTTCAGATTCTTCATCTGCTAGCTACTTTTTTAATTTAAATGCTAAGATAATATTACTCATAAGCAACCCTCACCCAGGATTATCAGCATTGCTTCAGTCTGGCATCGCAGGCATTTTGATTCCATTACACTATTTTAAAAAGAAACAATAATCTGATATGTCCTAAGGATGATGTGGGAAGCAAATACATTGTGTTTCAAATGCACTAAAATCTTCATGTGCATGGGACTATAACAATTTAAAGTATTATTACTAATACTAATATTACTAATTTCCCAAGGGAAATGAGGCTAGTTACCACGATTCCTCCACATAACATGATACTGCCATTAAGTCTGGTGGAGGTCAAATAGTGTGCTGGCAACCTTTCTGTTTAGGTTCAGTTAAGTCAACTAGAGACATTTTTAGTACAAACACTGAGAACAGCTATCAAGCATATAATATACAGCTGAATTTACAAATGAGTTGGATGAATAGCATGTTACTGATATTTTCCATTTAATGTCAAACTACATTTTATCTAGATTTCAGGCCAATACTTTGTACAAAGAAACAATGCTGCTATTACCTCAGTGGGACATAACCCTGACCTTTAACTTGAAAAAACTCAGCAAGTTACCTTCCTGATAAACAATGCAATATTAATATCGCAGCTGGGCACAGATCTCTGAACGTTCACAGCAGGCATCAAAATTGTTGCTCAGRTTTTTTTTCTGGAAATACAGCATTCCTTTTTAATGGGTATCTTTAGCTTCAAATAAGAGAGGAAAAAGTAGAGTTCAAGATATAATTGAAGTAATATTGTATTAAGTTAAAGAAGGAAACAGCCCATGAAGCAGCAAATATTAAATCATGGAAGGCATAAATGTTAAAACTGATTCAAAAGATGTGTAATGTTATGATGCAAGTTTCTTAGTTTCAAATATACTTATTAGTAGTACAAAAATAAGCAATAAAAAGGATTTGGGGAATCTCTTAGCATCTCCTGAGATCAGATATAAATAAAAGGTGTCCAAAGGCTAGTGTTAAAGGGCTGAAATCCCAAAGTTTTAAAATAAGCTACTGGTCTCAAGASAACTCGACAGCAACTATTGCAATAGACCAGACAAGCTATGAGGATGAAAAACTTTTGAAAAGCTAAGTCCAGTTTATGTTTGTACATGAATAAGCCTAAGAAACCAATAATGACCAGCTGTGGAGGCAGCTGTGCAATGTATTGCGCAAAGATTCTTCTCAAGCAGTATGAAAAAGTATCTAGACTGGAGAAGCATCGCATTTTGGTAGCTGCAAATGCTGAGAGCCACATTCAGATGTCACTMGAATCAATCATGAAGTAAATCAAGTGTCGAAGACACACACACACACAGGAAAAACAGCTTCAGTATCAGGATCTCTCAGTTGCAACTCCCACATGGTTGCAAAAAGGCATAATAGCTTATAGATTAAAAGGAAAAAGTGGGAACAGAAACACGTCAAGCAAATCATTCCACTACAGGGTTCAGAGGGGTCAATATCCTATGAATTCAAACACTTAAAAAAGAACTGAAGTAGCATAAACAGGATGAAAAGTAATATTAGCARGTGAACTGATAGCTAGACAAGATTTTTTCAGTGGAGAAATAAAAAAAAAAAGCCTGAGTGACAGATGATAAATGAGTTAATCCACCTTATCCAGTTCTAAGTGATATTTGATTCCTAGTTATGATTTATCTTTTAATGAAATGTTTGGATAAGATTTTAGTTACTTTAACATTTTTAGAAAAGGGGATGCAGGACCTCATGCCAAAATTTTGGTTTATTCCTCAGAATGGCCTCTGAAAGATCCGTAGGAAGGAAGACTGATTCTGTGAAGAGGGGAAATAAAGGCACTGTCATTCATCTCCTACGCAGCCGCATTRGAAAGAACTGAGGTTGTTGATTTCTGTAGGCCACTGCACAATGAGTGCTGCCAGTCATATTTTAGCTCACAGAAATAAAGTTAGTACCATATACTGCTAATTTACATATACTGTAAAGTATGTAAAAATGCATCAGACTGCAAACAATTCTTCACTGGACCTGATTTGCATCCAGTCCTGTATCTTCCTCCTCACTTATACAATTAAGAATTCAGAGGTTTGGGATTCGCTGCAGTGTTTACAGGAATTACCTCAGCTCAACAGATATTACCTGTTAGATATTACAGTCCCAGGAGATCAAAATATCAGCAAATTGTATCCTTATATTGCAAAAGAGCTGAAATATTTTTGCAGTTATGAAATAGAAGGACATGCTACAATACTAAGAAATCAGATTTCAAACTTTATATTTCATGCYATGTATGTCATAAGTGCATGTAACAAAAGAAGCTAAAAGTTGCATTTTCCTTCACCAAGCCCTTCCATTCTATAAATATAGTAGATGAATAAAACTTTCATGACAATGAGAAATTAAATTGTCTACAGAGATTGCCACTGAACACTCCTGCCTTCATCTGCATGTCACATTGATGGGCACTTATATTGCCATTACAAACCAGAAGCCAGTAAGACGTGAAGCTTAACTCCTGATGCCTAGCTGATCCATTCTATCATACAGCAGATTGATGTAATAAAAGCAAACTTTTGCAAATGTTCTACACATGTTACTATGGAAACCTAGTAAGAAGGATTTGCCAGAAAGCCTTATTTTAAAGTCCTTCAGAAAATCTAAAATCTTCTGCAAGCCAAAAGGTGGACAGAGGTGAAATTTATAAATTTCCTTTTTCAAAAATCATCATACTCCAGTCCACACTCCAGTTAAGAAAAGGAGATTTACAAACTCAGAGTAAAGACCGTCTAGATTAGAGAGAGCAACCTCTGTATAAAGACTTTTGAAGAATACTTTAAATAAAGATGAACACGATACAGAAAAGACTTTAATAAAAGGTTAACTGAAAGCAAGAACATTATATATGTGACCTGYTAATGGAAGGAAAACTGTTATGTGATCAGAAAAGCCCAAGGAAGCCAGGATTTTGTCTCTTTCTTCACTGTGTCACAAAACTAGGGATTTTCAAGTGACACAATTAAGAAATTTTACTTACTGTGAGGAGATATGAATTGAAGCTAACGGAACTGAAGATTTTAGGGCTGATGTTCCATTTAATTCCATTTTGTAAGATTTAACCAGTGCTTAAATCAATAAAAAAAAGTACACTAAGAATCAAAATGATAAAGTAATGTCTAYAAAGTCTCAGGATAAGGTGTATGTGAAAATATTTTATTCTGGAGTTTATATTCTTCCTTCATCAATTAAATCATACTTAGCCACACAGAAGATAGAGTGGAAGAGCTTTATGATACTCCTGTTATMATTTGTTCTTATTGAGAGCTTTCTGTGTTTGCTCTGCTTTTTTATATCCAGTAAATGCGTCCACTCACTTCCTGCTGCAGACATCAGCTTGTTTCCAAGCCACCACACATGCATGCATCCTATTCTACTTCAACATCAGAAATGAAGGAACCCACGAAGCAGCGCACGCTGGACCCTGCCTAAAGCAGCCAAGTAAGCCTGCAGTGTCACGTGGAAAGCTGAAGAAGTTGTGTGTATCCACAGCAAGACAAAGAATAATTTTAGTACCAGAATATAGGTTCTTCGGGACCAGCAAATCAGGATAATATAGATTAAAATGCCAGTTTTGTTTTTGCCTCCTGTCTGTATGCAGTACTGTGATTCTTCCAGGTAAATATCCTGTGTCTGCTGTTGCTGACTTCTTAAGAAGTGGCATGATTGGATATGATATTCCTTTTCTCCCTCAAACAATTCATCTTGAATTTTAATGCTTTATGATTTTCTTGCCATCCTTGTAGAGAATATTATTTTCAGTGAACAGTCAGGTTAATACTAAGTTTCACAAAGTTAGAATGACAGTTGGGCAATGTAAAAGTTACACATCTAAACTAGAAAAACAAGTCCAGAGAATACAGAATAAGGAATGAAAATAGCTGATAGACATTACCTTTTACAACAGCTATCTGTGATTTTTTTATCCAATAACTTTTAAGTTGGATTAAATTGTCCTTTTTCCCTTTAATTTCAAAGAGAAATGATACCTGACTGAAGATAATATAAACACCAGCTCATAATAAAACAGTTTTTATGAGGATGAAAAATTATGTGGTACAGCTTTAAGCTGTTAACTCCTCAATAATTCAGTTTAACAAATTATTAGAAATTATTCTTATATTCAACACTTAATAGCTGGCATATAAAGAGGTTTTCACATACATCTATAGCATGAGACTAAATCTAATTCCTTTGGAAATCCAATGGAATTTTACTGTTGGCTTTGAGGGCAATAGAGTCAGACTAAGCAGSACTGAAAATCTACAGTAACACTGAAACCTTACATTCTTTTTATTTATTTCAACATAAATTATAAGAAACTTTATATAGTAAAATTCTTGCATGAATCAGAGACAAATCAGGCCCTGTACTTGTAAGATATTCAAAGAAGGGTATGTTTTTTCAAAACTATTTCCTCCAAATATTGCCATACACTCATTCTCTGCATGAGATCAGTGCCTTTGTGAATCTGTTTACTGARAAGAATACTATAGAAAACACTAAACAAATGCTATGGAAGAACTTCAGAATGGAAATTTCAGAARTTTTAATTTAAACAGCAGATTACAYCTGGAATCAGCAAGCACTTGGGCACAATCTTTTCCTCTAACAAGAAGTAATTTGAAGACTTCAGTGTAATTAGTCATGTTAAATTTCATCATAAGCTAAATAATCTTGATGAGTGGAGACCTCTAAAATCTACAGGGAAAGAAAAGGAAAGGAAACAATCTCTACRCTTGAGAAAACTGTGAGCCTTTCTAATGCTGTGCAAGCATTATAAACACCACAAGCAGCTCCTGTTCCCWTTCTTCCCCACACTTAGTGGGTAACATCTGCAGGGAAAATGACATATTTCCTACAAGACATAGCAAGGTAAGTAGTTAGAGAGAGGRACCTACTCCATAAAATCTCAGCAAAGGAAAATGTGAAAAGGCACAAGAATAAACAAGGAATGGTAAAGAGAGGAGTATGTGCTTCTAAATAAGATGATGAATTCAGGACAGTTTAAATGTTAGTGTGGGGATTGCTGATTTGGCTACTGTTGTAGTTTCTATAACAGAAAATATTCACAGAAGCTCTGCAGACTGCATCAGGAGTTAAATGCTCCTACACATGCACCTGCAACRTTCCTCTAGCAGATAAATTAGCTTGTCAGCAGGACTTGAATCTATGGCAGCAACCAAAAGTAGAAAATGGAAATGAAGGACTTTAAGTATGTTCCCCGTTTTAAAACACAGGAATTAAAGGAAAAACTAATCGACAAAAATGATATTACACAAAAGGAATGCTGATTTTTGATCTCTACTATGCCACCAACGATGGATATTGATCCTGAACAGAATAGGATATTAGGAAGAAAAAGTTGAGGAACAGAAAAAAAGGGAACCAGCTTGTCCTATATGTCTGGTAGGAGTGAGATGAAAAAAAGGATTTTTACAAAAATGCTTTATTTTAAACAGTTTAATTTTTCTATAAAAGAAACAGTAACCTGAGATAAAGCGCATTTTAAAAACACATCAGTATATAATATCAAGTCACTGGAAAAAACAATGTTTTCTATTTACTGACAATTATACATGTAAACAGATTTTAAATTAAAAAAAAGAAATAAAAGTACTGGACAAAACAAGAAAAAAGTTAGATAAAAGACACTTTGGTGTCTACGTTGGTGGAAAATACTAGTAATAACAGGGAAAAAATCAAAATCTATATACAAATCATAATTGAGAAAAAAAGGTAAACAAAAATGGAATCAGTTTATAGGATAATGAAATAATTTATAAGCCTTTTAAATGGAATATGATGGGGGGAAAAAAAGGAAAAAAAGAAAAAAAGAAAAAGCTATATAGGTCCAAGGATGTACAACGCAGAAACCAGGCAGACAAGAGGACTGCTAAATGAATATTTTGCACGGGTACCTATGACAAGAAAAATCCATTCAAAACTGAATTTTTGATAGGATGCTTCTGCAAAGTCCAGTGAGTCAGAAGGATGTCTTCCAGATGATAGTCAGAATAACTCTAATGCCATCTGCAAAACCTGACTAATAATTAATTGGATGACACAAAAGCCATAATGAGAAATGCGGGAATAATTTAGCAACAGAGTTAGTCTGTAAGGAAATCACATTTCAGAACCAGAAGGAGAAAAGGAAATATTGGGGAGAGAAAGCAGCAGGAAAAATCCATAAACAACTTTCTGGTCTACAGAAAACTAAACACTTCAGTCTAGAGAAAATATGCAGAATGTTTTCTTCATGAATGGCAAATTATCAAAAGTGGAAGGACTAGATGAACTTGACACTTCACTTTGTTTTTCAAGGATATAACAGGAAATGGAATAAAATAGCCTGGAAGTGTACATTGCCTTTTTGAGGAAAAAGAATTTGATTCATGAATATGAAAATTTCGTATGGATAGACCTTAGCACTTTCAAAGCCTGATTCTTGACAAGTAGACCTAATGTACATCATGGATATGAGACAAGTCATTTGGTTGGTCTGAAGAATCCTGTCATTCATTTATTGTTCAGGTCTAATCAAAACTGTCACTTGAGCCAGATAAAAATCTCCAGTCAGAGAAGTTGCTATTTTTCCTCTTTGCTTACCCAGGGAAAAAAAAAAAAAAAAAAAAAAAAAAAAAAGAGTCACTGTTGCTTCCCCAAAGTGTTGGATACAGTGTTGGATGTGGTGGTTAAAATATGAAAAATGAGCTACAAAACTACCGATGGGATAATCAGTTCTTAATGACTCTTATTATTTCAAAAATATTAATTCCATGTTTCTTTGGTACTTATATTAAATGTTTACCACATATCTTTCTTATTTTTAGCTGAAATTTGATGTGCATCCTATCCAAACCAATTAGAGGAGTTTCTGTCAAAATATCATTATGTTTATGATAAACAACTTTTATTAGGGGCTACTCAATATCTGGATACTTTTATCATCCATCCTGCAAGACTGGGCGCTCACAAGACTGAAAAGACTGAAATTCTGGAAAGAACTCCATTATTCTCCATGTAACTYTTCTTTTAGCCTTTCCAAAAGTCTGTACAAAGTGAACAGTCTAATTCATCATCTGACCACACACTGTTTGGGAAAGAGAACAAAAACAAGATGAAACACAGAAACAAACTCCTGACCTCAGCAAGCAACCTTCTCAAGCTCAGGTTTCTGTATAATGCTGATTAAATAAATCTGCATTTTTTTTTAAGATTACTTTGTCATCTTGTCATCATGATGTCTCATGATTTTTCCCTCAAACAACTCTGCATCATGCTCCCCACTGAACTGAAGACTAACCAGAAAAAAAAAAGTTTCTGTTTTATGAAAACCTCAAAGTCATTAAACTTATTTTCAAACAGAACAAAGAAACATTCTTGCAAAGTGGTAGGTATTTCTCTTGACAAACTAGCTTAGCAATCAGAAGATACATTTTGGAGGTGAGAGATCTATATTCAATCATATATTCTCTTCAATTTAAAGAACCAGCAACTTCTATGTCCCACAGTGCTGCCTCCAAAATTAAATTTACTCTCTACCACGAAATTCATGGYAAATTCCAACACAGCACCATTTTTTGATTTCCCTAAATCATTTAAGTGAAATCTTTGACATCTATTATCAAATATATTTTGTAATGCGTTTTTGTAGCAAGCCATCTGCATCTACTATATGGGCAGAATCACGTTAATTATATATACGGCTAATGCTGTCTGTGATATGCAAAAAATGACAAGAAATAACAGCCTATTTTGCAAGAAAATTCAGTTTCTGTGAACACTGTGGCAGAAGATAGGCAAACATTCCTTTGGCCTTACTTCCAGCAGTATTAATGAAATTTCAGCTATTATGGTAGATCCAGTAAAAAACAGTGAAAGAAAACTTATTTTCTATATTCCAATTCATTTTTATCCTGCTTATTCAGTAGGGAGACAGTAAAAATATAATAAAGCTGAATAAATAAGGCAGAAGCTGAATGCATTGAAGTCACAAGAGACATCAAGTTTAGTCRAATTTTCTTTAAGAAAATGTATTCATGCCAGTATTTTTCCCAGCCCCAGGCAAGAGCTTTCCTCATTTTAAAATGCTTAGCTCAGTGAGCAAGATAAAGACATTGCATCAAATTGGACCTCATGTAAGTTAAATTTGACCGAACTAGAAACAATGATCTTATATTTGACTGAACTCCACCAGAAAGAGATTCTCGGGGAATTTTATGGACAGAAGTATTTCTTTGTCAGATCTTGACCTTCTGACATCATCTTTCCTGCCCTTTTTTTTYCCCCCTTTTGGCTGTTTCTCACAAAGTTTGTCATTCATATTTCAGATTTTTTTTTCTTTCTTATGCTACTACTATTTTTTCTTTTTTTTTCCTTTTTTCTACTACTAGTACCCACCTTTTTCTTCTTCTGATAGTAAGTGTTAACTTACTAAGACTTTATGTTAACTATTGATATCTGCTGATTTTAAATATCCTATCTCTTCCTTTCTCAGCAATAGGTGGAAATTTTCTTTCATGATAGTAAATTCAAGATTGCAAGTATGAACACTCTTGGAAAAAAAGCAAAGATTTTTAAYAGACCTGCACTTCTGAGGGCCTAATGCATAACTTGCACACACTGTGTCTTAATTTCAAGTTGAATTTCAACTCCAAACTCCCTACTTTTAGTTTCCAATGTTATTGCTTATTCTTCCAGGTCTCATTTGCTCCTAAATATGACTTCTTCTTACTACTCACCATCACAGTTCCAGAGACTTCTCAGACAGACATACTTCAGGTTATGGAGATTTCTGTCTTTACCATCACTTGCAATGCAGGAGTGGCTCCCAGCTGACAGGTATAAGTAAATGCCCTGGTGTCTTCCACYTCTAAAACGGTAATAACTAGGTGCACCCCATCACCTCTCTCTGCTCTCCATTCCCACGGCTCCAGCACTGCCTTTTCTTAGAAAGAAGCTGTATTTTCCTCTCACTGACTTTGCAGTGCAGACAACATATGGCCCAAGACTGTAAAGCAATCTGTTCAGAGTATCCTCAGCTTTAACTTAGCAAGGTGTTTTATAGGAAGCTAACATGGAATAGTTCTTTGCCTGTTTGCAAAAGAATGGCTCTGGAGTGCTGCTGMGAAAGCATACAACTTCTTCAGAAAGGGCAGAAAAAAWTATAAAACAGGAAAAAAAAATCAAAATGGACAGCTTAATTTGGACGGAGACACCCCGAAGACAGGAAGGACACAGAAGGCACCTTTAAAACTATCAGGTTGGGGTTTGGAAATGGTGGTACAACCTACAGAGCTGCAGTCTCCAGTTCTAAGCCCAAGTTCAGCAGTACTGTGCACTGCTACCGGGCAACCCGGCTCTTTGCTCTCTGCAAGCCATTTGGTGCTCCTTGCCAGCCAGCTGTTGGGAAAAGCAAAGACAGAGCACGCTATGGAGGAGAACATCTCTCCTCCAGCCAACACAAGCCTGGCTCTAGCAGCTTAAATATATTTTAATTTGTACAAAGGAAGAGGGCACTAATCTGCATCTTCCTTTACACATGTATATGTGGCTAACCATTATATATCAAAGAATTGCAGGTAGAAGACTGTATGTAAAAAAAAAAAAACATGAAAGAGGACTTTTTCCCCACTAGAACAAATTAATTTTTTCCCATGCCACACACTAGTGCTAATGCGCTGCCACCTAGTGCACTGAAACAATATAACAGAGCAAAGGAATAGGTCGCAATAGGGTAGGAGAAATTCTGTCAGCTTCCATCAAATACTTTTAACRCCTATACAACTTATTCATAGCATCTCTGCATACACTATTAGTAATTTTTCATTAAGAGAATGCATACAGATCCCCTCTCTTATGGAGACCTCCTTGACTTGATAGATTACAATGACTTCCATGAAATTATACCGTTAGGTTTATGGTTTTTTTTTTTCTTAATTACAATGTATTTCATTTCCTATTTACAATTTTAAGTCTTCATCCTCTACATTACAAGACACAGAAAGCATCACAATTTAACAGGTGGACTAAAGGACCAGAAATCAGGCACACACCTCTACTCGCTGAAGACCTGGTCTTACCTTTGAAGACTGTTCTGTCCATATAGACCTGACTTTCTATATAATTATCTAAAATTGTACGTATAGTGGACAAGCAAAGAGGTCTACATAATCTACTAGGATTAACTGTGCACGTATGAAGTGTACTACACAACGTGAGCAAGTAGAGATCACACATTGCAATTATAAAATATTTGCAGAGATGTTGCAAAGATCAATCATTCTATACAAATGCCTAAAAGTTTTATTGTTTCTTGTTACTTGTTGTAACCTCTATTTCCTATGGTGCTAAAAGAGGYTTTTCAGTAATCAGGTAACACAGTAGTCTACTTCTTTCCAGAATAAAGATTCTGTACCCTGGTTAAAATATGGTGGTTTTTTTTCCCCCTTTTTCTCCAACAATGCTGTAGAAACATGGCTAATTTTGGCAAGGAAGGAATAAAGAGAAAAAAGTTTTATATGGCACGGAGTCAGCTTTTCTGTTCAATGACAAGAACAACATCATAATCTTAAACGGAAAATATGCAGGTAAAAATTCCTACTTAAAAAGTAGAATGCAAAGAGGAGAACATATAAAAAGCAGAAATAGGTTAGCATAATATTCTATATTTGACAACATAATTCTCATGTACTTGATGCAGGATTCAGCACTACATAAGATGATTACTAAATCAATATTCATATTTTGATAGTTCTATATAGCCTGGATCTTTATTAAATCTTTGAATAAAGGAAAGGCTTCCAGAAGCATTGAACCAAGATGCATCTAATAATGTTTAGTTTGCATGAAATAATTTAGGAATTGTTTCCTATTACATATAATATTATAAAATAAATTATTTTGGCATTCTAATAGGGGTCAAGGATCACTGACATATTTGCTTAACTATTTAAGAATGTATGAAATAATGACAATTACCTATGACATGGCAAGAAATTATGGAATTATGCAATAGAACAATTATAAATATCAGAAAAAAAGACAGGTTATTTATCTTACCCAGTATATTTAAGATGTCAATGAAGTAATCAGGAAAAACATTGATTGGTCTTTGCATAAAGAACTTTATGCCTCTCAAGCCATCATAATATGGCTTATTAGAATATTGGGCCATGATATCACAATGCAGTTAATGCATATTCTTTATATACAAAGACTGCTAATAAAACTGTTTAAAGATACAATATACAAGTGTATACATATACAGAGTATATATGTGTACCTATTTCTTTCATATATGATATACAGTGTTCCTGCTTTGAGAAATTTAGAAATATCATGTTGCTGTATTGCTGATATAGCTCCTATTACAGTCTTAGAAATGCTGAGAAGAGGMCACTTAGTTACCCCAAAAAGATAGCTTTGAAAAAAAAGGCTTGAAAGCTTGAAGCTAATGACATAACCATAGTTACAACATCAATTTGAGTCTGGAGAAAGGCCTAGAATAATAGCCCTAAAATAAGCAGCCGATCGTACACATATCATTGAGGTGCTAAATTTGAGGATTCGCTGCATCAAGGACACACCACCAACTGAGGAGGAGAGGAATTGGCATCTTTTCAACTTCCAGTAAGTGCTGGCAACTCTGTGGCTGCTGTTCCTCGGCAGAAAGCTCCCGGAGATTTTTCTCTGCTCTCCAAGGGGAGCAGGAACCATCCCCACCACACTCCGAAAAATGAAGCAGGGACAAGTCAGAGAGGCTTCCACACAGAGCCATGCAAATTCTGTATCACACAGTTAATGTGAACATAAACTGTTAGACTGGTAAACACCAGGACATCCAAACCTTCTGCAGGTGGATTTATATGTATAAAGATACCCAGGCCCAGCTACCCAATTCCATTATCATCACTAACGTCAATGGAAATACAAAATTTCTTAGCACAATGGAAAGTGGACTTGTAATCTTTAAAAAAAAATGATAAAAGAAAACTAAGCTATTTAATCTTTTTCTCATTTTGTTTTGTTAGTTTTTCATGGTGGTAAATCACAAATGGCATAAAACACCTTCCAGCAATTGGAATACAATTAAAATTACAACACGATTAAGTCAAATTAAAGATATCCCTGATGCAGTATATATTCTATAGTTAGCCATATGGCCATTTTCCTATCAGACACTGGATAGCTGAAGAACTGATTGGTCAGGAGTATCTTAATATGAAGGTAGAATTAATGAGTCAGTACTTAAAGATAAATTAATATAAAACCAAGACAAAAAAAAAAAGGCAGTAATTCAGCATTGTTCACATCTAAGACAAAAAGAAAGGCTTACTCCATTTTCAGTTGCTATGTAAACTGACACAGGCGATGTCAGGGAAAATATAGAGGCACTGAAAAGCGAAAGCATTTACTGTCACATTAAGGAAAGTCAATACTGAAAAAAAAAATCAAAATGAGGAATACTCTAAAGCAATCCAAACTATTCTGACATATTTATTTGTACGGGATATAAGGAAGGACAATAAAATTATTGCAGTTTTAAACAGTACTGCTTTGCTAAATTTTTATAAGAACTAAAAAAAAAAATGAACTTACACCCGTAAGAAAGAAAAATAAGACAAGCATTTTACAAAGCAATTTAAGAGCCTGATAATTTGTCCAAACACTCCACCTCAGTTTGTCTTTCATCTCCTTTGACCAAGTCCTCTGTATGAATATATTATCACAATATTTTTACAATTCCATACTGATGCTACTGAGAGGTAGGATCAAAATAATCACCATCCAGTGAGGAAAATGTTCTTATTTCCAACAATTACATGTAATTCTCTATTGTGAATATTGTGAAGTGTAATATCAGGAACCTATAGTGAAGTATCTAGCAGTATGTTACATCTTAGTTACACGGGATCAAATCCTATCCTACCCAGGAATAAATTCTGAAAATCATTTCAAAAACTTTATCTGTGGCCTACCTGACCGTCAAGACTGTAGGAAGAAACTTTCTCCTGGCACATTTCATTCAATTCTGACTAGACGAATTTTTGAAACCTGTGATTTTCAGAATAATCAAAATTTTATCCTCTGTAGAGTCTGCTTAATTTTTCTGCAACAGCTTACTCTTCCTTCCYTAAGAACTAAATAGCCAGTGACAAGTTAAATGAAATCACAGAGCAGAATGACAGGATAATTTAGGAGGTCTTTAGTGCAATCTCCTGCTCAAAGCAGGCTCAGCTATGAGGTACCAGGCTGCTCTGGGCTTGCTCTAGTTGGTCTTGGAAACCACCAAGGATGCCACACTGCACAACTCCATGGCACAACCTGTTCCAACATCAAAACTGCCTAATGCTGCAAAAGTTCCTCATATCAACTTGGCACATGTGCAAGGAATTTTTAAGTCTTTTCAGAGAAACAGCTGAGACTTTTGTATAGTTACGACAAGTAACATTTAACAGTCTTAATTTACTGACCTGCAGGTGAATGCCAAGTATCTTCCTGAACAGAAGGGATGGCAACTCACTTTGAAATGGTAGCTTGAATTATGCTGGAATAGCAGTAATGCTATTACTGTATTGCTGCTTGATGAGTCAATAGGTTTCTCCACTACAGCCATCATACAGCAGTTCTACTTTTATTAACTGATGCTACTGCCCATATTACAGACTGAGAGCTAATAACTGCTTGAAATTGATTGAACCTTGGTAAAAATGTCATAATTCCATCATTGCTAAACCTGAATATAACAGGATAAGGACGAACTGAAGCAAGTGCATCTTCTTTCCAGTCGTGAAGGTCTTAACTTAGGTCCCTAAACTTTGCTGAATTTTCTGAAAATGCATTCAGAAAGGTAAGCATTGACTTGGAGTTTAATTTTAGACGCGTATTATTATAAAATATGATTCCCATGCTTCCATTCTTTAAAACTTCTTTTGCTACTAAACTTGCTATTGACTAAGATAATTCCAAATTCAAAAAACATGTATTGAAAATAGTGGGGAGGGGGAAATGCATCTTTTCAAATTACAGATTAAAAAAGCAAAAAAGAGCCTGGCCCCTGGAGGTGTCTGGCCACTCCCTTGCATGCCCTGGGATGGACCACGGCTCCAAGCCCGCCAAGTYCGCCTCAGCGTGAGCCTGGTGCATCCATTCAGCTGGGAGACGCAACGCTGAGCTGTGCTGTAGCCCTCAACCAGGAACATGGAACGGTCTCCTGAAGAGCCCAAAATATGGACTTTCCCAGCTTGCACGTGTCTTATTTACTGTATTTGTGGCACACAAATTGAGGGATAAAATGCTGCCAGGATTCAGCCACCAAGGACCTGATAGACATTGTTTAGCCTAATCTCTGCAGCAAGTGCATCCCTCTTCCTGTAATTAAATGTGATCACAGGCGCAATTATTTAGGGGTATAATTCCACTAATTTCAGCCACCTAACTGCTTCAATTACAGGTGAAAAAGTTAAGTAATGGAAGGATAGGAATGAAAATGTGAAGGTTGTAATGACTGGGGGGCTAGATTGAGACAGCTAAAAATCATGTGAACGTGTGAAACTAGCAGGCTATGCCTTCCAAGTTCTGAAATTCTATCAGTGTTAAAAATGTCACATACCCAACAACTGAGACATTCTTGAAGTTTATATTTCTGATTTAAAGAAAGGAACTATAGGATTGTATTAAGGCAAAGGGATATTGCTGTCTGTAACTCCAAATGTTTCTATGAGCAGTAGCACAGGCAGATGGACTTTGTCCTGTAATTCTGGGGAAGTAAAATTTAGAAATGTTATATTAACTTTTTACATCTCAAAGACACACAATAAGCTTGAAGAAATTTCATAGGAGGGAAAAAAAAAATGCCAGAAATTGATGTTATGAGTTTTGACACCATTAAAAGAGGTAATAGCTTTCTGAGGGGATTGCTAACAAAAATTAAGCTCTACAAATACTAGGGAAATAAGTATTCTAAGCAGGATTATGAATTACAGTAATCAGCCTTAATTAGTGTCCTTATGTATGTTTATTTTACTTATTTAAGTATAATAATGCATAAGGTATATAAACCTATACAGTAGTTTCTGCTCTGAAGAATCAATACTTTAAACAAGTCAGTCATCCAAAAAGGAAGATAYGGGTTTTGACACAGAAATATGCTGGAAACATAATAGAACATAATAGAAACAACCTCAACAAAAAGGTCTCATGTTCTCCTGCATCCTAAATAATGGAATTATTCTTTTCTGTCCCCTAAAGTACAAGCAAGTTCACTTTTATAAAAACATATACTTTTCCTTTTATAACATCCCTTATTCCATCGTTCTACATTCCTAAACAATGAAAGGAGATAAAAATAGGTGCAAAGGCAAGTGTAGCCCTGCCTCCACTCTGTTTTGGATCAGCTAAAAAGCCACATTAGACATCAATAATGGAAAGAGTAAAACAGAGCTGCCCGAAAAAGACAGTACTGAGAGAGGACAGGCTATAAATGGGTGACAGTAGCAAGAAAAGGGAAGATGAGGCATTTCTTAACAAAAACTACAAAAATGCTTGGATTAAATCTTCCCTCACTGTATTGTCTTCATATTACATAAATTAACTGGTGTTCTTTTTTACTGATTTATTTGCTTTGTAACACTTTTGTAGTTGATTTTCATATTATTTTGTATTCATGAGTTTGAATAAGAATGAGGGAATCTTGGATTAAGGACCAGAAGCATTAGAGGATACTTTTACATATGCAAAACAGAAATTTATCATTGCTCTGGAAATGTTGCAGGTATAATAGTTATTAACATTGATTTGACTAACAGGCAGGAAAAATACCATCCGGTTTAAATAAGCTGTTAGTAAGAGTCAACTTATAAGAGTATCCTCATAATTTATGCATATAACCAATGTGCAATATATGCAAATTTGTGATTTTAAAATTCTGGGCCTTAGTAACAGAAGTCATCTATAAAATATTTTTCTTTATATACAAATATTGGCACCACCTCTTTTATTATAGTTACAGAGGATCAAAACTACATGCCAAATTAATAATACAAATATTTCATGGGTATGAATTTTACAAATTTCATGACATAGCTTTGCTTATCACTGGGTAAAGGAAGGAAGGAAAGAACAGGTAAATTTCTACCTGACTTTTGGATATTTGGAATCTAACCATTTAAAAAACTTTTTAACTAAGTCCATAGTTTTCATTGAAATAGTAAATATATTTGAAAATTAAATCAAACATACCTGCCCTATTGATAATATATGTTATTTTAGGTATAGGGCAAAGCCAGTATCCCTATCAGACATCATTCTCTTCCTACGATTTAACAGAAGAGCTTCACAGATACCTGAGAAATATATAAGATATCAACTAGCAAAAGACTTTGGAATAATAGTCCACTTTTAATAACTCAGAAGCTACCACATAGTGAATGAAACGGTAACTTCCACATAAGACACAGTTGTAATCCTTACAGGACCTTACAGCCATTTCTGTTCAATAACACATGAAACAACTTCACTGGTAACTTAAGTTGTAGAAGTTTGTTTGCAACAAAATCCAAGTCCTTAAGGATCAATTCATCCCCCTCTGGGAATATTTGTTAATATTACTAAAGAGAAATAAACAATGAGGATGAAAGAGAAAAAGGAAAAAACGGGCCTGAAGATTGTTTTTGTTTATATATACATAGAGAGAGAGAAACACACCTCTCTGACACCGCTCCTAATCATGTATCTTTGTGATAATGCCATGTAAAGAGAACATCTCATTATGTATTACATGCAGTAGGACTGAAATTATGTGGTGGAAACACAGACTGTTTAATTTCATTAACAAAAATTCATGAGACGTCTTGTTTCTCTCTTTGCTTTCTCAGTCCCCTCCTGCCCCAAGACTGCTGCTCAGTGCATCTACTTTGAAGAATTAGTTATTCGTGTAGGTGCCTGCATTTGTGATGGAACTGTCATCTCTGGATGGAGCCGCAGTATTTTTTTAGGACTGTCTTGCAGTATTCCCTTCAAAATGAAGGTGTATTAATGCCTTTTATAATCCATTATTGTTTTCCTTCTTGACTAAGTACACATCATTTGGAACTAAATAGGTCAGGCACACGGTGTACGGCTCGAGTGCCACAAAGGTGCTGTAAACCTGGCACACACACAGCCCCGAGGCAGCTGCAGCCCCCAGGGGCACCAGCTCCCATCTGGTCCTCCTCTGCTCAGAGCCCCTTCCATAGGGTTTTGGCATATGGGGAGCAATGAGAAAGGGAATAATTGAATTTTGACCCAGTTACTCTCAGCTGCAAAATGCTGATGAAGGAACTACCGTACCACCTATAACTGAGAGCAGCTGGACACTGCTTATGGCCAGGTAGGCCTCTATAGAAGAGAGAACAAGTGCATCTCCCAAAATCTGAATGTTATTTCAAGCACACTTTGAGCAAGAGAGTACTAAAATAGTACTGGAATTACAACTGTAATCCCATAAAGGAAAAAAAAAAAGTTGTAATAATCACTTTGCTAGAAATATAGAACTCTCATTAACATCAGCGTGACCTATTTTATGTATGGTAAAATCCTGAAAATATTTAGAAATGTGATGATATGAATATAGTGATATCAAGCAACAAGATGTACTCTTTCACTCAAACGTCATCTGAAATTAATTGGTCAAAATGTGACATAACTCCTTACCACATTCTGATAGGACACAATTGTAGATGGCATGGTATTAATTTCTAACAAGTGCCATAAAAATTGCAAATCATCGCTGCTTGCCTCCTGCCAGGAATGTGTGTACTAGAAACAATTATAGAAATGAATAACTACTCATGTAATTTGAATTTCACTTTTATGTGAAAGATTAGTCCAAGTCTATTTGCTGATTCAGTCCCAATGAAGATCTGCCTTGCAACTGTTAACAGGACTTGAGCGTGAATTTCAAAATCATTGAACACTTATGAGACACACAAGCTAAATGTGAAAGAGATGTATTTGTTAAATTTTAAAAATGCAAAAAAAAGTCAAGTCTACAAAGTATTTGTACAGCAAAATATTTGCTAAGAATGATAATTTCAGTTTAGACATAGAGCTTCTCTCCCAACATTTACTCAATATATGAATTTCAACTAGAATATAAATGAATACCTCTTCTCAAAAAGAACACACAGCTGCATCAAGCTGGAGCAAATGCCTTCCCCAGGAAATACATCATAAAGCATTTAATTTTCTAAAACAAAACTAAATTTCCCTGATAACTTTGTAAGGATTTTCCACTGAGCTTGGCATAGTTTACAGAAGAACATGATTTTACAGTGCCATTAGTATTCCCAGCGCTTTAAGAAACAAAGGTTTCATTATCAGAAATGAAACATAGTCATCCTCAGATACAAAATTATCTGTCTGTGCCTGCACTGCTGGGATGTTATCTGGAAGAACAACTCCAGCTTTTCTCAACAATTGTACCAAGTCAGAAAACCATCAACCAAACAACCAGTCTGCAATATGGTAAAACCCTCTCAACAGGACTATGACCAGTCTAATGTTGCAGATTCCCAGCATGACTCTGGCAGTGAAGAAATATGAAATTCACAGCAGGAAAGTGGTCATGGAATTCACTTCCCTTATATTCCCAGCCAAGATCAGATTTACTCAGCTGCTGAGGCAACACAGAGCAATAATAAGGTGGGACCGATCTACACCAGTTACCACACTGGTGTTAAGCAACACAGAGAGGGAAATGGACGCATGTGTTCTTATAAATATTTCCTTCTTTCTTTSTTCAGGTATTTGATTGAAAGATGTAGCCCTCAAGCTGAGAAGTCCCCATAATACAAGTGACTACTTCTAGTTGCTCCATTCAGGCCATGATAGGGCTGATCTTGATCTGGGCTTTTCCTTTCATCACTTTAGATTTCACTCGTCCCCCCATCGCTTTAGTATCTTTGAGAGCTGCCTGACTAGGTTTCACTTTTTTTCTGCTTTTGGGGACCTATGCTTAAATCCACAGCAGTGCGAGAGGATGTCTGTGCCCTGATCAACTCCCCCTTTGTATAATGCTTCTGTTCATCACACAAATTCCCAACACAGTATACTTAATTTGGTATTTGCTGCAAAGCAGAAAATCAGCAATGAAATATTAGCCTTATTGCACTGAGAAAACAAACATATTGTGAAAGATCATTTATCATTAGAAATTTTTGCTTTAATTTTAAATCAGGCAGCTGAAACAGAATTACGAGAAAAATTGCTTTGTTTACATAAATTCTGTGCTTGAGCAGCAGGTAACTAAAAGTTCACACTGACAATAAAATAAACTACAGTTTGCTCATCCCACTGTGCAAAAGTAAAAGTTCTCCTGCAAGTACTGTCATAAATCCTTGGAAATGTTTAAGCACTCTGACACCAATAGTTTCCCTGCAAAATGATGTTACTGATACATGGTTGGAGAAACCAGCTTTGCTGGAACTTTGCTCCTAAGTCATCCACATGAAGTACAAGTCTGTAATAGGATCAAAACCAGTAGGTTCCCATTTTCCAATACTGGAAGCAAAAATCATTTAAATTGAGGGGCCTCTTTTAAAGGACTTGGCACAACAGCTGTACTGGAAACAACATTCCTAAACCCCGATTCCCTCAGAAATTTAAAGCTTTGCCACACTGTGCTTGTAATAAAGGCAGACATCCAGGGTTAAACTGGTTAAACCACCTGTACTCTAATACTCTAGTCTCTAAGCCTGAAACCCAGTGTCAAACTTACATTCCACACAGGAGCAATAGCCTTACTTTATTTCTGTTTTGGACTCCTTTCTTTTCTCATCCTAGCAATACTCTTTAAAGAAAAAAAAAAAAAAAAAAGGATTAAAAAAGTAAATACAACCACCTCATCCCACAGACACTCCTAGCAGCAAAACCATCACCAAAACCATCACCAAAGAAGGAATGATGGAGAGCAGCTTGGGATTGTCAGAGAAACCTGCACAGGATGCTCTCATACCACCACGCTGTGGCTTCAGAACAGCAACCCACCTGTATTGCAGCATCTGCCAACCCCCATTCCCTTGACATCTCCCAGGATGTTGAACCAGATTTTGCACTTACAGAGCAACTAACATCTCAAGGCATTTTACCTAGGTGTTTTTTCTCGTTACGCATGTCACTTTGTTTTCTTCTCCCATGTATCACCCAAAAAATGAAACTTTTTTTAAAAACTGATTACCATATTGTTTCCTAAAAGTTCATTGCTTCCAATTGCTTATTCCTCACTGATAATAAAATTGTTACTAGCTATTTAGAATATTTTCCAAACAATGCAATCTCACAAAATGTTATGAGTTTGACTGGAAAATAAGTGCCACAAACTATTGCAAAACTTACCTGTTAGAAACTAAGGAGACAAGAAAACAAAATATTACATGCGAGACGGAAATGTCAAAGCAAAATACATGTCAAAGTGTTTTTCTCCACGGAATATAACTGCATTCTTCTTACAATAAACATGCCAGTTCAGAACAAAAAGCTTCCAGCTGAGCATCATGCTCCCAACACCCATAAGTCAGACTGCGTAGCAGATGTTAAATGTGAAATCCATTAAGACCAATTAGATTCCACAGAGAGAGGGAAAAAAAGAAAAAGAAAAGCAGTAATAGCACATAGAGGTATTACACAACAGCACTGGGAGGCACAGAAAGCCACAAAAGACAGAAGACCTTAAAAAAATGCTAATTTTACCCTTTCCTCGTGAAGTGACCAGCTAAACAAATCTGCTGAGATGCCTGCAGTCACAGGAAGCAAGGAGGGACTCCGGTCTCCTCTTTCCATCTGGAAGCAGCTTTTAAGAGACAGTCATAAGGCCATCCTCTATCATGCACCATAAGGTGGCCCATATGCTGAAATGGTAATGCAGCAAGAGTTGGAGCCTCTTTCCCAAACTTCATGTGCATTTACTACTGCATTAACTGACCCATGTCACCGTGACACATGCTAAGGTGAGAGTTTGGTAGCTCGGACATCTCCATCAGCAGTCAGGCTCCACATGAGTGTGGCTTGCAGCCAACATATCATAAAAAAGAAAAAATGTGGTATGCTCTAATAGAGCCTTTTCAATATCAACATAAACAGTTACTCTTTTTATCATCCTGGAACACATAATAGTTACATGTGGCAGACTGAGCACTTTTCAGCAGTAAGCCACGTATGCGAGTTAAATTCTGGCCATGTAGCAATTGTGTAGATAAATGAAGCAGTCACTGCATACGAGATAGCTTGCACACCACTGGGGGCAAAGAACCTAATTTTTGATAGGAATTATGCATACTAAAAAGGAATGTCAGTCTCTGTACTTGTCAGGACATGTTGCCAAAGGCTGAAGTATTATTTCCTGGTATGCAGTGTCAAACAACCTCTATTTCTTGAATCAAAATTAGTCTGCAACAACTAATCCATCTCTGGATATTAAGCAAGTTACAAACTGATGCATACATAGTATCCAAGATGCATTAAATCTGCAGCATCATTTGACCTGTAGTATGAAGAAAGAAAAGGTGCAGATTACACATAGCAAACTTAGGGATATATTAGAGACAGGCTTGCCATCTATTTCACAAAATGTAGATTAAAGGCCACCTTTAGCCTTTGTACATTCCTCAGCAGCCTTCAATGAGAAACCCATTCAGCAACTCATGACCTAAGGAAATGGGTGAAAGATACATATCTTAATATAATTTTTCAACCACTTTGCAATTTACTCTCACTAAAATGTGATTTGACTTTTCCACAAGTCCTCAGGAGTAATGGTCAAAAATGAAGCCTGTGTGTCTGCTACATAATTATAGACCAGCAACTAACTGTTTCTTGCTAAGGATGTTCGTGCTGAGAATAACAAATGCCAGTGCAGCTATAGGGACTTTTTACAGTGTAACAGAAAATTTGGTAGGTTTCTTCTTGCCTGGCACCCATTAATTATCAGTACCAGCAAAACCAGAATAGTCCACACAAAGTTTTTTTGTCTTGATATTTTTGTCCATAGGGCACAGGGCTAGGCTGAACATCCTCTGTAAGAGCTCTGGAAATGGACCACCTCCTAAGAGACACTGCTTCATCTCCGAGGTTCCTAGAGAAATGAGGCTGAGGAAACATTCGAGGTGCATCTGCTCTTCTCTTTGGGTATTGAGCTCTGTCAAAGGGTGAAGAAAGGAATATGATGCTGCTGCTGGGAAGTCCAGAGACAGGTAAGCTGACTGAGCACTAGTCAGTCTTCCAAGGATAGCTGTCCCTCTGATGCACTCTTGGGCAGAAGTCAAGCAAAGCTACAGCAAGCATCCAGGTCATGTAATAAATAAATAATAAGTATTGCTTTGTCAAAGGTCTCCATCAGTTTGACCAATTAAAAAAAAAAAAACCCAAAAAAAAAAACCAAAAAAAAAACCTTATTTTTGGTGTGCTTTGCCCTTGCTTCTCTTCCTGTTTTGGTGATCTTATAAGTTTTCTCTCAGTCTTGCTGTATTTCACAAGAATTTATATAATTATGTGGAAAAGTAGGAAATCACATTAATTAAAACATTGCCAAATGCACAGCTAAGTAAACAAATTCAAAGTATGCTTTCCTTTTTGCAAAATACTTTTAAGGGAGCCCCTTTTTTTGCACTCATAAGTAAAAACAAAACAAGAAAAATATCTGGCAAAAATATGAGTTTTCTGCTATCAAATCAAATAATTAACTATTTTACTTTGCATATCACAGTAAGACAGAAGACTAAAATAGAAACAAAAATCATAGCGTACAGTAGGCAATGCATCCCTGGCATAATTCCACATAGATCAGTGGTATTATACTAGGGATTAATTTGGAACACTGATCTGAACTATAGCACTGCTTTACAGAGCAACCTGATCATGATACAAAAATAAATAAATAAATCAAGCCCTATGAACACACACAAATGCACACCATTAAAATTCTCCCTCTGCCAAAAGCAGAACAAGGCATTTCACATCCTCCTTGATAATATGGAATCCCTACTATTTTGGAAATCAGCAAGGGCATTTTTCTCAGAAAGGACATTTAAATAATTACGCCAAACACTTGACAAAGTCCATGCAGAAAAGTGAAACGCTCTCCTATAACTCAGTTTTCACATTTCTTAATTAAATATGACATGCTTGACAGGTTATGCAATTAATCTTCAGAAACCGTTTTATTCTAGTTTTGAAGGCTTTATTTGGAGCATCCGAGCCTTCTCAGCACAGGGTGCTCGCCGCCTACCCAGCACACTGCAGCGTGGGCAGCTCGCTGAACTCCTGCGCGGGGCAGCGAGCTGCTCGCACGCCCTCCTCTCGCCAGCACCGGGGGCGCAGCGCGGGGCGGCGCAGCGCGGGGCCCCGCACCGGCCGCTTCCCCAGCCCCAGGCCGGTGCAGGGGGCGGCTGCCTCTCCCACCGCACAGCTGGGCAGAGGTTGCTCCCTCCTGCACTCCGTTACCTCTGTCACCACTTAGCTACACTCTGCACACACACGTTACGGATATTTAAGGCTACCTGTGTCTTTTAAAGTCACATCTCCGCCAGGTGATGGTGCTTTCACCCAGCTGCGGTTTTGTTAGCCCCAAACCGCTCCCTGGCCCAGCTCCCACACACAAGGGCACTCTGCGAGGCTGACACTCGCCATTGGTCACCGCTTCATCTCCCACTTGTGGGTGACCCGAAACCCCACGGGTTAAGCCCAGCCAAGCGGCAGGGAGGGAGGGAGCCGCGGGCGTGCAACAGAGGGGGCCGCTTCTGCTTGTTCCCCGCACGGACCCTTCCCTCCAGGCTCCCGGGAAGTTGGCAGTGCCCGCAGCACGGCGGGAACGCGCTAACGGCAACGGACGCCAAGGCGGCATCAAATATTAACGCCCTTCCTCGCTCGCGGCGCCCGCTGCCATCTCGGCGGAGCGGCCCGATCCGCCCCCCCGCCCCGCCGCGGGCTGGAGGCCGCTCCGGGCCCGGGCCGTGCGGGAGCGGCGGCCCCGGCGCGCTCGGGACGGGGCACCCGCGTCCCCATCCCACCAACGTAAATAAATACACAGACAAGGTGCGATCCGCTGCGGGGGGACACGCGGTGCCCGCCGCCCCGCCCGGCGCCGGGCGTTAGCCGCGGGCGGCACTTACTGAAGAAGATGTACTCGGTGTAGCTGCTCCAGACCTTGTCCTCGCGGTACTGGTTGATGAAGGCGGCCGTGCCGGTGGAGTTGCAAGCCACCATGTGGAAGCCCGCCTCGGAGAGGCGGTCGAAGGCTTGCTCCAGGTACGTGAACTTGAGGTAGAAGCGCGACGTGTACTTCTCGGGGGGGCGGTCGGGGTCGCGGCTCTCGTTGAGCGTCTCGCCGAAGACCTCCTTGGCCAGGGCGATGCGGCCGCACACCATGATGCGGGCGACGCGGCGGAACTTGGCGTCCGCCTGGTTGTCGCGCACCGTGGTGTAGGAGCCGCGGTAGCCCACGGTGAGGAAGCCCGAGCGCTTGTCCAGCGCCGCCCGCTCGCCGCTGCCCTGCGACGCGCTGTCCTCCAGGTCGCTCTGGCAGCCCTCGTCGTTGAGCGAGCCCTGCTTGGCGACCTTGGGCGAGAGCAGCTTGACCAGGTCGCCCAGCTGGAAGTACTCGGCCTCGCGCAGGAGCCGCTCCTTCTCGGGGAAGTGCTCGGGCAGCGCGAGCTGCTTGTCCCGCAGGTAATCCAGCACGTACCTGAAGAGGAAGCCGTCGCGGTCGATGAAGAAGCGCGCGCGGCTGTCCCTGGGCAGCTGGCGGGCGGCGGCGGGGCCGCCCCGGCACGGCGAGAACATGGTGGCGAGCGTGCTGTCCGGCACGCTGAGCAGCGTCGCGTGCCTCGTCACGTACACCTGGCCGCCCACGTTGAGCTCCACCACCTCGGGGAACGGCGAGCCCGACGGCGCCGACACCATGTCGCTGATGGGCAGGATGCCGCCGCCCGCCTCCTTCAGAGCCATGGCTGCGCGCGGGCGGCCGCGGAGGAGGGTCTCCCTCCTAAAGAAGAAGCCTCCTTCTCTCCCTCCCTCCTTCTCTCCCTCCCTCCGCGCGTCCCCTCCACCCACCGCCTCGCCTCCTCCTTCCCCCGCCGCGCCCGGAAGCGCCTGGACGGAGCTGCCGCCGCCCTCCGGCTCCGCCGCCGCGGGACGGGGCGGCCCCGCCGCGCGGAGCCCCGAGCGCCCCCTCGCTGCCCCACCGGGCTCCCGGCAGCGGCGGCGGCCGCGGGACGGGCTGCGCTGCCCTAGCCGCTGCGCCCGGCGCCGCGGAGCGAGCGAAACGCCCGCCCCGCCGCGCAGAGCCCCGCGCTCCGCCCCTTTGGGCCGGGGTGGCACCCGCTCCCCCTAAAACATGCGTGAAAGACACATATTGTCCCCAGTCCCTCCGCCTCCCTGGCGGAGTGTCGCGGCGGGGAGGTGGGCACAGCCCGTCCAGAAGTCGCGCCCGCAGCCTGCGCGGGACGGCGGTGGTCGCTGTCCGCGCGGCCGGGCACGGCGCGCCCTGGGGACGCGGTGTCTTAGCTGAGGCCGTGGGAGAAGGCGGCGCTGCCGGGGCAGCCGGGGTGCGGATGCCCCGCGCTGGGTCCCGAGTGCCGGAGCACCCTGCGCTGGTGGTGCCATCGGGGTGATTCAGAGCAGAACACGAAGTCAGCCGGGAGCCGGGTGCCAAGCATGCGTTCCAGTGAGGAAGGCCACGCGTGCCGTCCGGATTGTTGGCACTGTGGTAACCAAGTCTGCACTCTGCTTAAACAATAGGGGAAAAAAATCATTTATTTTTTATTTGGAGCCAAACTCACCTGCATCCAGATTTGTTGCTGCATGCACTGTCAGCCTGTCGTGCTGGAATGTATCAGAGCACAGATCTGTTCCTGTGAATTGAGATGTGTACAATTCTTCTTGCTGGTAGAAACCAAGGCCTAAAACTGGCTGGATTCCTCTCCCTACCAGTGCCAGGTGTAAGTGTCACTCTGTTGTGCTGCACAGTTTGTGGATGGGGACACTTAAACTTGTTTTTTATTATCCCTTAAAAATTAAGTATGCAAACCTTAATTGTGCCTCYGAGGCAACTTGTTCTTCATTTAAACAAGAGCCACTCCAGGCCTGCATATAAACAACACCAGTTTGCAGTTACGCTGCTTTTGGCATTTTGTACCTCSTCGCTTGTGTGTAGTGATCAAGAGAGTGGGTTTCCTTCATGAGCATTAGACAGCCAAAGCTTAGTCATGTTCTTTAAAGTATTTCTTATTTTAATGCAGAAACATCTCTACAGTGCTTAATCCCACCTATCTTAGATACCTCTTTCAAGSTGAGAGCAACCAGGGAGGTACCTTTGTGCCTCCGTTAGCTGTAGACCCTAAATCTRATGTTTGGGGAGAACTCATGCCTAAGGCTACGTGTGTCAACCCACCCTTCCAGSTGCCCCATGTGAAAGCACTGGAAAAGCTTGAGCAAAGGCTTCTCYAAAGCTAGATATGTTATGTTCCAAACATGGGGAATACGTAGGAGTGAAAGTGTTGTAATAATATAAATGCGACTGAAAAATATTTCTGCAGGGTCTGACTTCTTGACCTCCTACTGGGGTGTGAAAACTGATAAATAGTTTTGAAAATAGGGATGACTGCAAGACACTAAGCAAAATTCTCTTTCCATGGTGATTTTGTTTTTCACGCTCTTGCAAGTCAAAAAAAATCACAATTCAAACACCAAGAAAGTGGGGTGTTCTTGTTTATTGACTTTTCCCCCCATTATTTCTTAAGGCTCTCATCCTTAAGGTATGAGAAAAGATTGTCTTTTTGTTTTTCATCGTCCTTATCTTTCCTATAGATGAAACTGTTTTTCCTGAGAATTGAGCTGAAACATTTTTGCTGATTTGCTAACAGAACAGGTTTCAATCCACCCTCTTCTGTGCAGAATGGAATAAGCAGTTGGTCCGGGTCTAAGACGACCCAGGCCAGAGCGGTGTGTGGTTKCAGCCCGCAGCATGGCACTGATATGCAGTGCTGAGCTAATGCAGCATCCATGACTCTCCCTATCCCTGCAAACCGCACACCTATTTTTTTGCCAAGTGCCTTTGTCAAGGAAACAATTGCTTTTCTTCCTCATTTGCCACAGCTGCTTGTTCACCTTCCTCTCTAGTGACCTGTAGGTTGCAAGGATGCAGCATAAGGACATGCAACTTGAAAATCGTTAGAGGGGAATTGTTTGCCACACAGTATTGGCCAAGTTAGGCAGGTTGCATGAAGTCATATATAAAATAAATGTTCACTCAGAGGAAATTTCATCACAGTATTATCAGAGAAAGGAGGGAGAATCAATGCTTCATCCTTTCTGGATTCATCAGCCATTGCCTGCAGCGCTTGAAAAATCCTTATTCCTATTGCTTGCCGTCGCTTCTGTATTGAACTCATCTCTCTGCTTCGTGTTATTTGCTCAGGTCCATGCCTGTGAACAGGCAGACACAAAATCCAGCGATGTCTGCATTCGAGTCAATGGCCAAAGCTCATCTAAACTCCAAGGGTGATTTTTTGATGGAAATAGCACAGGGAGAATGATTCTGTAAGAAGCATCCTGGTTCACGCTTGCAGAGGTGCAACACCGCTGACCAACATCTACTGCCAGTTCAACAGAAGCAACTGCACATAGAAGCACCTAAGTAAATAGCCATATGAAGGAGGTGAATTTCCTTCATGAAAGTGATCTGTCCCCAAACAGCAGTTATGATAGTTACAACAGTTACATGACCACTTTTCAAGTTAATTTTTCAGGTATATTTTATTTCCTTCATGAAAATGAACAACAAAGTAGAAGAGACCTTATAGAAGGGCAAACACCAAAATTGAACAGTAGTTCAGAGGTTCTTAGAGAATTATGAAAACTCTGTAATTTCTATTATTGAATAAAAAAGACTAAACTTTTTTCAGCAAGGAGAAAAAGTCATCTGCCATCCCAGTGAAGTCAGAGGAAAATGTTCCTCTAACCTGAATTGCAGGATCAGGTAGGAAGAGTAGTTTATCCCATAGAAAAAGTTGTGGATGACTAGTATGAGTAGCTCCGTAGTAATTACAGAAATCACCTAATAAGCATTTAAGATGATTATGTTGTCTTTCAAAAAGTCGTCAATCCCAAAAAATGACATACAAATTGGCAACACATTTGTGACAAACTGCCAGCAGAACCGTATTTATAACAGTACTGTACTTTGGCTCTGTAAGTCCAAAAAGCCTTGACCACTTTCATGATTCCTTCTTTTTGTTGTCATTTCTGTCATTTTTTCAGGTTTTAGTGTTTCRTATTAAGAACTCTTAGATCACGCTTGCTTCTTTACATTTTGTTCTTACCGTCATTCCAAAGAAATGGCTTTCCTAAAGACTCCAGGCTGATCAGTTTTCCAGCCTCCTAGCAGGGGTCACCTCAGAATATTTACAACAGTTACCTCTTAAAATGCCTGTTTATTACTAAGTCTATACTACTTATTATTTTCTGCCCCCCAAGTTCATTTTTTTAAGCTTTTTTTTTTATTCAGTTAACAAATATTTTGATTCAATCTGTATTATTCAAAACAATTGAAACTTCACCCTACAAGAATTTATAAACATATTTATTTATGTGATTATTTCTCAATGGCTTTTGTATGCTATGGGAATTTGTCCATTCGTGACCTAAACAACATTGCATGTGTATCAACATCTCACACATTTACATTAGTATTATAGGTTATGCGCTTGTGGTGCTGGGACTGAAATCTGAAGAAAACGAATCTGCACGCTTGATTTCTGAGAATGTGGGAACTTCCCTCCATTCACTCCATAGTACTTGATTGTTCTAATGCAAATTGCATTTTGAAACTAACAATTATTTACGTTTCGCAGTTTATACACTCTCAGGAAAAAAAATAGAAAGGTTTTGGGATAAGTTTTCATAGTCAAGTTAATCAAGAGGATGCTTTGCTGTTCAAGCACTAGAAGTTTTAGTCACTGGTTGGTAATGTGTCCATTTTCCAAAATATTTACAAGGGTTCCTTTTGTTTAGGTAGCTCTCTCATCATGTGACTGAACTGATTTGTTTGAATTATTCCCTACAACAGCTGAGTTAGTTTCTGCCTGGTGTGTTCTTAGGGTCCAGAGTCATTTATGAAAGTTAAAATAAACTGTTCTTTTAAACTGTAGTGGTTGGAAGTGTCCCCTGTACTCTACTACAGTACCAAAGCAGAAAAACAAAAGAAAGAACAAGTCCATGAACTATAAGCCAGTCTAGCTTTATTAAAATATTTCAATTGTATTATTTTGTCCAAAAATATATGAGGAAACTGTATATTTTATATTATTATATTTTTTATGTGAAGAATGTGAGACTTTTTCTTTCCTTCATTAAGATTAAAATGTAGAAGTAGAAAGTACAGAGCTCATAATTAATATTCCCAAAGTACTTAGGCTCTTTTCAGAACAGAAACATGTCTTCTATGTGAATTTACACTGACATGTGTCTAACTAGGTTCTAACTTCACTGCAAACTGTGCATTTAGCAAATTTTGCATATAAACACCCCCGTAGCAATAATGAGTTAGTTCATTGTTAATTATCCATAATAGTGTGAGCAGTTACAAAAGTGTGACCCAAGTATAACAATGACATTCTTCTCTCTTTTCTCAGTGTAGGCAGTATTTAGCACGTGAATTAATGCCTTTTAAATGTTGATCAATGTGAAAAGAGCTCCAAAAATGTTCTGCATATAGATGTTCTGTTCAACTGCTCATTTCTTTCTTATTTTGAAGGTGCAAATTCCCAAGGCCATCTATAATGAACAGCCTGATGGAACAAACATATATCCCRTACCACAGTGTTTCCTAATAGTGAAGTTAAGTTCTATTTCATTAATGCCTTGTGTTCGAGTACTTAGTGTATCCTATGGTCATGTACTATAACAACAAGTTTTACATAGCTTCTTTTTACTGACCTCATTTTATGGAACCACATATTCTCTTGCTGCAACATCCYGAGGAATCTTGGTTCAATCAAATCTAGAAAGGCTAAATTCTGTGGTAGATCTTGTGGTAGCTGTGTCCTGGTGCTAGAGTCTGGCTGTAACGGTTTGGTCAATAAAAATTTTGATTTTTCTGGTTTTGACAAGTTGTTTTTGTGATATTCAGGAATTCTCTAAGCAGGCACTTAATGCCTGGGTAGGTATGTAGCTATATACCTACAGGCTGGCACATCCCCCTTAGCAGTGTTTATTTCAGGAACTCCCTACAGTGCTCCAAACAAGGCTTCACTAAACACCATGTATTTCAAGTTATCTCSTACTGGAATGGACATTTCCTTCTTTACTAAGGAAATGTAATATGCAATCCTTTTTAAGTGTGGGATTATATATGAGTCTTTACATGCAGTAAACCAGTAAATGTCGTTATGTTTCTGGTACTATCTTAACTAACCATAGTGGCTATGCATGGCTGTGAAAATGTGTATACATGTGCCCCCAAAATGCCAGTGATAACAGAKGTGAATTTACTGATTTTTATGTTGATATTTCCATTGACAAGTGAAAAAAGAAAACTTAGGCAATGCTCTGATATTGCAAAATGCTTAAGGCTAGATCTATAACAGGATTTRTAAGAACCTATCCCGACTCAGGTACCTAATCCCGTTAATATGCATAATTGATATGTGTGAAATGCCTAAACAGGACTGAGCACTTCAGTATGCTTTTAGGTCTGGACATATAAATTTTTTTGCAAGCTTTGGAGAGCCCAATTGACTGTGTTGATAGTCCTGATCTATAGAAAAGTGTTCACATGCAACACAGAACCAAGGATTATGCTAAGGAGTCTTTGTTTCTGTGTCAGTTGTATTGATGTTTCATTAGTATGAAACAATATTTATRTAAAGCATAAAATAATAATTCATAATGCTTTAGAGTTTACTRTCTACTCATTTTATTCTGGAGATGACAGAATAGTGTAATGAAATATGAATTTTTATTTGAAACTTCCACATATTTTTTCTTYTTTGTTTACTTTATATTTTTCTCTTAATGCTACATTGAAAAACCAAATCAGAATATAAAGAYAGAATGTCTTTGTCTAGCAGAGGGCTGCATTCACAAAAGCAAGCTGTGGAAAGTATTATAATGATAAATTAATGATAGCTTTAGAATAAAAGAAAAATTCTAGAAGTGACAGGTTCCATGGAATAGCACAGTAGCTAACAAATGTGAATGCAAAAATCAGTAATATCTACTAATAACAGCATGCATTTGRTTTTGAAGCCCACAAAATTGTTGTCACTATCAAAATAACATTAATAAAAGCAATGAAGGAATAAGGATAAAGTAAACTTTTTAGTACTGGACTGCCCAAAGGAATTTAGAGACTGCTACCTCCCAGTTCTAAGACAATAAAAGTCAAGTCGGGATTTTTGCAGGTCTTAGGGAGGACAGACAAAGACACACACACAAATGCCCTTGTGAGAGGGAGATAAAGCCTAAAAGGTGTATTTCAGTCACAAAGCAATAGCATATTTTTTTTACTTATGGTCATGTTTGTTCTATGTTGTGATTGACAAGCCTTTTTTTCTCGTAAGAAACAAGAGCAGTTTAACAAGCATATATGTATATATATTCCTTGTGATATTAAAGTATTTGATGTAAAATGCTGTTACTGACTTGTAAGTAACTATTTGATGTTACAAGGATTTTTACATTAAAATAGGAAATKTTATATTATATGTATAGAAGACATTAAAAGTCACCAAATTGCCCTCTTTGTTATATATTCTTTGATTCTTGCTAATGCCCTCTGATTATGTGAGGTGAGAAAAACCTTCTAGAAATTATCTCAGTACCCTAGTAATTCATTAATTAATGTTCTGCCTGAATTCCGTCTCATGATCAATAAGATAGTATCTTATAGTCAGCTAAACCTCTTCAAGTAAACTCCAGCCTTTCCTGAATGTGGCTTTGCTAACAAATATATACATAAAGAAGATGAAAACAAAAATATGGAGTAAATGCAAAGAGGGAAATGTGCTTTTCTGGTGGAAATGTGCTATATAAGAGATTTATGGGGAATTTATGGACATTAATATATAGTAATGTAGGCTCAAAAATAAAAGGCTGTTGCAGTGCCTATATAAAAATGGCAAGAAGTCTAACAAAGTAAGTTGGAGAATGAGAGAGAGYGCTAGTCATATGAAGAAAAGTGGAATATTATGAGCATAATTTAAATCTAGCTAGGAAATTACATTAACTGGGCTATTAGCAATGAGGAATATAGATTAGATGAAGCCGGTAGGAATGTGGCATGGGAAGTATGGGAAATGAGGAGCCTGTGCCTTCCTTGGGACCAACAGTATTCAGGACCAAAATCAATTTGTCCCCTTTCTTTTGAGGCAGAGAGTCTGGAGGAAGGTGAAAAAATGTTCTAGCAGCAACATAAATCAACTAATAACTCCAGTGTGGAGAGAAGTTTTGGTTTTCTTACAAGCTTCTCCATTCCATGCCAAGAGATAGGGATACCTCAGAGCCTGTGAAAGCAACTGGGGCAGTCTCAACCCACAGTACAAGGCACAGACTCTCAGCACAGACTTCGAAACAAAGGAGATGTTTCAGATGTATCTGCCAGGCCCCTCTATCCAAAAGAGATAATACCCTGAGTCAAAGGGTCAAGGGTATCTGCACTCTTTTCTTTTTTTTTTTCTTTTTTTTCCTCCCCTTTTGCATGCTTCCCTATAGCAGATATTCATATAAGCATCCATTTGCTTGTTCTCTGTATAAAGAACAGTAGTGAACTGATAATTCCTAAGGCTGCAGCGTCCTTATGGATTGACTATGAATAGGTCTCAAGGAATAAACTCATCACATGAATACTCCATACTCCACCTTCTCTGAAAAGAGCAGCTGGCCTGTAAAATGAGTAAATGAAAAGGCTTATGAGAAGGTCAGGAAAGCCATAGGAGTAATGGGAAATTTTCTTAATTTGGTCATTGATTTGAGAGAATTAAGTGGAGGACATAAAGCATGTATGTGGGGAAGGAAAACAATTGCTATTTTCTGCAAAATTCTATGCCAATTTTCAACATACTTTGAGAAGAAATCCTGCTGAGTATGGCAAAACCCTCAAACACTGTATGTGGGGTACAAGTAAGTCCAGAGGTCAATTTTGGCATTTTTATCAGGCTTAAGTCTGAGATTAAAAAGTATATCGAGGTGAAACACAGAGATGTGTGCTGTTTTACTGGTGTACTGTAGGGAATACAAAAGATATTCCAATAGAATTATTGAACGTACTGAAGGTAATTGGTRCTGCAAGCAAGCAACAAATGTAGTGCAAAAGTCTGTACATAAAAGGTTAATAAAGTATTTAAACAGAATTAAGAGCATGCCCATGTCATTTTGATTTGACTAACAAAACTTGTATTCTAAATTATATTCACATTGATTTCAGTTCTATGAAGTGCACTTTGTATTATAAACCATGAAATATCCTGGGTGCTGCCCATTTCTCCATCTGCAAGCTCAAAGGAGCTCAAAGATCACATCCCTAAAAACACAAGGCATTCAGATATTCAAGCTGATCTTTTCTAGACTTCATTTATTTATTCTTTTATAGATATTGCAAATGTGTGTTACATTTGCAGTCCTAGTCTGTGCTCTTATCAGCACTCAGGGTCAGCAAAAGGTGAACGAGGTAAGCAGAATTATTGCTATCAGGCAATTTTAGTACATGCTGGGCCATACCTTCTTAAGGGGGCTGCAAATCAAAAAAAAAAAAAGAAATTCTTACCTTAGCTGAATATAAGTAATTTCTTTCTCAGAGCAAGTGCAAGTGATCAACATTTATCACCTCAGAGCTTTTCATAATGTAAAGTTATCAGGTTAAGGTTCTCTGTTCTGTACAGCATTTTTACACCATTTGRGTAACAGAAAGGTACTATAGTAATTGTGGGCAACTATATTCAGCAGAGTCTATTGCTGCTATAGATATTATGTAGACAATTATTTGCTGCTCTCATATATTCTTCCAGGAATATGGTAGGTAGTTCTTCAAAGGTAGCATAATTTAGAGCAGTCTAGAGGCTGCTTTAAATTACATGGTTGCCTAAAGTGACATAAAACTAACCTTTATTCTAATGTACTTCAGTGTTTTGCAACCAGTTACTGCAAAATATTTTTAATTGAGCAGGAAAAATGGCAGAAAGAAATCTGGAGTATAATTCAGTTGGATTAGTTTTCAGAGTGTGACCTACATGAATATTTACACTATTTTTCCTTGGTTTAATTCATATCTTCCAAGCTGATGACAAGTGTTGCTGGCACGTACAAGAGCAACTTCATTTTTTTTCAAGTGAAATATATCTTTTTTTTTTCATGGATGCATGATAGAAAAAGAGTTTTATGCTAAGACACAGTATGATAAAGGAACAAATTCTAACAATTTAATCTAGTGGAATAGCACTAGGTGTAAATCAGAGTAGAATTTCATCTATGGCATCATATTTATATCTGGGAGAAAAAGAACCCTTTTTTCAGTGATGAGTGTAGGGATGAGTGTCACCAAAATCTGCATGTGTAGAAGGAATATGGTCTCTACCAGATTATTCATCCTGTGGGCACCATATTGTAACATTATTAGAATTCAGCTGCATCACTCATTATAGAGTCTGGTTTCAAATGAAGTAGAAAGGCTGGCTGCCATCCATGCATTTTTACTTCATTAAAAGAAAATTAGTTGATTGTGTCAAATTCACATTCATAATGTCTCTGGTTGAGAGCATCCTACCTAGAAGGAGAGAACACCAACATTTTATGGTGTCATAGCCAAAGGATTAATACATTTAAACCTTTCTATTTTGGAAAAAAAAGTAGAGCTAGAACACAATTTTTGATCTTGAAAGTTCCTAGTTCAATTTTCTCATGCTTTGCTTAACATCATCACTGTTTTTCAGTGATGACAATGAGCTCAGGACATAGAGCATGTGTTGACCAAAGAATGCTACTGTCCAAAAGACATAATAATTTGTATGGTGGATGAGGTGTATTGCTAACAGAGTAGTGAATCAAATATATTTTCATGCTCATGGAAAATAATATTTCCAAAAAATGGACTAAGACATGGTCATGGGGAGGAATATTTCTGGGGAATAAAGTGATTGGTATCTATAGGTTTGAAGCCACCTTGGCAGAAAGCACCTTTGTGTGCCTGTAGGCCRTAAGAATTACCGTGTGAAGACAGAAAAGAAGGATGTAGCAGGATAGGACAAAGATACTGGAACAGAGATTTAGCTCTTAAGAGACTTAGCAAGTAAAGAAAGTGAATTAAATCCTGACCTCCCTGAAATCAACCACAGAACTCTCATTTACTTTAATAGGATTTTACTTAAGAAATCTGTATCATTAAACTAAAACAGAACTCTGATATATCTATATCTATCTATATCTATATATATCTATATCTATAAAAAATAAAAGCATGCCTGTTCTAAGTGGGTAAATTGATAGGTATTGTAACGTAGAACAATAATCTGACTGATATAAAATTACTTGCTTTCTTACTCGTGGCCTTTTTTAGACTGATGCTGGCTTGAGGGGATTTGCTATGCTTGGATGAAATAGCTGAGACAAAAAGCTCAATGAATCATGCAAAAAAGCAGTGAAAGTGCTTTCACTGCTTTAGGAGGTGCAGAGAGAAAGATTGCCTGAGAATTAAATAGAAGGGGAAGTGGAAAGGAATCATTTTTTGAGCACATAAAAATATCACCTGAAACAAAAACCTCCAGCTCTACAAAAGTACACTCGAGAGACTTGAGGCAAAACTAATTTTAAATGCAATTTTTCCATATCTTAATTTTATAGATTTTTATGTCTGCTTATAGCTATTAATGAAGAAATCCTCCCATGTTCAGAGCCAATACTGGGCCTATGTACTCCTTAAATCTCACTTAAATCTACCAAATCGAGTGTAAATGAGACTATAAAATGCTATGTGCTATTGTGAGTAATGCCACAGAGCACATTTTCAGGTTTTTGTAATCACATTGGTATACAGGTAATTTTTTTATAATCAAATGAGCAGCAAAATACTCTCACTGTGGGTCAGCAGTGCCCATTGTTTTGTCCTCACCTGCATGCTGACATATATTTCATTTCATATTCCCTTGCTATACTGTACAGGCTCATCATATAGGGAGCTATCTGAGTTAGGTTGCATTTATATTCAAATAGCAAGCCATGATTCATTTTTTAAAAGATCTTTTGGTAGCAGTAAATAGACTGATTAGAAATATATCATTATAGTACATTATGTCAAACAAATCTTTATGATCCAGCATTCAGACTGCCTTTAATGCTTATCTTTGGTGACGTCCAGAAACGGAAACCGAAGCCAGGCATGGTCATGCCGAGAATGGAAATTCGAGGAGTCTTTTCCATATATAATAAACATACCCAGCTGGGAGCACAGCTGCTCACCAAGGAGCCCAAGCTCTAGCTTCCTGCTACCTGGGAGGGTCTAATTACAAAACCACCTAGGCTGCCTTTCAGAACTACAAATGCAGGGTCAGGCTTAATTTAGACATGATACAGGATGCCATCAGAATAAGGCATCTAAAACAACATCATATCGCTAAGCAGTGGCAGGGGGGATATTTTATACAGTAATATAAATCCAAAGAGCTATTAAATGAAGCTCAAGTAATGTGCTTCTAGGGGTATTTAACTTGAAAATCCTAATTGACCCAGTTTGCCTGATCTCCTTTTACAAAGCCATTTGAAAAAAGAAATAAATAAGAAAAACAGCAAAGCAATCCACAGTTTCTTCTTAAATGCAATAGCTTAACACTTAAAGAAAAAAAAAATTCAGTCTAACTTCTAATTTAGCAGATCTCTTTAAATGAAGAGCCATAAAATTAGATGGAAAAGTGCTACCTATGAGTACATCTTCATGATTCTTGTTATAAGAACAAATATTATGACAAACTAACAGGTAAAATTGACTTTACTACATCTAGATATTCTTGGTATTACTGTGCAATTTCCTACATTTTGGGTGATTTTAAGATAGTACAAGATTTTATAAGACATAGAAACTTAAAGTAATTAGAGTCTAGAGAGATGCCAACAAATATGGATTAGTCATTCCAGAAGAACCCCAGCACCAGAGGTCTGCAATAGGCTTCCTTTTCTCTGTGTGTGTCAGGACTTGTGTCACCAGGTTTCTCTATTTATCTGCCAGAAAGGGACAGATTCTTTGAGCCCCTTTCCCACATAATATTGAATATTATATCAATCAACTAGCAGATTATCACAGAATTTTGCCACACAGATTTCTATCCAGCAATTAAATCTAGATTTGTCCAGATTTCTAGATTTAATTTGTCTTCCAGGTCTGCTCCTTAAATCCTCCCTTTATCTGTCATCTTTCTGATCTACATGCCTAGTTTAAGATAAAGCTTGCCATGAAAGTTTGGRAAAAAAAAGTTTACTTACCATACACATGTGGTACCACATAGAAGAAAAYAGGCAGACCGATAAATATACCAATATGGCCTTTTAAGGATACTAATATGAACTGAATGTGTTTTCTCCAGTGAGTGGATCCTGCATGCGTGCCTCTATTAATTAGCAATGAAAGTGTGCATATTGGAAGTTGGCAACTAACAGRAGAATGCATGACATAATATATAAGAAGAAGATGAAATGAAAATAAAATTGGAGCATAGATCTTGGAATCAGAGATAAACCCCAAGCCTTTTAATTTCTAGAACACAATTACGTGGTATATCAAGGTGATTTGGAGGAAGAAACAGCAAATGTAGTGCAAAGTTGAGCTCTGTGTGGCTGAACACAGCCGAGTGCTCCCGGCCTTTGGAAGAGCAGACACACACGAGGCCAGGYGGCTGTGTCCAGAGGAGCAGCGTAATTGCCACCGGAGGGACAGGGTCTTGGAGGCCCTTCCTCCCTGCAGGCCTCTCAGTGTCTARAGTCACAAAGCAAGCAGAGGCCAGTGGCCAAAACAGGTGATGAAAAGAGCAGCAAACACTGAGTAATAAAAACTTCTGCGTTTACAGCCACCAGCCTTCTTCTGCTATTTCCTCTTGTAGCTCTTCTCCCATTTTGCACTTTTGTGCTCTCCCTTTCATGCACTCTGCTCTCCTGCAGCTCCAAGGGACACAACATTCGGACAAACATAGGAGCCTGGRCAACGTTTGCATGCCAGAGCTCTGTTTAAATGAGATTTGGATGTCCCCAATAACTACAAATCACATCTAAAGGATAAATTGATCCATGCTGATTTTTGGTATGGGGATTTATGGTCATTCACTTATGTTTCTGGAAAACGGACAGCATTAAGATAACAAGCCTAAAGTGTTTGTGGTCTTTTCCTTCATGTTCTATTTTAAGGTCATGGCAAACAAGAGCAACAGTTCAGACATTTGTCTTCACTGAAAATCTAAAACTTTCATCATAATTTATTCTTAGCCTCTTCAATCACGATTTCATTTTCATCCCAAATCACTCAGAAGGAAGTTCCAGATTTTCACAGAACTCATGTATCTATGACTAAAGGATGCAATTCTTTCTTACATTCTGTTCCCCAGTGTTTTTTCTCATTATAGTCACTAAGAAAATAACTTTCTCAAGCACTATATTAGCCATAGATTTGTCTGATCTTCACATTATTGCAGATGTCCTCAGCAAGTTCTGAAGTACCTTCCTGCAGCTGCTTCCACCACCAACTGTGGAGGACTCTACGAAAGATAGGTTTGGTCAGAACAGTTTTCTCAAAAATGTGCAAGGAAGCAACTGCAAACTGATGCAAGTCCAGTAAGCAGCCTGGCAGGGAGAGGGAAGCAGTTGAAAGCAGGAGGATGTTATTTGTACTTCCTCCTAGTCTGCCATTAGGCTGCTATCAAGAGGATTCGAGAGTCAAGAATAGAYCTTGACTTAAGAGAACATAGAGCACAGAATGCATTTTCATGTATTATGTAGGACCAGAAGCTAAAAGAAAGTAACATTTTTATTAATTAATCAGCTGTAAATCTGCTAGTTATAAGTGCTTAAGAAGTGTTCCTTTCTAGGCATCATATTCCCATTGATATTAATGAGTTATGTGAGCATAGTTATGGTGGTATTAATTTAGTCATAGAAAATAATTTTTCTAAGTAATTTTTTAGATCAAAGGACACATGTTTATCCTTTTTCATCGGTATATGTGCCTGTGGTTTGTACTAATAGTTGCTAAATATAAAATGATATTTACTTCAATATATGCTATGGATTTTTATTTCCTTTTTTTATTTCTTTGAGCTAGATTCTGAATATGATACAGTTGTACYATATTGGTTTGGTCTGATCTTGTACTGAAACTTTCCTTTATGAGAAACAGAACTACAGATGCAAAGTGTTTTTTCAGTGACTCATCCTATTTCTACTTATTTTAAGGCTATGTAGCAAACTGTTATTACCCAGAGATGTAATTCCCTATCCACACCTTATACCTCTGTTGCCCTAAAATTTTGCTAATTTAGGATCTTTGTTTTGGCTGTGGGCAGGGGCTGAGTGTTACCAGTAGGATAACAAACTGTTAAGATTTGGGTCATAGTACAGGCAAGAAAAAGAATTCTACCACCCAATGTTTTCCAAGTATATCTTGGTTATTTAACATGGCAAAGAACATCCCCATGAAATGTTTTGTCCCTACAGCCAGATAATATATTCCAGATGCAATTGGTCCATGGTGGAGTGTCCTTTATGCACGCTCTTTCATCTGGTTCTTAATGAGAGAAAATGCAAGCCTAAAGTCTACCTTAATCTATTGCAGAGAATGGAACTGTAAAGGTTACAGCAGCCCAAAGCCTACATATATATTGCAGAGCAGTACAAYATCCAGCAAACAAAAGGCTTGCTGATCCTGCTGCTGCTTCCTGGAAAAAAAAATCCTTCTTAAAGTACAAAAACAAGACTCAATCCCTAGCATAATACTATCGGAAAAGAAAAATATGGCCTGCCGGTATCTTGCCTTTAGCTGGGAGGTAARGAAGATTTCATTTACTGTTTGTCAGTGTTTATGTCCATGCCCTTCCTTTACAGATGGAAATGTAGTGAAGCAGAATCTATTTGGGGAATATAGGCAGGCTGGCAAAGACTTACAGCAAGATATGAAAATAAAAGGCTCAGTCCTATGTGTTAGAAATGACAGTACAAACTAGCTGCAAATCCAGGGTGAATCCTCTCTTCAAGAGCTGTTAGTTTTATTTTTGCACAGAAAGATAAAATGTCAAAATACAGAGTGTAAAAGTCTGCTGAACCTTCAAAACCTTATTCATTGTGGCAGTGTCAGTGGTGGCTTCCACYGTTAATAAATGAGTTTGGTGTCTCCCATGGTATTGACACAACGTGACCTTGAATGAGGGAGGAAGTTTTGTTTTCTACTAAATATGGTACATATCTGCAGTCTTCTAGAAGTGTGTTAGAAAATAGTTGAAACAAGATATTAAATTGTCAAATACATGTATCCAAACTTACATAGGTACTTTTTCTTGAAGGCTAGATAAATCAAGTATCCATGAAAACAATGTCCAATGTCCATCCATGTTCCCAAAAAGAGGGAAAGATGCACTCCTACCCACAAGATCTTTACATAAGTCTAGAGTCTTGAAGTCTGTGCTTAGCACTAGCARCTAACCTCCACAAAGGGCAAACAGGGAAATAAAGGACATGTATGAACGTGCCACAGTCCTCAGGGTGTTAAAGCCTTGCTGTGTTAATCTGTGGCTCTGTCACTCCTCCACCCTATTCGTATGGCGAGTACTCTTTCCACCTACACTGCAGTGCAAGGTCCAGTGCTGATCTAGGACTGACACTGCTCTTTTCCACAGGAAAACCTACTTACCAGTGACTGCCTCTGCTCCTGAAAGTCTTGTCATCTGCTTAATAAAATTTTAAAAATTTGGTCTGAAGTAGTTTAAACGTTATTGTTGTTTAATTTACAACAAGATGAACTGCAAAATGAACACTGGTTTAGGATGGAGCATCTTTGGAGCCCTTTAAATCCTCTGCCGGTGGACTAAAAAGTCACGATATTTTTTAATGTTTTGGAGCCTGCCCTTTTCCCTTACAGCTTTCACTGAAATCTTGAAGTTAGATGTAAGGAAATGTTTTTAGGTCGTCTGGCATGTCCTGTGCCAGGCTTGGTACATTGGTAGTGTGCCAGTTTTCTAGCCACCTCCAGAGCAGCAGCTTCTCTTTTTTCTGTTTGTCTATGATAGTGTCTTACTGGCAAGAGCAGTCTGAAAAAAAATACTGCAGTATTTTCTATGGAGGSCAGCCAAAAGGAAAAAATTGAGTAAGGGGAAGAGAGAAGAGAGAAAGAGCAAAATAATGAAGTAGAAAAGTAGAAAAGAAATGTAGTGGAAGCATGGGGAGACAAGGAAGACACTAGACGTTAGCAAACAGAAAAGGAACATGGAAAATAGCAGAAATCTAAAAAGAAAATCCTAAAATGGAAATTCTTGGTAAAACCAAATGGATAAACCCTTTTTAAAATTTTAAAATAATAATATGTCAGCACAAGATTGCTAGAAAGACAACAAGATAAGAAAATTTTTTCTTTCTTTTATTTATTTTTTCCATTCTTTGGTGTTTTCCTGCCCTGCACCAATGAAATTCTTTCACACATTTTTTTTTCCTAAAATTTCCTTTTTCTTTCTCTTTCTTTATTTTTTTTTAGACAGATATTTAAGCAATATTTTACTAGAGTACTCTTGCATCCTCACATTGCTGCTTTGTGTTGTAATGCACCTACTTTTATTWTGCATTACTGCAGTGGCTTATTTAGCAACATAATGAGACCTTTGACTATTTAGTATTATCTTTGGTTTTAATGCTTCTCTTTTTAAGCTTTTTTTTTTTCCTTTTCAAAAAGATGGAATACAATAACAGAGACTCAAGGAGTGCACAAGGACAAAACAATAACAATCTGTATTTCAAATGAAAAGGAAATTGCTGGTAACTTGCTTACCTTGGGATATCTCAAATGATAATAAAGTTTGTGTTATTAGTCTGGGAATAAAAGTATTGGACAGTCAAGGATAGGCAATAATTCTGAATTAGCTCTCTTCWGTAAAAGTGTTAATTACCTCAGATGAGTATAGTTATAATCCAAGTCTATCAATATATACATTATTAGGTACAGTAAAAATATAGGTCTTTGCCAAAAACTTCAAGAMTAAGTTTTTCAAGATTTATTTCTCTTAGCTATCCTTTAAATTCTCYCTACCTTGATGAAATATATTTTTGAACTGCCACACACAGAGGTTGCCCTGTGACCATGAAAACTTTGGTCACACATAAATAGCTATTTTTTCTCYCAGAAATTATTTTTTCAGGTATCCTTTGTTTAATTTTGGCAACTGAATTTCCCAGAATATATATGAAAATACTTTTCTGAAAAGAATTACTAGGTCATTGACTATAAATTTATGAAACTGCAAAAATGYGGTTGCAGACCTTCAGTTCAGAGTGTGTTTGTACACTGTACTGCTCTATCACCACCAAGATGCACCAAGTACTTCTCAACATGCATAGAAAACTAAGATTTTGCGTTGTAAGAGCTAAATGAAGGATGCGGGGAGTCCAATGAATCAGCAGTGTCCTACAGCTCTGTAGTGACTAGGAATTTCTTAGGTGAAGATTTGGAGGACATCAGTTCCTGCAGCTTGATATTAGAGGCAAGCCACATCAAACCAAGTCTTTTAGATTCTTCTCAGATAAATTCTTCATTCTTTTTTTCATGACTATATTACACTGGCATCTTATCTTTATCTGGTGGCACACGATGAGTTATTTAATAGAAAAGCAAATTTCTTCCACTCTGTCATTTCTATGTTTAATGTTATTAAATTTCATCTTTACTTTAGCTGAAGGCCCATCCTTTTGAATGACAACCCAGTCCTTCTCTTAACTGAAAATATTTCATGCTCTCACATTTTACAGAATTCTCCTTTTCAGAAACAGTAGTGACTGAAAGATCCAACAGAAAGCCCAGTCTCAAGCATCAGTGTTAGCAGTTCTTTTCACRCTCTCTTTCACAAAATTTTCCCTATATATTTTTTAGCAATTGGTAAAAAATTAAGGTGGGCCTTTTCTAACTTTTTACAGGGATATAGAATCAGTCCAAAGCACTTATGTTTCACACATAAATCTTCCACTGAAGGAARAGAATCTTTGCCACCTCTCCTGAATATCTGAAAAATAATTTGCACTAAATCCCACATATGTCTGCAACCAGATGCAGAGAGCGTAACTGAGTATTCACATTGACCTTGTTTYCCTGTGTGATTTTGCTTCTAGGATTGTCTTTCTCCTAATATTTCTCTAGGTTAGCACCTCAGAGGTATTTTCATTAGTGGTAATAACACTGAGGGTGATATTTCAAGTGGGAGATAGCAGCCATTTAAATACAATCCTACTTAAAGCTAAAGTAAATAAAGGTAAGATAATATGCTGGTTAGACCCCCAGTAGCCACTACACCTTGCCTATATTGATGCTCCATTCTAAATGCTGAATAGAGTCCTCAGGACAAGCTGAAATCTTTGAGCTGTTGCTTAGATACTACCTTCACAGGCATCAWATGAAAAATCTGTGTATATGGATAAATAAATAGATGAGCGTTAATAGATTGAACCTACAATGGACAAAAACAAACCACTTATTAACAATATATATGGTAAAGGAAGAAACAAATGTGGAATATGCAGAACATGACACTATGCAGGAAGAAAACATATATTTGACACTCTGCTGGGACGTCTCCTCCATGCACAGATATTTGGGGCCAATTAAAATAAGTTACAATCAGAATGTGCATGAATTTGGGTCAGTTAGTTTTTCTATATGAATCCTTGCTGAGCTGGGATACATACCAGAATATACTATTTTTTTGCCTACAAAAGAACCTCTTCTAATTTGTGGCTTTGAAACAACATATCAAAACTGGGATCATATTCTGAAGTTAGAAAATCACCTTAAAATGACATATACTATGGGCTTTATTTTCTAACCCAAAGGAGTTAAATTTGAAATTATTCACATATTCTTTTCAGAATGTCCAAATTATATCTAGTGAAAACTGCTTTACTAAAAATAGATGCTGCTCTGCRTAAGTATTAGTGGTTAAGTATTATTGGTTCCTTTTAAGCCATTTCCTCAGTACAAAAAAAAAAGCAATTTTGATACTTGTTTTTCTTTGCAAATATTCTAAAATTAATTTGCCTTTTTTTAGTGCAAATAATTCTTGGCTTGGAGCAACACACACTGAACAAAAGAGTTTTAAGTAAAAGCTGACAGTTACGACACCACAATACCAGAGATTTATCTATTTTGTAGTTATGGTGACATACCCTAGTCTTGTGATACACACAACAAATTATACAGGATTTTTGAGTAAATGCATTTTGCTCTATTGAGCAAAATGAAATGACTACACAAATTACTGCTTTTTGCCTTTTGTTAMATTTTTGTTAATCCCCTGCAGAATAAGTGTGTGCCTTCGTAGGCTTTGCATTAGAAAAACAATTGTGAAAGCAACAGAAGCAGAKAAGAATTCAACACCCAGATTATACTAGTGGAAAGAATAGATAGAAAAATAATTTTTGGAGACAGAATAGTTACATATTGTAAAACAGTTCCAAATCTTCCTAAATTTTCTCTCCTTGAAATAGCTTTTAGTTGTTTAGTTGGCCTTGCCTTACACATTATTTTTATTTCAGCTTGTCATTTATTTCACATAATTACTGCAATCATTAAAAAGTCAAGGATTATCAGCATACAGATCAATGTCCATTCATATTCAGCTATTGTCCAAAGTCATCTAGAAAATAGTAATGATTACCATCTTAAATTATTATTTTAATGATATGTTCTCTAAATGGTCTTTATACTAATACCTTCCAAAAACAGAGTTTGAAAATTCCAGATTAAAAATATTGCTTTATTTACTATTTCTTGTGATTATTCATCAGGTTACAGGCAAGTTGGCTGGTTTCAGTAGCTTGTTTCTCAATGTGATTTGGTTCCTGAGATGCGAATGTAAATGTAAGAGAAAACAAGAATTTCATCAGAGCATTCTGGCGACTCTTCTGTTGTCAAAAATCTATTATTACAGGTTCATCTTTAGAGATGAGTTCATCTTACATTTGTTTCATTCAAGAGATTTGTCATGTCTTCTATTAAAAATCACTAGATTTAAGCCAATTAAATACAACATAGGAGCCTTATTCGCAAATGATTTATTCAGTTTGGCTAAGTCTTATCAAGAAAAATAGCTGCCCTTCAAAAATGCAAAAATGAGCATGTAGACATAACAAGAAGCACATTCACTTTTCATTCACTTATTCATTCATTATGCTATTCTTATAATATTTACACTCGTAATGAATAATGCAGTCATTGAAAATTGCAATTCAGCAAAAGTATGTCTAAATTTAGGTATATGAAGTGTCTTTTTGAAGTTATGGATCTTAGGGACCACAGTGAACAGTTTCAAAACTCATCACGGAGTAATATTAGTTCAAAAATGCAATTTCATATATTCTTTGAATAACAAACACATTTTCAAAATCACCAATGATTCATGAAAACATCATGAGCAAATAAGGCTCTGATAAATTTTTCACACCATATATTCCCAGAAAAATCCTTAACCAGTGATTCCTACACTAGCACCGCATACCTTATCATACCCTATTGCACTTTGAAAGAATGGAAGTGYTGACCTCTTTTTTTAACAAAGAAGRAAGTATATAGATAACATAAACATGYTTTATGTACTCTCTCCATGACAAAATTATTTAAGACAGTGGAACAGTAAATAATAATACTCTTGCAACTGTTTCCTGCAACTGTTTGGCTAAACGAACATGCCAGTGCTCACTGTTAATCAAAAGTTGTGTCAAGATCAAAACTTAAAACATAGAATCATAGAATCATAGAATGGCTAGGGTTGGAAGGGACCTCTAGAAGTCATCTAGTCCAACCCCCCTGCACACRCAGGGTCCCCTAGAGCATGTGGCACAGGGTGGTGTCTAGGCAGATTTTGAAGATCTCCAGAGAAGGAGACTCCACCACCTCTCTGGGCAGCCTGTTCCAGGGCTCTGTCACCCTCACTGTTAAAAAATTCTTTCTCAAGTTCCTGTGGAACTTTTGGTGATAGAATTCTAGTTCTATCACTGGCCACCACTGAGAAGAGGCCAGCCCCCTCCTCCTCACTCCCYKTCYTGAGATATTTATATACATTGATCAGRTCCCCTCTCAGTCTTCTCTTCTCCAGGCTGAAGAGGCCCAGCTCTCTCAGCCTTTSCTCATAGGGCAGATGTTCCAGRCCCCTAATCATCTTYGTRGCCCTGYGCTGGACTCTCTCTAGCAGCTCCACGTCCCTCCTGYACTGGGGAGCCCAGAACTGCACACAGTACTCGAGGTGTGGCCTCCCCAGGGCTGAGTAGAGGGGCAGAATCACCTCCCTCGACCTGCTGGAGACCCTCTGCTTAATGCACCCCAGGATCCCATTGGCCTTCTGTAAAAACACTTCTAAGACAGAGTTTCTATAATGGTCTACTACATTTCTACAGGAGAAGGGAGACCTGTCATTCAAACTACATGGAGGATTTGTCTGGACAGACCCTTTAGTGAATCCACTTGTGGCAGGACAACAAGAAGTATATATGACATGTTTGGTATAATTTCTTTTTACAAATAATAGAAACTCTTAACATGAATTGATTGCCATTGTCACAGACAATCTGTTTGGAAGCTCTGTCCTTGAAGATAAGTCTTAAGAATTCACCATCTGTGCTGAATTAGCTGAACTTGTATGGAGTAATTCAAGCCATTTACATTAGTCATCCTTCACACACACACACACACACACACACACACACACACACACACACACACACACACACACAAAAGCATATATGTGATATATATGTATTATGTTTTTGTATTATGTATTATATGTTTATCTATATATGTTACCAGTAATTCCTGTAATTTAGGTGGAATGCTTAGCATGGAATTGGAAGACTTCAACATCTAAACTCATTTCTGAAGGGCGGCAGCTAGCAAAGATGTTGAGGGATGAGAGAGCTCCCGAGCTTGAGCAAATGCAAGGATGCAGTCAATATGAGGAGCCTGTAGTAGTAATTTTCCAAGCAGATACAGTTCAGTGAGGACAGAGAATGATGTTTACCTTTTCTTATTTTTATTTTTTTCAAGGAACAAGAGACTCATTATTTGCAGCWAGATACAGGTGCTGATTAAACTTTTTAACTCCCCAGACTAATCTTTGTCAATCTGGGAAAATCTGGAAGAAGAAATTTAGAAGCAAATTCAATGGGCCTTTGAATATAATCTTCTCTCACATCTGAATTATTACTTGTCTTCCATATGGAGAATCAGCCCAAGGTAACTTTAACTCTGTTTCACCGTATGCCCTTTTGATGAAATAACCCGCCTGTCTCCATCAGAAACTTTCTGAAGGCTTGTATACCAACATCTCATGACTAAGATCACTATGGAGAATGTGATATTCCCAGTGTGCTTACCAAGAATGGAAGTTAGCAATGCAGCCTTGCCAGGGTGGTACTTGTGTAGTAGGTGCACCTCAAAACAACCTTCCTTGTCAGTCCGGGGGAGGCTATTAGGGAGTTATGAGTGTGCTAACGGAAGCACCTGGGGAGGGAAAGAAGTAGAAAWAGAGAATACAAGCAGAAGTGAATGTGTGACCATTGCTATGCAGGGGCACCTGCTGGGCAGCCCGCTGTTGATGCTGCTTTGAGCAGGAAAATAAATCTGTTGTTGTTTTGGCCATGTGTGCGCATGAGTTATTTCTGTGATAAGGTTGTTTTTCCCTAAAGGTGGTGAGGCAGTATCTACAGGGGGTGGACCAAACATCCTAGAAGCAGCGATACTTAACTTTTAACAGAATCCRTACTCCTTTAGGCATGCAAGCCCTTTATAGTGAGATTTTATATATATATATGTATGTATATATATATATAATGATAAATAGGTTCACAAAGGACAGCAAGCTTAACAAGCCATTTCTAAGTAAGTGCTGAGAAACGCCCAATACCTTATGCTAAGCTGAACTCACTATGGTTGTTAGCTGCCAAAACCAGTTGTTACTACCYGTGTACAGAGATTTAGAATGGAAGCGGTAGTGCTATTTTTATTTTTGTTCGTTTTTACTCAGTACTTTAATGGTTATGTGGAATAAGGGAGATTCAGGTGAATTTCTACTCCATACCTGAATTAGTTCAACACCTAATGTCCAGCAAGGGAATTTTGTGGTGCCTCAGGCATAAGATACATGCTGCGCTGCTTGGTGTATAAACGTTCTCACATGCCTATCTATGAGAATATATATCTAGAGCATTGTTATGTACCTGAGGTACCTTTGCGCTTAGGATTTGGTAGTCTTTTTGTGTTTTGTGGTAATCTGGAATATATATGTTTTGAACATATAAACTTTACTGCAAACAAACACATGCTTGGTTTTGAATGTTTTAAAGCTTCAGTTCTGATCTAAAAGACCCCATGTGCCTTGCTCTGCAGTATAAAGTAACTCTGGTTTTGGATTAATCATTTTTGGAACTCTGTAGGAGTCTTACACTTTGCTGATTACAGCTGAATTTCTTACAGCTGTTTTCTAAAACAGAGGACACTTTATCCTTTGTTTCATGGTGCAGAAGCTTAGCATATGCTGTTTACAGCTTTGTGCTAACTTCACTACAATAAGGCCCAGGCAAGTGGTATGTATGGGTTTTAGAAGCACTGAGGTTTACCCACAACTCTGTGGTTTTAAGTAGTCCCTGATTGTCCTGCTGTGAAATTGGAGGAACAGCACACTACGTACTAAGCTCCATTTTAATTTTTCCCCCTTTCCACTTATAAACAAAAACAAGTAACATTTTGTTTGTTGTCTGCTAAATTAAATAGTTGTAGAATTGCTAGAATGTTCCCAGCAGATTTCAGGTTGTTCTCTACAAAGTGATAAAATTGAAATCTTCTCATAATGGCCTCCTAGAACAGTGGTTTGTTTTTTGTGTCAATCTGAATATTTTCTGTGTCTGTCCCACTTTCTTGGGGAATTTATTTTCAAGCAACAATCTTTAGGGTACTGTGACCACTTCCTAGCAGAAAGCAGAGAGTCTAATTTAAATCTAAGCATTGGCTAAAATGTGGTAAGGGTAGATTCATTAAACTATAGCTCTTCAAGTACTTCACTATAGTGCACAGACCCTGAAATCTCATTTGTCTTATCTCAGATATTAACTTCAGTAAAATAACTGGCAATTTTGCTACAAAAATGTTTATCATGCCCGTAGAAGACAGATGATGTGTTCAGGGGCCTACAGCATAAAGCATTCTCTTATGAAGAGAAATGGAAATAGTATGAGTTATTTCATCTGGCAAAGAGAAGATTAAGGAATAATCTAATAGCAACCCACATATATTTGAAGGACAATTACAAAAATGCTGAGCCAAACTCTCCTCAGTGGAGATGAGAAAGGTATGTCATTAGGAAATAGCCACACAGTGGGAAGTTCAGCTTCCACACCAAGAAAATCTTCACCAGTACATGAGACCCAGAGCAAGTGGTGGACACACTTGGAAGTTTTCGAGGTCTGCTAGACAAAGCCGTGGCTGACCAAATCTAGTGTCTGTGGTAGATTATCACGTTTTCACAGGGAGTTTAGAAAACTGATGGCTCCTCCTATTCTCCTGATCTCCCTTCCAAACAGCATGTCTATGGTCCTATTATGTGATTTTGCAGTTCTCTTTTCTTATGCAGCAGAAATGCATGCTGAAAACCAATCTTTTTCTAAAAATAGAGTATTTAGCTCATTTTAAAATAGTTTAACAGAGTTAAACTATTAAAAAAAGCATGAAGGACATACATGAAGGACAGCAAGGACAATATGATTGTACAATAGAACTTCAATCCCTTCTTCCTTTTTATGTGTGAAAAACATGGTGATATTGAAAAGGTAGAGACTATGAAATAGATAAACAGTGCTTTGGGCCCTAAAGAGACTACAGATTGAAGCCCTGAGAGCCTTGAACATTTATGCAGGTTGTTTTATTCTCTATAGAAAATCCTTTTTTGCCCTTTACTCTTCCATATTTTAGAAAACATCACTGATTTATTAGCCAATGATCACAATTCTTTCCTTAACTAATGCAAAAATTTATATCTCGTCTATTAAAGGATGGAGAGAGACAATAGTAGGAAAAAAGAAAAAGCATTCAGATGAATGCTTTAAACCACTTTCACATCTAATGTAATGCAAACTGTCATGGAAAACAGACAAGAATGCAATGAAAATAAGTTTTGGGTCTTCTTCCTTTCCTGAGTCGACTTTCTCCAACTGTATAATGTAATATTTTATTGTTTCTGTAGACTTACCTATGTCTACATAGCCAGGGGCAGTGCAACATGTAATGGCTGGTCTCTGAGCCCAAACTGCTGTGAGCAGTGTGTGTTGCTGCTCTTCATGCTGTGCTGAGAAGGTGAGCATATGGTCAAGTTTAAGTTTTGTGTCAAGAAGAAAATAAAACCTACAACACGAATTCACGTTTGGCATTCACCAAGACTGCAGAAATCATCAAGAAATAGTCATTTTTTTCCTCAGAATAAATAAATGCCCATTGTACATTAAGATTTACTTGAGAAAGTGTGCTTATAGCACAGTTTATAGGTTCAGTAAGCAGACATAAGCTGCTATGCCTGTAAATCTTTGCACTGCATTGAGAGCTTACAATAACAGTTTTAAAAGGAAATTAGGCACATTTCATGATTCCCATAAGGATATACATGGGCTTGCTACATGGTAGACATCTCAAAAAAAAATCTTCAGAACTTATCAAGGAAAAGCTTTCAGATTTAAGCAGAGTTCTTTGGTGCATAGCTGCTGCACTAGCCATGCATCTCTCGAAGAGCAAGTTGGGTATTGAATAACGGATTCTTCCCAAGTCTCAAAATGTCCTGGACTTTTCCCTATAAGTTTCTGATGAATTGGTAGCACTGCACTAAAGAAATAGATTAGAAACTGACTGATCCCCCTTACAATAGTGACCTCAATTTTATAGATGCTCAGAATCAAAAACCAATCCAACATTCTCCCTCTTTTCATTAGAGACAAGCATTTTATTTTACTGCTGAATTGTATTTATTTCTTCTCAAGGACCTATTTAGATTCTAGCACCAAGTAAGACCATTTTCCCTGAGGTATATTGTGATTTCTGAGCTTGTGAAGAGAAAAAAAAAAGTATGGAAGAGTCTATAGCATCAGTTAATTTATTTACAAGTACCTGCTGCTACTGATTAATGTTTGTCTGAACCAGAAGGAATCTGCTTTCAAGACTTTTCATTATAAATGTGAAAGCAATTTTGCTAACACAAACTATTCATTGTCAGGCGTGTCACAGATATTTTACACCCTGCAGAAAGTTGAAAATTGTTGTGCTTATTTTTTTGTCCTTAAACCTAAACCCTTCTGTTGCCCAGAAACATAGTGTTGGCCAAACATCTCAGATCCTGATGTCAAGTTCCGCCAAAATGTTAATGATTGTTCTCCAAATTTCCTACAGTGTAATTCAGAGTAAAATTTTGTCCTTTTTGCAGTGGTGTCCCATCCTGAGCTCTAGTAATTGTGTGTAGTATTGCTCTTGGATTAGATGGAGGAGTAATTCCAAGATACAACTCTACATTCTGCATCAGTTTGAGGTCAGCCTAGGTGACCGCAGTTCCTCATTGCTTTAAAATAATAAACTGATTTGACAGTAAACAAATGGTGAAGTTTCATGGGAGTTACCAGATACAACTGTAAGAATGTATGGTGATGCATTGCTGCCATAACAGTATCTCTGGTTGGGGGTGTCCTCTCGAAGTAGGGGGCATGCTTAGCCTAGCATCTCCTTAAACTCCCTAGCCATCTTTTACATGTATCACAAAATGAATGATTGCATTATACTTTGACACTGTATATATATCCTGGCCAAAAAGTCTCATTGTGAATACCTGATGATGCCTGCAAACCATATCCAGAATGGAAGAGTTACACAATCAGTACCTGCCAGTACAAAGAGAAACACAGGGACCGGTCCCAGGCTACACACTGATCAGACTCATAGTGAGTGGAGACATGGACATCCTTCTCATTCACGCAGTTCACTTATTCCTTGTGGAAAATAATGCTGGCATATGTAATTATATCTAGCCCACTGGGACTTGGGTACAGATCCAAATTGTATCCTTCATTGCTAGAATGATGGATACATACAGAAATTTATATGTTCTTCAGTTTAACTGTGAGCAGTAGAAACTCTGCCCAAACACCACTGAATTGAGTGAAAGGATTTTATTGAAGTTGACGAGCAATGGATCAGTACCCAAATGAGATAGAAAACTATTTTCATTGCTCATTGTTTACTAGAAATTGATCTAATTCTGAATCTAAAGAACAGCAGTCTTTAAAAGAAAACAATGAAAATAATTCATTCAGTATAATTGCTCTGATGTTATAGAAATACTTGTCTAGAATCAAATTAATTTGTATGAAAGAAACATTTTGAATGGATAGAAAATCTCATCTTTCTTTTTCCTTGCTATTTGATTGCACTTCAACTTATTAACTATGAAATGTTACTTAACTCTTCTCAGTGGTGACCAGTGATAGGATAAGGGGTAATGGGTACAAATTGAAACACAGGAAGTTTCATCTCCATGTGAGGAAGAACTTCTTTCCTGTGATGGTGACAGAGCCCTGGAACAGGCTGCCCAGAGAGGCTGTGGAGTCTCCGTCCCTGGAGATCTTCCAAACACGCCTGGATGCCACCCTGTGCCCCGTGCTCTAGGGGTCCCTGCTGGAGCAGGGGGGTTGGACTAGATGATCTCTAGAGGTCCCTTCCAGTCTCAACCATTCTGTGATTCTGTGATTCTATGAATGCAACTTTACAAAATGACCATTGCATAAGAAAAGGGATAACTGAATATCATAAGTGATAAGGTCATTGACACAATTCTTTGTATTAAAAAGTATAGGAATATCACAAGTCTCTCTTCTTCCTACTTCCAGGTAATATACAGCTAATGTTGTAATATTAATGCTGATGCCTGTATTTTCTGGCTTATAAAGTGTTTTTTCACAGACACAAATATATAAAGCAAAGTCGATTATATAGGATATTACAATTATAGTTTTGTAAACAAAGATAACGAGAGCAAAATTTTGAGGCAAGGAGATTTTCCAGTTTTTAAAAGTTTTGATGACTACTGAAACTCAACCCCCACAAAAAAATTCAGTATTCAGGTTGCATCACTGTTTGTTAATGTACAATGGGAATTTGTGTCTCTACTTTAAACAAATAGGCAAAATTGTCAGAACAAAATGTCTCAAGTGAATATATTTCACTAGATCTATCAAAAACTCAAAATGTTCTTCCCTTTCGTAAAACTGACTATCAAGGACAAAGAAAAGGCATAATAACAAACAGCCAGAAGTAAGCAGAATATAAACAGTGTATGATGGATTAAGCCTAGTAATGAGTTATTGCTGAGTATGCACATTATCTTGTCACACTGGACTGCAGAATAAAAGTATTTGTGGTTTTACCATGAAAATATTTCAGGAACTCATTGAACTCATCATTATCTGCAGATACAGAGAGGCTGATAGTGATACGGATTTTTGATTATTAGAAACAACACGGACTTTAATAAAATAAAGATCTTCATTGACTTAGCTCAGAACTACTGAAATAAAGTTTTGCTGAGGTTACTTGAGCAATTTACCAAGACCCGTTCCAGAGGAGGGAGTGAGTGGGATCCAGCACCGTCAGCCAGCCAGATGTTGCAAGGCACCTTCATACCTGGGCACCCTGGCTGCAGGCAGTGACTGTGAACTGAGAGCTCAGGAGACCTGCAAGATGCACAGAATTTCTAACACGAAGCCAGGACATATCGTGTGAGAGGAACGCTCGAGAGGGCTAGTCAAGGGTCATTTACCCCAGACTTGGATTCAGAATCTGAGTAGTGCAACTTTTGGGGAGAATCAACCTCCCAAAAATTCTTATAGTATGGAAAACTAAGCCTTCTCTTAAGTTAATTGAACATGTAATTAAACATTTCTTGTTCTCTAACCTGCCTCATGTAGGAATCATCCCTCCATGTCAATGAACTGTCTAACTCTTTCCAAATCCTGTTGTGGTTTAACTCCCTCAGAAGAGCCTTCAAAATCCTGTCACAAACAGCTTAGCCAGAGACCAGCTAGGACCGTGTAGCTAATTTAAAAACCAGAATCCCAGGCAAGGAATGTCAGTTTTTCAGTACATTTGCTCATGCTCACTGTGACCTTGAGGCAACTGGATGATCATGTTGCTTCTTGGAGATTTAAACAAGAATTGTCAAAGACAGAGGAAAAAGGGACTGTATCTCTGAAGTCTTTTCTCTTTCTCCACAGGAGGAAGAAGTGGCTACTGGGAGGAAGCAAGGTGTTGCACAAGGACAGGGAAAAGGCAGAAAAGGAAGAGAGTGTGGCAAACAGGACAGCATCTTGCCAGACAGAGGTTGACCATCTGTCTCCCCCAGGCTACACAGGAAATACATCATTCATGATGTGGCTCTACCTGTCTGAAGTGCAGCCCACTGGGTACAAAACGAGAGGACCATGGGTCATTGGGGGCTTATGTGTCAATAGAAAAATAACTGGTTAATTTGGGGAACCATGCACATTTCACCTAACTTTTGTGAGGGTTTACTGCAGGCTCCATCACTTGAAGGCCTTGCAATCCTTGAGGAATTAAGTTTTCCCCGTATCATGTTTGTAAGGGTCAAAACATTATCCTCATTGAGGTGACAGGGTAAGACTCTGAGAGATGCCTGTCTTTTAAGAAAATCAGTGATATAGTGGGASACTAAATATGGTGTTTGAGAATCAGAACCCAAATCACTACCTACATCAAGGAGCCTGAGCTGAAGTTGCATGCACCAACTCTCACGCCAGCACATTAACAGCCTTTTCTTTTACAGACAAACTTTCTTTTCTTAAGTCCTTCATGTGATTTTTGTTGGTAAACATCTGTATGCAGAATTTTATGCATAAACTGATGCCTACAGCTACATACTGTCCAATTCATTCACATTTGAATGCATGACATGTGCATGTGCATTGGGATTTATATTCAGAATATTATTATTGTTACCATGCCTTATATTTGCATTATGACCCTCCTTAAATGTACAGCATGGTTTTGTTAAGCAATCAGCATGCAAATACCACTGGCACAGTTAGACAGCATTGAAGGATTCCAAATGCACAGAGTATGCAAACTGTGCAGTAAAGCACACAAAGCTAACAAGCTCTTTAGTACCATACTGCAGTGATCAGAGAGTAAAATGCTTTTTGTGGTGCACCATCACGCTATACTGAAAGAATGTAAGCTTTGCAATAGATGAATGCAATGTTGCCACTCACTTGTGTCTTGCTACAGCAGAACAAACTCTTTGCTAGCATAAACTCTTCTGGAAATGACACTATCTCATGCTTGTTTCTAGGCACTATTCTTGACTAGCCAGTAGGCACTCCAGCACACTCACGATGAGGAAGTGGGAAATACAAAGACAAAAATTATAGCATTGGTTAGATCAAAACCGCATCCACCTAGATATGTTTTCTCTGACAACAAACAAAAGCACACTGTTACGTAAAGAAACAGGGCCTGTATAGAGTGCATATTAGCCTGGTATAGCATTCAAGTTTCCAGTAGCATATATATTGAAAAGAGAAACTAAGTCGTGTAGGTGTCCTCTGGCAGTTTGATTTGCATTACCTTTAATATTGTAACTTAATGACTCAAAAACAGATTACTGTCAGTTTATAGCTAACATTTACCTCTGCAAATACATGTATTTATACATGCACACAACAATACCTCAATGTCTACGGTTCAAAAGAAAGGCATATATCTTCAATACGATCATTTGAAATATCTTTTTGAGACAAAGACTAGTTTCAAAGTAAACTCGTCCTGTCATGATGTCAGGAATGATGTTAGTCCTTCTTTGGGGCAGAAGATAAAACAAATGGCTGCATAGAGCTCCTTCCTATAGATTTTTTATGCATCAGGCAAAATTTTTTTATGCATCAGTGATTTTCCATCTGCTACCAGAAGGAAGTTCAATTTTAATTAAAACAGGAAAATATCTTTCATTCTGCTTATTCATATAACATTACAGGTAGTGATACTGGACATAAGAAACTGTAAGGGTCACGAGGCGGGTCACAGTTCTTGGTAAGCCATCTTGGCCAAGAGAGGCACACAGCAACACAGCTATGACCTGCCTCAGCAAAAGTGTCTCCATATTATTCCCTGGACATAGACTGGGGCTCTTGTGGACCCTGTTATGCAGTGTGCCTTTGCCTTTTCACTTAAGGGGGAGATCTTTGCAACATCTCAAGGTGTTCCTGACAACTGGTCTTAGCTATAAATTTCAGTCTCCTCCTTTGCAGCAGGATCTGATCCGTAATCAGACTGGCATGCTAGAAAAAGACAATACAAGTATATAGGTAATGCTGGTGGTGATGCAAACTGTGAAGTGCTTGGTAAAATCTATCACCTCATGGCTTCCATCATAAAATCGTAAGTCTCAAGGGTGAATTTCTCTTTTGAGAAGTGTGCCTTTTACAGGACACAGAAGCATTGGGTATGCTTCTGTCGTAGTCAAAGGGTTTCCTATGCAGTGCCAACAGTTACTCAGCAGTCCTGATTATGCAGGTGAGATGTATCATGGTGCTGTTACTCTGCAACCCTCTGCAGATCTCTATGCACCATGTAGCAAAGTTTGAAATGTAAGCAAATTTATGCTGCACTCATCTTTTTTTTGTGGTTATTAGTGTCATTTAGTACTATCTTCCTCCAGCAAATTGACTCACCAAGCAAAATGCACAAGTGCACTTTAAAGTAGATCACATTATCACGCCTACCGCATCTGAAGAGCCAAGTGCCATTGCTACTTTTCACAAGGAATAACTGCCTAAACTATTTCACATTCTGCAGTGCATCTACAGTATACATCCTCCATTCAGTTAGCAGTTCAGAAGAGCAATTGAACAGTAATGCATGACTATCATATTGTTATACAATAGAGAGATAAAATCTAATGTATCAGGTTATACCTTTTAATGATCCAGTATCCATTTCTGGAGCCTTTTCACTTAGATTTGCATTCATACAGCTCTTAAGAACCTGATTACCTGATCTTATTTGAGACCTCAGTAAGGAATTGCAATTAAAAATATTACTTTTATTTGTAGAACATTTTGGAAGTTTCTCTCAATATTAGTATTGAATGATATCTAACTCTGATTGTATAATTAATTTCACAGTCAGCTGTAGACACCAAAAGGACTGATGATGGTCAAGAATTGATAGGATTTAATTTCAGAAGTATTTTTACATTGTTCTTTATCATTACTTCTTCTTTATTTTCTAGAAGGCAAATAGAGCATGAAAGACATACAGTGAGGATGTAGGCTTCATCACTTACGTGACCAAGATAATGACGGTGACTATGAACTTGGAAAAACAAACAGAAAGATAAAAACACATGAAATGAGGAACTTGAAGAAATTTTGGTTAAGAAGTATAGTCAGGAGGGAAGCTAAAGGTTAGAAGTCAGAGCAACAGACAATCTACTAAACTGAAAAGCAAAGCCAGAGCTAATGCTGTATGTTTAGAGTTGAGAAGCAGCTAGTGCTAGAGCAAAACAAGGAAGAGCCACTCAAAATCCACAAATTAAAGATAAATAAACTGAAATAGAGCAAAGGAATGATATTGTAGTCAGGGATTGTTTTTTACAGCAAGCAGTACCTTGTTGAGATAGCTTCTTATGGCTGATTGCTACAACTATCACAACCCAGAACCAGATGGGTCATTAGTCTCCTGAGAGACTGACTGCAGTAAGGTCGTAGCTCCTTGCATTTTGATTGCTCAAAAATTCTGGTCAAGGGACTGTTAGGAGAAGAGCCGAAGTAGACACTAAAGCTCCATTCTCAGTGGTTTTCACAGTGACCTTGTGCCTTTGAAGGTATCTCTTTCATTCTCTGCAAATCTGTGATTTCCAATGTAATTTTACTTCAAAAATTATGCATACTTGGTTGTTCTGTGACCCCTATTTGCTCGTTACCACTGCACTTGATGTCACGGCAAAAGAAAGATAATGATTCTTTTTCATAATTGTAACTAAAATGCTACTATAGCAGAAGGTGTGTATTGGCCAAGGTCCTTATTATGCAACTGCATGCAGATGACCATGAATTGCATCATTTATCTAGTTCAGTGATGCAGCATGAAGGTCACTGGGCATTTTTAAACTAATGATGAGGCCATAAGTCTAATACATGTGTTTTATAATCACGGTGAACATATTGCCATTGTCATAGGTGTTATTCTTTCAAAATCACTTGGCAAACATGACTAAAACACAGCCCTTGAATGTTCCTTGACCCTACTTAAGAATGCACCATCAGGAACCTTGAGCAGGGGAAAGACTGTTTAAACAGGTAAGCCATGGCCTGCAGCTAGAAAATCAGTACTTCTGATTTTATGATTCAGCATTATTGCAGCTTACATAGAATAAGCATGCAAGATAAAAGATATTATGAAATTAGTGAAGGACAAATGTTGGTAGAGATCAGACTTTGAAAAGAAACATACCCATTAGTAACTGGCACAGGTTCAGTTTCACATCACAATCCGTTTCACATCTGGCCAGGTTGACATTAATTATCTGGCTTATTTTTATAGACTTAATGCTGCAATAAACTCTTATTGGTCAATGCAATAGACTTTTTTCCCCCAAGTCTATTAGAATACACATTAACTACTAAATGCATGAGTTCTGCAAGAATTGCTATTATCTGGAGTTTAACCATAAAGATTATCAGAAGGTGCAACAGCTTGTTTTTTTTTTTTTTTTTTTTTTTTTTTTTTTAAGGATATGTATTATCTCCCATGCTGGAACACTAGATACTATGGCTTCAGAAAGTAGTGATATACCGACCAGAACCGCATTCCACTCACTTGCCACCTGCCATAAATGTGAATATTTTTGGCCACTATACATGAAGAAACCCATAACAGCTTGACCACTAAATATGTTATTGACAACAGGGAACAAAAAGGAAAATTAAAATGAGTACAATCTATTGAATTCTTGCTTAACTTGATTCATTACTGATATGAATGAAGTGAATTAAGTGAATACGAATTAAGTGAAAAATTCACTTAAATCATTTGATGGATAGAAAATACCAACAAAAGATAGAAATACCAACAAAAAGACGGTTGATTAGCAGACAGTTGTAATCAACCTGGCGGCAATAGAGGTCTAAGACAAGGCACAGAGCTGGCATGTCTTGTTCCCAGATGAAAACAGTCACAAAATTAGTCTGACTACTTTTGTATTTAATCCTTCTGAAGAGTCCATGCTACACTCCACAATAAAGAACAGAAAAGTATTACACTTTCTTAACAGAGCTATTTCATCAAGTACAGCCTGCGTCCAGTGTGTCAGCAGCTTTCAATCCTCAATGCAGTTTACCAACAGTTAAGTTACTGTAGGTCTGTATATAATATTTTAAAGATGATAAAAGACAAGATGTTTTTTGATAAAATATGGATCTTGGTACTACAAACCTGACCCTTGGCTTGCTAAACACAGAATCTCTCTGGGTGCAACTTGAGGTTTTGTCAGCAGTTGCTGTTCAGTAAATCATTCTGTAGCCAACACATACCCTGATTATGCTACATTCTCTTACCCAGTATATGCTCACTGTAATATGCTCAATGTGCAGTTAATGTTAACTAATAAAGGCACTAGCATCTCTTAAATCCTCCCCCTCCATGTTGAACTGTGTCTCTTTCTGTACACAGCAGATATCTAAGTAGCAGGATCCTGCACTTCCTTCAAAGGACTGAGGGAAACTCAATTGTGTGTTTTAAAACACAAATGATACAGCAACAATTTGTTTCCATACTGGCAGAGCTAATCTCTTTTTGTTAAGGATAGGTGTTGTGGTTATCTCCAGAACTAGGCAGTGCAGGGCAGATGATATCAAGATCCCAGTTTTGGGAAGCTGTTCCGCTTTGATTAGGCTTTTATTTAGAACTTAACAGTAGCAAACATCCTATGCAAAATAGCCGCTGTTTGGAGAGACTTCTTTTCTTTTTCAGTTCGGAGCAGCAACACTTCAGAGAAGACTGTGTCGTTACTGGGAAAGCAGCACAAGAACCACCAAACTAATCGTGTGGCTCAGCGGAGTGTGGAGAAGCTCCCAGGTCTGGCGTGAAACTTCCCACAAAGAGAAAGATTCTCTGGGCAGGAGCCTTCGTCTCCTCCAAAACCTGGAGCCTTTCCCTTTCCTCTATTTCCCTCTCACACAACTATATTTTATCTCCTCTATCTCTTAGGTGTACTAAACATCTTCACACATTCAGAACTGAACATTCACATGTGTGATAGGAAAATCAGAAACCAAAGACAGATCAGGAACTTCTCCCCTTCAAAACCATGATTTTTGTTTTTCCTTTCCTTTTGCTCTGTAGTTTATATTTTAGTCTCCAGATTTTTTAACTCTTTGGAGAAGTTTAACTCTTTAGGAAACATGAACTAAAAATCAGCCTGTGACCCACTACTATTTAATAATCYTCTCGTTGGTGAGCTGAAAGTAATAGTTCGACAGGGTCATATTTAAACTTCCACCTAAGAATGTGACGGAGTGAAACATTATGGCCTGGACAAGGTAGTTTTGAATAGACCTGTCCAAAAATATCACTATAAGAGCATAATACTGAAGATGCATGTGTTGAACTGATCTTATTTAAGGACAAAATAACATTTATTTTAAAGGAAATAAAACTTTTAAATAGTGACCATAATATTTTTAGATTCAGCAACCACACAGGAACAGTGGGACCAAAAGCACCACCATGGCTGTGCTCAAATTCAGAAAAGAGTTATGCAAATGGGAAGAATTTTATTTAAAAGAAGCTAGTAAGAATGCCTCAGAGATTTAAATACCTGAGGTCTGCATAAAGGCTGCTGAAAGATACCACACTGGGAGTGTATATCGCCTGCCGGAAATACTTTGAGAACTGGTAAAGAGAAATCAGCATGGCTAAACAGCAAAGCAAAGGAAGGAGAATTAAATTAAGAAGGCATCATTAAAAGTGATGAAGTTGCATCCTCATGAAGAAAATAAAAAGATATAAATTCTGGAAGAATAAACATTAAACTGTAAACTAGCATTTGCTTGGTAAACATAGTGGGTTTATTTAAAGATTTCATTGTCTCCCCAAGTAATTTGACCTGTCTATGACACTAAAACATGACTTGATGGCTTGATTTACTGTTTTTCTTTCTGCCATACAGTACAGATCATGTACAGGACAAAAATGGATCAATTTCTAAACAAACTTTTTCCACAAAAGGGAAGCTATACGAGTTTTTCTTCAGAGAGAATGCCTTTAATACATGGTAAACCATACCATCTTATTTTTTAACTGAACATTGGAGTCTCTTCAAGCTTTAAACTGCTCCAGCAGTGGCAACTTTACTTCCTGATAAAGTATAGCCAAATTTACCAAACTTGCAAATGCAGAATTTTCAAGTTCACAAAGTTTACAAATCTTCCGAGTAGATCCTGCCTTATTATTTCCACATTTTGTTCTAGGATTACGCTTTCAACTTTGCCTCTCTATGGCTGTATCCATAGCCTTGGAACAAAAAAATAGACAAGTGTAACAAATATTTTTTTCAATTAATAAATGGTGGGGTTTTTTTAGGAATTGCCTAAGTGTTTATCTCAATACTGGTGTGAACTAGTTCTTTTGCAGTTAAGTAAAACAAAATCCAAAACGGTTTGCACAAGTGTTCTGTGAAACCAAATATGAAAACAATGAGAAATATTTTTGCACAATGTACTTTCAATATAGAGACAGAATCACTAGCATATTGCTACAATGAGGACAGACTGCTCAGCTAATTTACCTCTGAACTGCTCATGGAAAGGGTTATGAAGGTGATTCATGTTGCGTAGCCTTGAGCAGTTTCTGCAGGTTAAATTTCTGTGTTAGTACTTGCAGTATCAGGGCTCACTTGTAATTGAGTCAGTGGTCGTCATCTCAGGAGAGAGGCATTTTGCAGGCATTTCACTAAATAATTCTGAATAATGAGTGCAGAACAATCAAGATCATAAAAATATTCATGAAAAAGTAGGACACACTAAAACACCAATGAAATCATCAACTGCCATTTATTTAATTCAAATTTCCCTTTGTCTGTTTTTTTACCTCAGCCCTTTAAACAACCATATTTGTTTTCTCTACCAATGTCTGGTTTTGCTCTTGTTATGCCTCCACATACATCTCTGCTTCCTCTTGGGGACTTAAAATTTCCAAGATTCTGTTCTGAAACACCTTATGCATTTTGTTCCATTGCTACTATAAAAATCTTAGGTTCCTTTAAGACTAAAAGCAGAAAATAGATTTATTTGCCCAGATAAAATTGTGGACATTAATATTTTGCTTGCTCAAATAGAGTCCTGCCTTTCAAGAAGCATTTTTAGGAGTTATGTTTCCTTTGTGTGGTGCTTTTCTGCAGTGACAGCAGGCAGTGGCTTGATGGCAATTTAAAAATCTAGCATTACAGTACACAACAAGCAGTACAAAAGTGTTTTGGACAGCCACTCCTCTTTAAGAAAAAGCAAGATGACATTCCTAGTTTTCTCGATCAATTTTACCAACCTGTTTCACCTGTTACTTTGACAATTATTCAAGACCACAAAGCAGATCCACTTAGTCTTCTGTTTTTAAAATAATCAACAAACATTTTGAATATTAATTTCTGAAAATGTTTCCCAAAACAAGTAAATTCATATTTTCACTTGATTTATTACGTCTATTAAATACTTGCATTATTGCTTTCCAGTTACTCTGTAATATACATATACTAAACACTATAAAATACTGAGAAGACAAGAAAACTTAAAATTAACATTATTTTTGTAACTTTCCACTTTTACTACCTTCCTAGGACAAGTGTATCTTCTTTAGCTCTAAGACTTTAAAACACCATTACTTCTGTCTTTCTGTTAATTCATTTTCTTTCATTTTATCACCAGCCATTAAGCAAATCAAAGATAAATTGTATAATCTAATTCTGTTAATGGAGCTAAAAGCAGTTCTAGGCAATCTAAAAATAAGTATACAACCTCTAACCCCAACAACAACCACAGACAATAAAAAGACTACTGCAAAATACATCTCAGAAAACCGTTAGAAGTGCAAAAAGTCCATAAAGCAAAGCACATGGGTATGCAATAAGAAGCTGCTGTCCTTCCATGGCCAATGCAGAGGTAAAGATTTTGGAGGCTGACAGACTGCACCATCCAACAATAAGCAGAGCTAAAAATGTTCCCAGAGTCCCCCTAGGAGAAAAACAAAACAACAACAAAAAAAAGAGAATCCACTTGTTAGTCCATGCAGCATGAAATCTGGTCAGACCCTAATTCATTTCTAGCAATTTGTTTCTGACAAGATGAACACCACTGGCAGAGCCAAGGACTGACTTACATAATGAAAATCAAGTTTGAGAAACAAATAATTATAGCAGCAAACCAAGAACACTTTTTTCAGTATGAATGAAAACAGCAGCTTAGTTAAACTGCCAAAAGGACCAGTGTATTTCCAACTAAATCTTCTGGGGATCCAGCAGACACATCAGTTGGAGAATTTCTTGAGATGGCAAAGATCCTACTGCAGCCATCAATCAGCACGGAGAAGTTACTAGGATTTGAAGTGGCACTGCAGAGCTAAGCTTCCAGCAGGCAGCCGGACGACCTGAAGTGGGCGATGTGGTTTTGTAACGCAGCAAAGGTCTCAAGTGGGCTTGAGCTCTGAGGAGAGGCAACGCATCTCTGCAAGAATCACACTTCTGCTGCTCAGGCAAAAGGTTGCTGGCCWCTTCCCAGGAGGATGCTCACTTTGGTCTTTACAAAGATGTGCAAATCAAGTGGAAAGTAAAGGGCTGAAAAAGAATCACTGATGAGCACACTTTCCAAATATTATTTTCCCTCACCCTGGTATCCTTCGCTGCATAATGGAAGACATGGGCTTTTCCACAAGGCCTCTCTGTGACAGCTGTCTTCAGTTACAGCTGTCTTCAGAGAGAGTTCTCTTCAAGTTAGATTTACCAGTTCTCCTGTGCAGGACGGCCTGCAGAACTGATGATTATGGGGCTATCCTCAAAAGCTCACTGAAATATTCCTGCAGATTATAAAGAGCTCACTACTTAGTCCTGTGGGACGAGATCTTGCCAATAAATAATGTTTCACATACGCTTTATTTGCAATCTCTATTTTCAGTCTGCTGCTGTAAAATGCATGAGATCTTGCACACAATATGCTGCTGAAGTACATAATGAGCTCAGCTAAGTTGCGCACTTTGCCTATGTCAATCTCAAGGACTTTCAAGGTGAAAGAACYGCTGCCATTTGCTAAATGACTTTCTGGCACTTCATTCATACAAAGTATCAGCGAAACAGAATCAGAATTGAGAAACAGACTATGTATATTTTCTTAGGTTTTTCTAGCAGAAATAATCTCCACTAATTTTATTATTGAAAGGAGAGCACTATATAAGTAAAGCTTTCTTATTGAATTGATTTAGTTTAGTCAATGCAATCACATCACATAAAATCATATTTTATTTCTCAGCAATGCAGTCTCCAGACCTATAAGGTATTTTGTGTCCTAAAGTCTTGGGACTTTTGCAAAAGGATGGAGACAATGTACAGGTTGTACAGTCAGACTGGCAGTACAATGCACAGCCACCAGTACAGATTAGGGGCTGACCTGCTGGAAAGCAGCTCCGCAGAGAGGCACTTGGGAGTTCTGGTTGACAACATCTTAACCGTGAGGCAGCAACGTGCCCTCGTGGCCAAGAAGGCCAATGGGATCCTGGCTGCATCAGGAGGAGCATTTCCAGCAGATTGAGGGAGGGGATCCTGCCCCTCTACTCAGCCCTGGTGAGGCCACACCTGGAATACTGGGTGCAGTTCTGGACTCCCCAGTACAGGAGGGACATGTTGCTTCTAGAGAGGGTTCWGCAACAAGCGATGAAGACAATCAAGGGACTGGAGCACCTACCATATGAGGAGAGGTTAAAGGAGCTGGGCCTGTTTAGTCTAGAGAAGAGAAGGATGAGAGGKGATCTAATCAACATGTACAAATTCCTGAGGTACAACTGTAGGGAGGAAGGGGCTAAACTGTTCTCCCTAGTGGCTGGTGATAGGACAAGGGGCAATGGTTTTAGGCTGAGGCATAGGAGGTTTCATCTCTGGGTGAGAAGGAATTTCTTTCCTGTGAGGGTGACGGAGCCCTGGAACAGGCTGCCCAGAGAGGCTGTGGAGTCTCCTTCTCTGGAGATCTTCCAAACCCRCCTGGATGCCACCCTGTGCYCCGTGCTCTGGGTGTCCCTGCTGGAGCAGGGRGGTTGGACTAGATGRTCTGCAGAGGWSCCTTCCAACCCTAAAGATTCTGTGATTCTGTAATGGATTTTAAGCTGACTCTGCTCTTCATTGCAATGTCAACCTATTAAGAAATATAAAGGCCATGTGGTTTTAAGTCCTTAGTCTAAGTGTTCCTTTGAACCTACACAGTGACATCCAGAGACGTTATACTAGGCTCTGCAGACCAAATTCCTGGCCTCTGCCACAAGCGGAGCCGCTAAGATGCTCACTTGAACAGCAAGCCAGAAACAGGCTTTGATGGCTTTGAGCAGATATCCATGCTGGCAAGAGGGATAGGATGTAACAGGAACATATTGTGTGATGACAATTTCCAGTTACTWTGATGACTCTTCAGGTGGCTATTACAAGGTGGCACAATTTCGAGCTGCACTCCTCTTCTTTGCAATGGGGGATCAATGGCCTCTCCAGGATGAAAAGGTGACATAAAATTGTATTGGAGCCAAGAAATACCTCTGTGCACTTAGCAACATGGCCCTCAATCTAACAGCACACTGCTAACAAAAGGAATGGTTTAGCATCAGTGATGCTCCCAGCAAAGTCCACAGGCTCCAAATCCTTACGCATGGCAGAATGGCAAAAGGCAGATGTCATGCTCACAGTGACCAGACAGAGGACTGAGCATGYACTAACACAAAAACTGAGTTAGGAGGACGGACCTCTCCACTTATCTCTCTCATAACCTGCACATTGRCCACCAACTGAATCTAAGAATATCCTTACACTCCCTTACATTCCTTCACTATTTAGTCAAGTTATGCAATGGCCACTCAATTCAAGTATTTTATAGTAAAGATTTTTTTAAAAAATCTGCTGATTTTTTTTTTCCTAGAAAAGGGAACTAAACAACTTGTGATCGGACATCATAGATGGCCATAAACAAAGCCATAATGCTATCTTTCCTTTGTCATTTTATATAACTTACAAAATTTTAAAAATTTAAAATAATAAAAAATATTGATTTTAAAGTCTTTTAATAGCACATCCTTAAGAAATAGTGCATGGAATGGACAAGAGAATACCATAGATAGTCTCTTAACATTACCGATTCACTTCAGACTTAACCATTAATTTGTTAAAGCTTATTTCTGTGTAGTATTTATAGATTTTTTGAAAACATGTGCTTTCAGTAAGTTCACAGCATATTACAAATGTCCTGTGCATGCTTGGGGATTTCCTGATACAGAAAACAGCACCCTGTGCAGTTGTAACAGCTGSTTTGGAGATAGTCCCATCTGTCCTGTGATTACATATCTGCACCTTCTATATGGGTAGATTACTAAACAAGTTAATCAAGCAAGCATGGGTAGCATAGAAGAACACACCACCAATGGCTTCTACAGYGTCACTACTTTGCCTTATCAGGGACAGCTCAGGAACAGCTCAGAAAAACGTGAATACATGGAATATGGTGAAGTTGACCTGTTGTAGATCCATGGAAATACATAACAAAGATTGCACTAAAATTTTGATCTCACCACACTAATTCCTTAAAACCCAATAACTGCACATATACAACTGCTGCTTTTCCAGAGAAAATGACCAGGGACATTTTCTTAACTGGGGCAGTTACTTAACAAGCAGAGACAGGTGCTATATCCCATGCTTTACATTGCAAGTATGTGAAGAGGGAGGTAAATCCAGTCCTTATCTCCAAAAGTTAACAGAGAGAGGAGTAAGGAGATGCTGGCATACAAGTTCCCTGTATACAGATTTATTGCTATATRCTTCCCCACCTCCTGAAACAGGTGTTGTTTTTTTAAAGTTTTCTRAGTCTACTACTACACCTTACTTATAGCATATGACCCCTCCTCTTAAACTCTTGCTCTAGTGGTCCTGGTTATTAATGGTTGGTAGATTATTCCTTATATCACACAGAAGTGGGTCTACAAAAGGAAAGGAAATCTAAGGGTGGGAGCCTGGTGTTATAAACACGGAAGGGGAGAACCAGCTACGCAAGATTAAACTCCAGGAGCGCCTTTCAAAACTGACAGTGAAGTCTAGCCACTGTTGGCTCTATAACACCAAAGGCTGTAGAAAAAAGGCACTTCACACTTCTGTAAAAATCAAAGCCACCCTCAATCCAAAGGGGAAACACTGGATTTAAGGACTCATATTACAATAAACATACACCCATCCCTTGAACACAGATCACCCCTCACTCTTCAGTTTTGTCCACATGCAAACACTGACAGGTGTTTTTCTTCACAATTTTGGAAGCTAAAATTCACTACATTTTCTTCTATATGAAACACTTTGCATAGTACCTGCCTTCCTACATACCGTCCTTCTAACAAATTCTGTTGCCATACACTGGTACTTACTGTAACGAGATGACAACTGCAGAGCCAGACAGGATCACCATGGGCAGCAGGCAATAGCCCAGCACACTTGCAACGCACCCGTGCGAGACTCCTGTGATGCTCATCAGGTTGAGGAGCACGTACATGGCAAGGCATCCAATGGCACTCATGCCATACACGTAGCCAAAGTGAACTTTTCCTGCCTGGAATAAATGTAAGTAGGAATAAAGCAACAAAKAAGTAATCATTGCATGGCAGGAGAAGACAGAAGGCAAACATTAGGTCTATTTCTTTTTCACGCACATTTTCTCTTCACTTGAGGTGCATTGGTTCAAATGTGAACCTCAGCTAATTCTTTAGGGTGTCTTTTACAACAAAATAGTCCAAAATAAAGCTGTGAGAATGTGTATGTGCTGAACTTAGAGCTATAAGGCTGWTTCTAAGTCTTCAGGTAATTGCTCTCTGAAATAGGACAGGAAGTGGTTAAGGAGACTTGGGAAGGGGCTAAATGGTAGAAAATTGAGGGGAAATTTTGGACGTGGAAAACACATTTCAGTAACAGGAAAGTCTTTCCAATACACATAGATGTGGCTGAACATAAGTGTCCCAAGAGAAATAAATTGATGGTCTTCACACTTYGCTACAAACCACCATCTTTAAGCAATCCTACAAAAAACTAGTAAACTATTGATGGACTTATGGTGGTTCTCAGARTGAATGAGTCCATTCTTCCCCTTGATTATCATGTGAAAGCAACTGRGCTGCTTCTGAACCCTAGCTGGGTGCATGGAGAGGTGCTACTGACACATCTTTGTGTCAGATTGATGCAACGTAGTCTTTTCTCCAYAAACCAGTAACTGTCAGCTCATGTGATTTTTGCTCTGAAGAACAAAAGATTCTTGAAATATTTTTAACTCCTGATTTTATTCCTTTGTGTGAATTTAATGTATATGAAAGTTACCAGCCTGAAGACTGRTGTTTTCTAATTTATACAAAAAGCCAGTACAACAGGCAACAGTGGCCAGAGAACTACCAATTTCTTCATGCTCCTGCCATCCTTTTTTAGAACRATCACCTCCAGACCTGAAGGYATTGCTCATTGCCCAAAGTGAACACTCACCTCACAAAAGATTATTAAATATTATTTTCTCTCTCTCTTTTTAARTTTCTGGCAAATGAACTACTGAATGCCAGCCATGCAAAATTGTGATGTGGCCTCCAGACATCAGAAAYGAACAGTGATCTGCGATGAAGATGGTTWCATTTTTGGGCCCTGCTTCTTTGCCTCCTCATCCCCATATCCATCCAGGTCGAAACTCATCACTGGATGCAAACAGTACTCAAGCTGGACAGATAAAAAGCAATGCAGTGCAGAGATCCKAATCTAGTGCTGACACAAGCTGAAAGCCCTGTTGCAGACTGGTGCCAGCTCAGCTTACCAGCTGCCGCCTGACAGCAATGCATGTTTATGGGAAGGGCTGCCCGAGTTAACAAGACCTGCCTCCTTTTATAGCACCACAGCAATGTGGTTATCCTACTATTCAACTTGACCTGCTCACTGTGCCTGTGCCGAGGTCTCATCTYCTTCCTGTTCTTGGGGTTACCACAGTCAGCCTTGCCTTCATCCTCACCACGGCCCTAGTGTCAGTCTTTTTCCTCACACTGTGTTTCACTGYAAAGGAAAAATCTACTCCTGAACTAACAGCATAAGAAATCTCCCTGTCCAGGTACAGAGACCATTACATTTACCTACCACTAATATAAAACRGTCAGGAAAAACTGCTTCAAATAAAATTAATGATACCAGAGATAGTGTGGGAGAGCAATGCTATTTCAGATTATTTTCAGTTATAATTTTTGATATTAAAGATTTCTAATGAGTTTAACATCTGCAATCCTTTGTGGCAGTGCGTATTGAACTTATTGACCAGCTAAGAAAAGCACATATTGAATTCTTTCAGTGTATTTAATGCCACAAAGTACTACTTAGCAGTTTATTCTAAGATTAACAAATTAGTGAGACAAAGATAAAGCGAGGTTAGCAGTGAAATGAAATCTCTTGGTGAAATGTGTGATTTGTGGTGCAGAAGAATGAGAGGGAGAAGAAAACAAAACAAAAACAACTCAGCTGAACATGTTTCTTCCAATTCTAGTCTGTCTTATGTAAATATATTGACTCATTTGGGAACACTCCCAATTCACAGTGATGTAAGCAAGGCCAGAATCAAGCTTGATTAGCCTGGCAGACTTTGATAAATTGAAAGCACTAAATCTGTCCTGAAGAAGGAACAAGGTTACAAGAAAGTCAGACCTTGCGTGCTTGTTTGCATCTGCCTAGAGTGGGTATTACTAYTCTAAGCTAAAGTATATGAAGAATCTGATTTTGTAGGAATGGCTGCATAAAATGCAAAGCAGCTGCAACTGGGGCATTCTCTCTCAGTTGCTGCTAACTTTCAACCTGATCTTGYTTTTCTATTTGCAATGGAGTTGCTCTGTATTACACCAGCATGAGGAAGATCAAGTCTTACTGCCAGGATAACGATCCTTTTTTCATTCTCTCTGTGCTCCAAAAGAACTGCTACCATTTGAAGAATATCTTTGCATATTTTTCCATATTTAAAAAGCTGGAAAAAATGATAAATTATTTTTGGAAACAAGCTTTCAACCAAATTATGTTCCTGGTGGTATTAGAAGAGAATTATTCAAGTACAAAAGGATATCATAGCTTAMATGGCCGAAGAACCATGTTTAGTTTTCAAATGCATCCAAGATAAAAATGAACAGTCTGAATTTATAAGATGACCCATGGAAATCCCATATACACAGTTCTGTCAATTTGTGGTGGGAACACTATGGCTTCTATCAGACGAATTCAGCTGACCTATAATTGGAAAACAGATGTTCTCCTAATGACAATTAGAATATTTATTTTTAGAAGGATAAATAAGCTAATTAATGTACTCTGTTTCAGTAATAATTTAATAGTCATTATAATTCTTGGCTGTTCAAGAAACCATATCAACCATGATCATTTTATTTTTTTTCTTTACTTCTTTTCTTTTACCTTTCCTTCTGTTTTTCTTATTATTCATAACATTATATCATAACAATTGAATTCAATTCAATACTGTTTCTCTTTTTATTTCCATACACCTTTATTTCTCTAGGTGGAAACCAGCCCTTCTTCTTTTGCTTCCCAACTTCTCTTTCTTTAATTTMCCCCCTCTTCCTTCTGATTCCACCCCTTTAAAAGATTTTTGGTTTAATAGGAACATAAATAATAATATCTGCCACCTATACTGCAGTTTGCACATTCCTGGTACTGCAGAGACATTACAAATTGAGAAAGAACCTGTGAAAGTCTTCTGATTCAGCACTATCTATCACAGAGGAAACGGAGGATGAGAGCTCCATTTCTCTCCCCTCAGTCGCTAGCGCGGTAAAGCCTTTCCCAGAATGGTCCCACCTTRTCCCAGTCTGATAAATGGTTGCCGACAGTCGGAGCTGTACTTCAGCAGCAATGCAGAGCCCCKGTTGTCAGTGATAAATAGAGGAATTTGGAGTAGTGTACAATCTCTGCTGCAACTTCCCTCCTGTAGGAAAGCTATATTCATAAGGAGGAAAGAGGTTAAGTGCAGGTTACCATATTTTGTATAGCAGAGGCAGTAGAAAAAGGATATAAGCTAAGAAAGCCCTAGCAAAATGTATGGGAATGTATTGTAAATCTGTGGGGTGGGGGAAAGAAGCTGTTTCCATTTTCTTTTTGGATTCACTTTAGTTACAAAAAGAGGGTTTTTTTGTATTTATGCTCTCCACAAAATTGCACTGAGAGACAATAATTTCAAAACTCTTAGCACAATTGTTAGAAAATGAATGGGCTGCCCTGCTCTGCCTTTTCTATTCYCTTCTATAGAAATCCCTGGTTAGGTCCTCCCTGAGTATGTCTTGCCATGCTTCAAGTTTTCAGCGCCTCCTTACTGAACACACCATAAAAACCTGCCCTTTGGTCTCACTCCAAAATATGTGTGAGCTTGCACTTCTGCTGGAAGTAATACACTTCACCTATACTATGTCTACGTTACATTTATACTTTATATACACACTTTAATGCAAGAAGAGTTCTTTCTGCGTAATTTCCGGACAAATGGCAACAAATGACCCATTTTTAYGTATGTTTTGCAACTCCACATGCACCATCACCTAGGTATTTACTGCTTACAAAAGTAATCTCTTYGGATTTATACCACATCCTACCAGCAGCAATGTTGCTCCAAGGGCCAGGCAGAAAACCATGGGTCCCGTGAGGTCTGTCTCGTTCATAATGCTGCCATCTGCAGGCTTCATTGGGTTGAGCACAGTTAATGTTTTTTGCCATATGTGATCAAAATTGATCCCAAGCTCTGCAACAGTAAATTCCAGCACTGTTAATTGCTTACAGGTAAACAACACTTTTACAGAAACTCATTACATATCACAAAAAGAAAAAAAAAAAGCAACTCATCCCTTCCTCTAATGAACACCATGAAAATTGTACTGTGGGAGGATATATTCTGTAGCAGGAATTTGTTGTACCTCTTCATGCAGTGTATRTAAAACTCAGCTCTGATTGCAAACAGGGAGGCTAATTCAATTCTAGGAAATGAACTAAAAAATGCTTTCTTTTTTTTTTAGCCTTAGTATTTGCTTTTCATACATTTAAGACATTTAAGAGACGTGTCTTAAGGCTGAATTGCCAGCAGCACTTAAAAATGACATTCTTTCACTCTAGGCAAATCAAGTTGCCTGATTTTTTAAATTGTACCAGCATTTGTAATTGAAGTGAATACTTATTTACAAATMAGATGCTAGCTTTAGTATGGTCCACGTGCATTTAAAAAAGAATAATATTGTGCATGTAGTCAAATGATCAAAAACGAAACTATGCAACTTTCTTGTTTTTTTTTCCATTGAAACAAAGCCATTTAGTTAAATTTATTACTAGATATGTAAATAGGATTACAGTAAGTGTTTAYTAATTACAGGTATTTTAACATATTTTATTATACTGTATAAATAAAGAGTGGAAAAAATACTCAAAACATGCAGGCAAAACTTATTGTTATGCTGTCATCTAGTGGCAGTAAAGTGCGTGCATGCCAGAAACACCCTGAGAATGAGGGAATACAGGCATTTTCCACACAAATTTCCACGCAAACGAGCACACGTTTTTACCTTCGAGCAAYGGAGGTTCTTCATCAAAAACGTCACTGTAACCAACATACGAGAGAGTGTTGGGACTGTATGTGGGCTGCAAAATCTGACCTGTGTAATAACACTGAGARGACAAAAGTGTTTCTGAAGAGATGAAGGCACCAGCTTGYGGTTGTTCTCCTATGGGGCTCCTGCARGAGCAAGGGAATCATCGGTGAARGGGGTAATAGCAGGGAGCAGCCTCRCAGCAGCTGRAAGTTTACATTTTCTATTATTTTCAAATGTGAGACCTGGAAATTTTCCAGGTGCTGACCACAGGTTTGCATTCCTTGSCTGTTGACCATAAACCCCTCCAAAATCCCACCATATTTATATAAAACTGAACTTTTCTTGAAGCTAAGAAGGAGCTTAGACAACTTCTAGCAGCATGCGGTGGGGAAACAAACACAGCATTAACAATGTGAARCTTGGTCATGCAAATTAGGCAAATGACATGTAACATATATATTCATAAAGTTAAAATGGAGCCCAATCATTTATAAGGAAATGCTTAGGTATAAATTATATTGCCTTGTGATCTCTTGAAGTTCTTTGCTGACCTATTTTCTACAATTTCCTAAYTATTTGCATACGTGCAGTTCTATTTCTGCATAACCTGCAGGCTTAAATCAAGCTTGAACTCTCATTCAACCAGAGTTTGAAGAGAAATATTTGGTTTCCAGCAGCTCTTGTCCCTCTGCAAAGCCTGGGGCCAGTGGGAGGAATTAGGTGCYGCCTGGATTGGGGCAGCAGGATGGGGACGGTACAATGTAGTTCAACCTCATACAGCAGAMCCTGTGGAGAAATCTCCTCAAGGTGGAACTCCCCAAAGTTCCTTCCCTTTAAACTACCTTCCAGTGGGCCGGATATGTAATGGGCAGAAGCCACAAATAGAAAAACATGGAAAAAAAGGTATCAAAAAGCTCCTACTGTCTTTCTACTGCTATTACCCCTTGTAACTTCACCTATATTGAATATTCAATCTTGTTTTGGCAATTATAGGCTTTTTCTTTTTTTTTTTTTTTTTTTGGCCATTCACTTGATTAATGTTTTGAAATACATCAACAACTTTTTTTTTAATTACTCTAGCATACTTACTTTTCTCTTCCATAAAGATTTTCATTAGACTCATAATGGCTGTAACCTTCTTCCTGATTGTCTATAATGTAATTGGACTGGTAAAAGTCTGAATAAAATTGCTCAAAATTTGACATTCTGGTGAGAAAAGAGATTCAAAACATTGATTAAAATAACCTTTCAAGTAGTAGTTCTACAACATTATTTTCTTAATTGATGACCAATCATGCATGATTTCCGAATTTAGAAAAATACTTATATATTGCAAGTATAAATTTATACAAACTAGTTGTAATTAAATGATATAACATGATTTTAGGTGAGATTTCACACCAGTTGCATATTTAATAAAGATTTTACATGGAATAAATCTGTGAAAGATTTAACTGGTACCTCTTCCAGTATAGTTCCAATCTAGAATGTCTTTAACGTTCTTTGCTTTCACTGAAAAGAATATAAGAATTACTTAGTCTTTCACTTTATCTGGTATGCTGAAATCTATGTGCTACAGCTCAGAAAACAGTCGATTATTTTCAAAGAATYTGGAGTTAAAGTTACTTACTTTTTAATGTATTCAATGAAAAATCCTCTCTGTTGAGTTTACATGCTGGAAAACACCTAAAATATCCTCTCGCTTTAGCAGGGATGAGCCTAGTGCTATTTATAAGTTTCTAAATTTGATCTCTGAACAGATGCATATGAAGGAAAACAAAACAACCACTGTCAGTGTCACGGACAACATTTCACAACACAAATGCTCTTCTATATATTTAATGCTCATGTTAATCATAACTGGAGTTCAGAACTTGTGCCTTGAGTGCATATTTACATACACTTATTTGGAGATGTTCCATCTCCTGCAGGATGTCTCAGGGACTGCACTCAGTTATTTTTTTTAATGCAACATCCAGCTCCTGATATCCCTTCCATTACATGACCTTCTATAAAAAAAACATATAAGAATCCTTTTCTTTTTTATCCTTGATTACTAGAAAATTTGTAATAAGGAATGGATTTTCAAGCAGTGTATTTAAACCTCAAAGACAGCTCTCTATTTAGTTTGGTATTGGCTACTTCACCTCTTGAAACAAGTGCTGCCTTTTTCAGTTATTTATTGGACAGTTTCCCAATAAGTACTTGAGTGGTTAATTTAGGGAACRGGACATTAAATGGAATGTGTCATCGGGCCATTAATCTATGCCTCAGGTGAGTATGAAATTCTGTGAGGTGGAAGGCCAAATKACTTCCATTTCATTAGGTGAATAATCAAACCCTGTTGATACATGTCCTAGACTTTTTTGAAAAAAAGTTAAAATATAGGCACATTTTTAAACAGGAAAAATGAAGTACATTAAGTTTTCACTACATACACACATCCAAAAAAGACTGTAGAACTGAAAGATTAGTAGAATTAAAAACACAATATCTGTTTCAGCTAATTAAGGGTAATTTACCTACAGTATTTATTAGGCCTATCATTAAAGCTACTTCATGTGCTGTTAAACTTCTCTCCCACCATTTCCAGAATAATAGGCTATATTGCTGCACCCACAAGGGTGAATTTTCATCTTCAGTTCTTAGCAAAGAGCTAACATCAGCATCTAATGGTTTAAGTTTACATAATATGGCTTGATTTGTGTTTCTGCCCAATCATTGGGGGAAAAATGTGACTGTTAATACATACAGAATTAAGTTCCCTTAAGTAGATAACTAAAAATATATGTATTTTAGAGATACAGTCTAATTTGCTAGTGTTATGTCTAAGTACAAAATGACTTGGCTACTTTTGCTACTTTCAGCTCATATAAGCTCATATATAAATATATATAAAAAATGTATACTTCACACTGAATGCCAGATGAGAAGGGAAAAAATTATCATCCTACAAAATACTTGTAAAAAGAAGATAAAATAAAACAAAACAAAATAAAATACCTGACAATGTGGAATATTGAAGAAAATTTTACTTGTTTGCAAAATACTTATTGTAGTTGTTTAATATATCATATCTGCAAAAGAAAGCTTCATGCCAGTTAAAAAAGATTAATTTTTTAAAACATGAAAGTGAAATTCAAATATATAAACATATATGTGTACATATATAAACTAAACTAAAATAAACATTGTATACTACATGAATATCCCTGTGTATATAGAAATAAAAATATATATCAAAGGGAAAACAATGTTAATTAGAAATGATGATGCAGATAATTGTCAGAAAGGATATAAGACGAAGTAGTTGATAGAACAGAAAGAAATAGTTTCTAAATATAGTAGAAACATGTAGAATCATGTAGTGTAGAAACACTACTGGTCTCCTATTAGATGGAAAAGGTCAAGTGACTGTAAAACAAAAAGTCAGGAATATTCCATTAGAAATGTCAGATGAAATGATGATAAAATATTTTCTATGCAACAGCAATCTAAAGAGCTTGTAAAACTTATACTAGGCATTTTTAAAAATTTGCATCTAAGAGTTTTAAAAGGACTGGTCAAGGACTTTCTATACTGATGAACTGCAAAACAATGGGAAAGTTTAAGAAGATCAAAAGAAAGCAAGTATGCTATATTGTAAAATGCTAAATGAGATGAGTAAATAGTGGCCTGAGTAAATAGTGGCCCATTAACATGAGATTAAACCAAGCAAATTACAGTCTCCAGTAATAAATAACTGAATCGATGAAGACAATCAACATGAATTTATGGCAACTGGATCACTTCAAGGTAATTTGATTTTTGAGTTTTCTAGTTGAGAATGATAACTACTGGTATAATTACATCTCTGTTTAACATAAAGCATACTATTTTATTTTGCTTCAGTATATCCCAAACCTTGACTATTTAATGCAACAATCATTATACTGATTAAATAATTGCTATCTGATGTGTCTCAAATACAGCTGTAAAAGAAGTGGGGTATTTCTAGGGATGTCTTAGAGGACAAAAGCCTTACAAACCTAATCAAGTAGACAAACTGGATCACAGTCAACCAATCAAAGACGTAGTTACAGAGTGATTTGATCAGAATCTATTAGGACAAAACAGAAAGCAAGTACTAAAAAATTTTCAGTGACTGTTGACCACAAAAACAATTTACCAGTTTTCTGGTGATTTTCCTGCAACAGGACATCAAGAGCAGATGTTACATTATAGTGCAGGTGTGAAATTAATTCAGTGACACTCAATGATCTATGTTTATCCAGAATTACAACCCAGATCACACAGATCCTCTTTACCTTTAAAGTACATGAACAAGAAAATAATTTACTGAGAGACCGGCCTTAAGGCTAAACAAACCATTCTTAGATGAAAAATACAAGGCTTAAAAAGATCTGAGAGAGGTGAAGAAAACTATATGTGTCCATTTCCCTATAAAGTAACTACAGTGAATACTAAACCATGAAGCTAAAAGGATGTTTGGTATGAAAAWGGGACACAGGTGACACACACTGGCACAAGTGAGCAGACTGATCACGGGGACACTGGAGGTGAGCATTCCTTCACCCTCCTGATGACTCAGTTATTCATTGACAGGGCACACGAGAAAAGGTTGTCACATGTGTTAATGTGAGGAAAAGGTAAATTGCTGCATCTCAAGGCTTTATAACAGAATGCGAATGTAATGCCATTTTCTTTGATTGACAGGTACACAAAATGTTAATAATCTAGGGAAGAATTAGTTTGGAGAAAGGCTAATTATCCAAAATGAAACAGAATTCATTAAAAAGATAAGTGTAGTTTATGAAAAACGTGAGATTTTTCTATAAAAAGTCAGATTTTTTTTCTAAGCAGAGATGGTAAGGTTTTCTTTCTCTACTTTTTCTTCATGTTCCTAATTTTCCCTATTTTTTCTTCACTTTCATAATTTTCCATCTTCAAAAAAAAAAGGGAAAGAGAGAGGAAAAGGAAAAGAGACAAAGAGSTAAAAATGAAATAACATGTGTTATCAAAACCTGACATTTTCCACTTTTTTGACAAAACAAGGGTAATTATTAAAATATTTTAAAGTATTTTTATTTGTAGTGAAGTATTTTTATTAAACTAGACCAAATGAAACAGGATAGGAAAAGGCCAAAGAACCCTCTCTAGAGAACTGGATATATAACCCTACATTTCCTATTCAAAGCTAACTGAGGACCATGGCAAATCCATTAAAATAGTTAGTCAATTATTCTGTATTTTTTTCAAACGCATCAATTAATCACATTAAGGATTAATTCAGTAAGCCCCAAGCTTAATTACTTGCATTTATAGAAGCCTATTAATAATTTTATAAGTGAGTCATTATTAAAATATGTTGCCAAAGAGAAGAGGAAAAATTAATTGCAATGAAATAAACCATTTACTGCTTTTACTTTTTTTTTTWAAATGGAATTAATTATTTACTATGTAAAGTGTCTAATAATGGATTAAATGCACAGAGGCCTCAGACACATCCTTTGTAAAACACTAATTATTTCTCATTAAAGGACTTTAGAGGATGGGTAAGAGGCCATTAAGGCAAAACAAAACAAACAAAACCCCCACAAAACCAGAAAATCCAAAACTCATAGTGTTTTCCTTTTTTATATACCTTGTTTGTTAGATATAACAAATAAGTGAGAAGGTATGGGCTCCTGTGTGAGTGGCTTTATGGAATCAATGCTCACTAGCACTCAAAAACACAAATCCAGTGTTAGGAATTATTAGGAAAGGGAGAAAAAAAAGAATAAGGCAGAGAACATAATACCTGTAACCCTTGATTTGATCACAGCTTTAATACTGTATGTGCTTCCAGGTCCCTCACCTCAGAAAGAGGTAGTAGTACAACAGTGAAATGCTGAGGAAAGCCAGAAAGGAATAAAAGGAGCAGGAAGATATGTATTTACACTCCAGGAGAACTCAAATTTGAAATTCCAAATATGAATTTTCCTTGGTCATGATTGACAGAAAGGAAAACTGTTGGATCTTGAAGTATATTGATCTGAATTGTASAACAATTTTACTGTCTTTTTCTTGCATTAATAGAACCTATACTTCCAAATTTATGGAAACAATCATCAAACATGTAATAAAACATCATTTTTTACACTTTTGGAGGACGTTTGTTCACCAGATCATGAGGTATTTTATACAAAAAGTCAGTATCGTTATTGCTTTATACATGAAAAGAGAGGTTAAGTGATCTTTTTAAACTCACCCGGCCAACCATATATCTCGGAATGGAATTTTTAATTTCTTAGACCTAACTCAGTATTTTTTCTACTATTCATAGATTTTTTTTCAAATACATAAGAAAAAACTATAATCTGTGGCAGGTCTTATATAAGACTATGAAGAAGCTTCAAAAAACATAACAAAAATACTCARCTTTTGAGAAGGATGTTGCATAATATTTGCTTTTCACAGGGCTCCTAGTGGAGTAACAAAACTGCAGCACTGCATCCCGCATAATCATGATTCTTCCAGCCGTACTGGGAACAGGAGGGTGGCAACTGTTCAGCAAATACCGTCGTCTAAGTGGAGGTCATTAAGCTCCCAAGGACAAATTCTAATTATTTMTTTACAATAGCACCCATAGGCTCTGTAAGCTATAAAGGTTTCAAAAGMGCAGCTAAGACATTTTGTGTCAATAATCTATAGATCACAAGTAGSCTAAAGGCAATGTTAACTCCAGAAAGCGAGCTTTACTTTTTAGAAAAAAAAAACCCATGTATACGGAGCTGAAATCCCTAAAAGGCTCTTCAGGTAAAATTTCAGTTTCCTTTCTGTGCTTGAAGTAATTATGTTCAGAGAGGTGAAGTCAGGCTTAGAGTCGCATAAAAAAGTAGAAAAAAACCCCATATTGACACTTATAAAATAGGCTATGGAACTCTGGAGATATGTGCTGCTTTGTTCATATTATTTCATGTACATAAAGGTTTAGAAAATGGCTTAGAAAATAAATGCTATGCTAAGAGAAAAGTGTATAGCAGAAGACTCGTTTCGTTGCTGTTATTTTCTTCCCACAGAAGGAAAGGGAAGAAGAAATAAATCCAAGTTTTGGAAACAAACCTAATGCAGTAGGGAAAGCTCTTGTGAACAATAAAACTGGAGCTCTTCATTATTTTTTATTTAGCTGAGTATATCCTGAGCTTGACAAAAGTCAGACAGATACAAGASAGATCCTTTAAGTTACTGAGGGAGAGAAAGGGGATGGTGGCATAGAGTACATTTCCTTGAACAATGAAAGATGTGGTTGAAAAAAAGGACTAGCTGGGTCTAACCCACTTCAAATAGGAAAAAAAAAAGATACAAGTCACACTTGTCTAGAGTCTTGTCTATATTCCATGACAGTGTTGGATGTGTCAAGACAGAGATCTGTAATTCTTGCTTTTTCCCCACCAGAGTTATACAGGGCACAGGCTTGTCAGGGCACTGAAATACACTCAGGCATAATCCAAAAATCAGATTAGTGCAGTAGCCCTAAATGCTGAAATTGAAGGCCTCATGAAGAAGGCTTGTAAATCTGTAAAATCGTAAATATTGGAGCTCCAAGTCTTTTATTATCAAAGCAAAAACTAGTGCAAAAAAATACGCTCACTAGTTTCTGAGAATTAATTTAGGAAAAAATAGAACAGTTCATGAAAAAAAAAGTATTTGATCAAGAATTAAAATGCATGAAGAAGAACTGAAATCATATTTGTAATGAGGATCTCACTTTCAAATCTCAAACTTTTAAGCATCTGATATTTTGGTTAACATAGGTTTAAACCAGATTTTGTGTGTGATTATTCCTTATGTCTTCACAAATATTATAAAAAATAAATATGGAATGGATACAGAAACAACACTATTTATTGGTTAAAACCACAAAAAGAAATTCAGCAATGACACTGCTAAAGTATTTTTATTCTTACTTGCATAGAAAAGATCCATAGCAGAATAAAAMCAAAACCACACGTCTGCAAACATCCAGAGCCAAAACTGGTAATGGGAGAAGTGCTTTTGGAATTTTTTTTTAATGATCACTGTCCAGTGTTAATTTTATTTTAGTATTAAGATGAGTAAWTAGAAAAAAATATATATTTGAAATCATTTGCTAGGGTAACTGAAAAGGAAAAAATTAGAAGTTTTACAGTAAGATTTACTAGACTGCTTTCTGTATATCAGTTTATTCCTTTAAAATCTCCATTCTGAAGATTAGTTTTTTAAAAAAAGATAAAACCATCATTAATTGTTTTATTAATCAGTCCTTCCTTACTCTTAGAGTTTGAAGAAGTAGCCAGAAAAACTCATACAACGTTCAYACAATGTTTTTTCAATTTTTCTTCTTTTGCACAAGAAATGTAAGCTTCTCTTTGGTATTTTGGAATACCTCAATATTTATGCCTAGTATGATCAGTTCTCTCTCTTCTGCTCAGAAGCATTTGTTTTACTGGCTAATCTTTCCGGGAGGTAACTGGCAAACAGATTTTAATTGCCCCCTTCTCCACAGGTGGATAAATCTAGCTTTATAATGCAGACAGTTTAATGGGARAGAAAAGCAATTAAGATAGGGACTAATGGCCTTGGCCTGTCCTATGTCCGGCGGGAATAAAATAGAAATAGCAAGGCACGTGGATTTTGTTCCTTCAGACAYAGGACAGTCTAGTGCTTTCATCCTCAGGATGCCTCCTTTGCTTCAGGAAAATAAGAATGAGAGAAAAGATGGTGACCCACTASAATTAAAGAGGATATGAAAACGGACAACACAAATGATTGAGGGGATGATACTGCCTTGTGAACCTAAAGAGGGTGGGATTCTTTATGCTGGAGAGAAGGCAATGGGGGACATGCCTGAGGACAAGAAGGTGCCACAGGATTTGGCCAGGCTCTCTGTGAATACCATGTCCTGCTGCTGCTGCTGCTGCTGCTAAAGAAAGAGAACTGGGATGGGCAGACCATTCATCTCAGCCAATGATAGGTGTCTTATATCCTCACTCCTTTTAACTACTGTGGTAAATTGCCTTAAAAGTATATATTTAATCTATAGAAGTGAGTTAGGACCACTGAGTTATATAAGGATTTCTCAGACACACATGGAAATTAAATTTAGACCTAATTAAATCAGCTACATTAACTTATATATATCCCCATGTATTTCTCTTGCTTTAAGAAATGGTAGTATTCCAATTGATTTCCAGTCTCCTACTATCACTGCATGCTGTATTTCCATGCATGCATTATGCTCTAAGATTTGACTGATGCTTTTTTTTTTAAGAGAAAATCTTAAAGAGTTCATCTTCAAAATCAGGGAGCTCCTGGATCACTAAAGTATTGAATGGCAACATAAGTTTGTGCAGGGGTAGYTGGAAGGCAATGACGAATATTTATCCTCACTAATGCAGAAGTCTCTAAAATCAGCATCTGTACGGACACAGTTGAATTTTTATAACYAAAGCAAACCTGAAAAAACCTGAACAACTGTTGTCCACAAACAGAACAGAAACATTTATATAACAATGAGGGTTCTTTACCTTCTAAGAGCAACAGCAAGAGATGCTGTGGAATTGGAAACTTTAAAATTTCTGCATCCAGGTAATTTGTATATAAAACTTTTAAAAGYTCTGGCAGACAAGTTATGTGCATTAGTAACATTGCTTTTTGGTGACTCCTGAAACACGGCATCAGTTCCAGAACRCTGGTAGGGAGGAAAAAGAAAGTGTTTCAGCTTTTAAAAAGGGCAATTACAGGCCTGTCAGCTTGAAGTCAATCATGAGCAAAATAATGAAACGGATGCTACAGGACTCTAATTAAGAATTAAAGGAGGATAATGACATTAATGCCAATCATCCTAGATTTSTAAGAAGCATATCCCATCAAAGTAACTTGATTTCTTTTTCAAAATTATGTTATAAGTTAGGCTGAAGGAGGGGATAGAAAAAACTCTTAATATGAAATGTTGAATACGGTGTGTGACTTTGAAAACATGCAATATTTGATTAAGAACCAAAACAAATTTTCCATTGCACATTAAATGGATTAGTCTAATTGTTTGTTCTCAAAACTTATGGTGAGAGAACGCGATCATCAAATACTTGTGTTTCTAGTAGAAGTAAAGCTTCTATAACATTTATATCTATAACCTCTAGGAAAACAATTGTTAATAGAGTTGAAAAATAACTCAAAGACTGAAGACTGCTTAAATAGCGAAAAGGACAAGACACAGAAACAAAGCTATCTAAATTTTATGGTTAGGTATGCATCAACAAACCATATGTTCATGATCCAGCCAAATGTAAAGCTATGCACCTAGAAACAACGTGAGCAGCCACGGCTGAGGCCATGGCAGCACCGAGTGCAGAAGCTTTGGGCTTGAACTGTCTGTGAGGCCACAGAAAAGACTTCATTAGCAGTAAAACTCCCATCACCACTAGGCTTTACTCTTTAAGCATTCCTCTCAATATGCCATGTTTTAGAAGTGATGGAATCTATTAAGCCTGTTTGAACTACTTTGTAAACACAAATCCAGTGTGTAAGCAKCCAGTCAGCATTCATTAAGCCCTCTCTAGAAAATCTTTTAATAGGCAATTTTGCAATAAATTGGTAAACTCAAATAAAATTGCTAATTGCAGTCTACATTTTAAGAAATTAGTAATGGAGTAGAAGAGGAAGCCATATTATTCATCACTACTCAGTAAACTGTGTTGGAATTATGAACTCAGACAAGTAATTGGAAAATAACACTAACACTGACTTTCTACCACATAGAATATAAAAGATGAACGGCCCCTATAAAGAAAAACAACAATTATTCTGTTAAATTAAGTATTTCACTATACCTTTGTTTTCCTCTCTAGGCTACAACCTAGAAGCATATAATTGTACATTACCATAGGAAAACAAAAAAAAGGAAATGTCATATTGTCTCTTTTTATTAGAGAGTCTATATTAAGCTCCTTTTTTTTCTTTCATAGACTGAATCACTGCTTGCTTCTGCTATGATTTATGAAGATAAGATTATCAGACAAGAAGACTGTAGCCATCTCTTCTGCTTTATTTTAATTTTAAGGCAAAAGAGACATGTTTGTTTCTGCTTTTGTCAGCGAGACTTTAACAGGAGTGTTTGGCAATCTTCACTACAAAGTGGTAAGAGATAAAAGTTCCGGCTGCATTTTCAAGCACAACTTAATATATTGTAGCAACATGACAACTCAATGTCAAGGAAATACTTCAAAACATAAATTTACTGTCAACATGAAGAGGCAAAATACTTATTCCAGCCACTGCAGTCTCTTTGCACCATTCTTCCTTTGTCATAATTTATGATTGGGAAATCCTTATAGAGGACACAAAGACAAGTACCATGTGGGCAYGTGCCTATAACTTGACAACAAAGTGTTAAATAAATGAAAGGATTTGCTGGTATTTGTCCTACAGGAACAGCAAGGGCCTAACTCTGCTGGCTAATCAGAGCAGAGCTGGTGACTCATCTCCTGGTTAAGAAATGAACTAGCAGATCAYGCTTATTATTTTGGGTACCTCTTCAGGCATCTCACTGAGTCACCAACACGTGGGTACAGAGGATGGCTGTTAGTGACCTGTCACATAAAGTGTTAAGGTTAGGAGCTCTAAGGCTGAAATGCATTAAGACCAGCTTTGCTCACCTTTTTATTTTATTTTTTCCTCAGGTAAACCTTGTTCTTTTTATCCAGTTAACTCCTATGCAAATTTAAAGCCTGTGGATGGAGCTTAGGGAAATACACTCTACAAAGAGGAGAAATTTCTTCCAGCGTTGACTTTAGGTGAAGTCAATCCCTTTAAACATCTGCTTACTGCTGTGCTTCCCAGTGGCAGGAGCAGGTTTTTTTCATGCTTATTCCATTTGCACACTAACTATGCGAGGAGAGAGTAGAAATCTGATTTCACGGTTTACCTGTGCTCCTGTCACAGAAATCCCCAGAAACGATATAAGGAATTGCTTTTCTTTTTTCATTTCCACCATGAAACCTCTTTCTGTTTTTATTTCTCTTTGCACAGCCTCACCATGCTTCCAAAGACTGTGTTCAAATGAAGTGTGCTTCTGACTGAATAGAAAGCAAGATACATTCTGCTGTTTGGCATATACCGTGGATTACCAATCTGCTGGGTCCTGTGYGTGCACAGACATGATGCTAGGAAAAGTCTGCTGCTTGTACAAGAGAAAATGCTTGTTTATGTTCTATATTATTCGCTGCATGATATTATTCATGTATGATAATCCATACTCTGTTATTCCATATTCCGTTGCACCTATGGGTCTTTGGCTGCTGACTACAATGACTGAATGGGTAAATGCTTACTGTTACCACTTCGTTACTTCATAAGAAAATAAAGCCCCCTGTTAAAACTCAGGCTATGGCACCATTACAATCAGAGAACATATTTTGTAATAACTGCTAATAAACAGCACGTAACACCGACTTATTTTAAATTAACACAAAATGAAGAGCTTCTTTCCTGTGAGGGTGACAGAGCCCTGGAAYAGGCTGCCCAGAGAGGCWGTGGAGTCTCCTTCTCTGGAGATCTTCYAAACCCGCCTGGATGCCACCCTGTGCCMYGTGCTCTAGGGGTCCCTGCTGGAGCAGGGGGGTTGGACTAGATGACCTCTTGAGGTCCCTTCCAACCTTAAGTATTCTATGATTCTCTCTCTTCAATTCAAGTAATTATTTGTTGCAGCCCATTTCGAACCCCATAGTATGCTCAAGATAGGCCCCTTATCGATCARTTGTGTTTATCTGTCATTTTTACTACGTTTATCTGTTAAGACCCGATTTACTCATTACACTTGTGATTTAGAACCTTCCCGAACCCTCTCGCTCCTTCCCTCACCCCCCCCACCCCTGTCGATGTCAGTCACCCGCTGCATCCTCCCCGACCAATCCTACTTTGAGAGCTTTCCTCCCCACCAATCCCGTAGTAGTACCCGTTATGTGTTGGACCAATCATTTTCTTGTTTCTGTTCGTGATCACTATAAAAGGATTGTTCGCCTTACAATAAACGTCTCCACCTTGCATGTACCCGACTTGCGTACCCCCTTGTCTTTGATGTGCCAGGGTGCGTGGGTGCGAGTTGTGGGGATCCCCTCTTGCTCTCCTCCCCTCCCTACACCCAGGCATTTGTCATCTCTCTGCCCCGCGGATTCCCTGGGATCTCGGCGAAGGCCCTTGAGGACCAGAGACGCAGGAGTTGAAGYGACCCCACCCGGACCGTGCTTCTCCACTGGCTAGCGTTATTGGTGATTACGAACAAAGGGATTTGGGATCCGGGTTCCTTCTCGGGGATTGCCGCTTCAATTATTGACAGGACATTCAATGCTGCATACACATGTGACTATAAGGAGGTACGTATCTTGCAAATTAGACAACAAATTTATGTTTATATTTTGTTTTCACATTTTTAGTAATGAATCTGAATTTATCACTTTATGTGGCTGGTTTCAATGTTACTCAATCCAGCTAATGACAGATACATTTAATTTATCCTCATTATAACTAATGGCTTTTGAAGTACAGGAAATACTAATTGTGTATGTATATCCAACACATTTTAACACTTAAATAGATTACTTGAAAAATTATATTTATGCTAGTAATTTGCCATCACATGAATACTTCCACACTTATTATTCTATTGAAGTGGACATCTTTCCAGAATTGTTCTAACAWATGTACCCCATTGCACACAGAGCTCATCTTAATATTTCCTTCATAACAGAGCAAGCTGAAAAGATAAATGACTTAACCTGTCATTTTTACTGTGTTCTATCTTGGCTTATTGAAACAATGTCCCTTTATGTTCAACATACTGTGTTCACATTAACAGGTGATATGTCTTAAAAGYAGCTGCAGCTGCATTTCTGATTTTTATTTTACAATTCTATAATACGTGGGCTTGCTAAGAGTTTAACAAGGACAGACCTATCTGTACAGCACTCCCTCCACAGATGTCCTGTACCAGAAACGCACGTTCCAGACTGAAGATAAAGCATGCGAGCTCAGGTAACGACTAGTCAAGCACAGCTCCACAGCTCCTTGAATCAGARCAGTAACTAGTCAGGTGGACTGAAGTGGAGCAACTAAGGAGCTGGACCCTAAGTAGTAGATATGAAGAGAGAAGGCGCAATCTTTAGCCAAGGTATTTGGTTTGCAGTCACTAGTTTGTATTGCTTTTTTTACAATGACTATTACAGTTTTGTGCACGTCATCATGTAGAATGAACCATGAATGTTTCTACTTCAAATGTGTTTCATTTACCTTTGCACAATGGTTTTTTTTTTTTTCTTCAAATTATTCAGACTTTTCACTCATGTACATTTCTCTGCGGTAGTGATATTTTACGACACTACATAAAGCATATTACTTTAATTCATGCTAATAGACAGGGAGCTTTCTTAGACTGCCATTATTATTATCTCTTGGGATAGCGAAGTCAATATCTATTTAGCAGCTATTGGATGTCTCTCAGTGTTTATTTCTTCTTTGCATCCCCACATGCAGATAAGCCAATGTCCATATTGCATCAAATTTATTCATGCACAGCAGGAACAATGTTTTCCTCCAAAAATGGCCGCTATGCTCCTCATCTGAATGCTACGGATCATCAATTTAGATTCAYGGCCTTTGTCATATATATTCTCCATTCAAGAACACGTGTTCTTCYCCTTTACAATTTAATGAATTTGCTGATAAGATCTCTGTGTCCCATTACTACCCAAGTTCAATATGTTCAGCTCAGTGCACAAAACTGTACTAGCAAATTTACCCAGAAACTACATGCTGCCTTGCTGGTATACACCAAACTCCTGCATCCTTTTCACTTTACAGATACTTTTACCTTCACAGATACTTTTACGCAGCCTTTTGAAGCCAGATCATTGTAACTAAAAATGGATAATATACTTATTTTATATTGATAACCTATTAGGCCTCCTGTAAATACTTTTCCCCTCAAAATACACTCTGCTTGCTTTATTTAGCACAATTCTAGACAAAAATTTTATATAAATATTTGCATATTTTCTCAGTTARTGGTTTGCTGGCATTCTTTGAATATTTTCTACAACTACAACTGAAATTCTGATTAGATTGCACAAATGAGAAAGCCAATACATGTACACCAAGTAACTAGTGACCCTGGGCTCACATGTATTTTCCCAGGTCCATCAATCTTTCATGTAGAATTTTTGAACAAGGAGGAAAAAAAAAAAAAAAAAAAAAAAAGAGTAAAATGTCTGTGTAATGGATGACACTAGAATGAATGTGGGTCAATTAAAGATTAATTCCTTTGTCTTGGTACTGGATGCACCTAAAACTGTGGCCAGTTTGGACCTCCTAGTCAAGGAAACAAGTTGTGAAACTGAAGAGCCCAGAAAATAAAACTAACAGAAATGCCRAAGTCTTAGACCAGCTGCTTTGTGTTAAAACGCCTATGAGAGAAGCATTTGTTTAAGTTGGTACGGCAGAGTTTATGTCACAACCTGAAATAAACCCACATCTATTTTTAACAGCAATTAATGAACCCCAATTCCTTTCACRAACAGCATATGGTCAAAATGCCAGTGCCCACAAACTACAGCTCAGGATGCTCAAGCTACTGTGTAGGTATGCCAAATATGCCAATAAAACKTCTACCATCTAGAAACACATGTGTTTAGATCATGCACAAATACAACTGCCATTTAGTCTTTCAGCTCTAGGGGATAAGAGCTGGGGCTCTCTAAACGAGCCAAGAGCTCTGAGCTTGATTCTGTTGCTTCTTGAGGAATCAGACACATGAAAGTGAGCAAAAACTCTGAGACCAAYTCGGTGGCTTTCTCAGTGAGCACTCAGGCCGCAGGCCAGGCAGGCTGCTGTAGCACGTGGGGAAGCTAAAGCGCTTTGCTCACACACGGCTTTCACAGCACGGGAAGGCTGAYAAGAACCAGGACAAACAGGCGGCGTTATCTGCAGCGCTCATAACCCTTCCCGACCAGTAAAGCGAAAACAAAACGCACGCGGGGAGCAGCGAGCACGACCCAAGCTCCCCACCGCCCCACGCACTAATGGCGGCCGCCAGCCGCGGCCGCCAGCCACAGCCACTGCCGCCACCACCACAGCCTCAGCCACATCGCGTCACCCGCGCTGCGAGGAGCGTCACTTCCGCCGCGCCGGGCCGCGCTTCCGGCGCGTGGGGCGGGAAGCGATGTGTTTCGTTGGTGACTGAGGCCGCTGAGGCCGTTAATCCAGCGGCCGGTGASGCCCGGTATGGCGGCTGCGGGGCGCCGCGCCGCCAGGCCCTGAGCGTCATGGCGCTGGCCAGCAGGGTGGCGCTGCGCTGGGCCCGGCTCCGCCGCACCTGCCCGCCGGCCCGGCCGCCCGGGCCCTGTGCGCGGCYCTACAGCGCGCGGCACAAGGTGAGTGCCCGGAGGGACCCCCCGAGTCCAGCTGTTTGGGAAGCTTTTTTTTTTTTTTTAAAGCTTGATCTTGTTCTGTGCATAGCAAAATTGTCTTAAATTTTTTGTTTCTTTCTGTGATTTTATAAAATGGCAGTGATAATATAATTCTGATTGTATTGAAAGGAACTGAACTCTTATAAAGCCTTAATTATATTTTATGCAGAGAGAGTATCCATGGTTTGTGAAAAGGAATTTCTGATTTTTTTATTTCAGGAAAAAATAGATATTTCTACATATTCTGCTGAAAATATTAGAAACTTCAGTATTATAGCTCATGTAGACCATGGCAAAAGTACCCTGGCAGACAGACTGTTGGAAATTACAGGTAAATGTTCTATTTTCTTTCTTGCTTATGCGGAGGGCAAGACCAAGCTTGTAAGAGAAACTTTTGATCAATGTTTTAGATAACCATCTTTGTGTGACCTTGTGCAATTTTACCTGATGCTTGTAAGAGAATGGATCATTGAATCCATTCTGGCAAAGGGTAGTTTTTCTTTCCTGCTTGAGATTGGTGTTGATTGGAGCTTTGAGGTTGTGAGCTCTCCAGTGATCTGAGGTGGAGAATTCTCATTCCTTTAAACATCAAAATAGTTTAGCACTGAGTTGATTTTTCCTACTTCTTATTTTCTGGTTTAGATTTACATGATATTTTGTAGCTTGTTTATATAACAAAATATTATCATAGAATACCAGAATGGTTGGAGTTCGAAGGGACCTCTGGACATCATCTAGTCTGTTCAAGTAGGGTCACCTAGAATATGTTGCCCAGGTTTGTGTCTGGCAGTATTTGAGTATCTCCAAGGTAGGAGACTCCACAACCTGCCCTGGGCAACCTGTTCCAGTGTTCTGTCATTTTCACAGTAAGGGATTTTTTTTCCTCAGGTTCAGACAGAATTTCTTGTGCTTGTGCCCCGTGCCCTACTGCAGGATGCCACTGCAAAGAATCAGGCCCCATTCCTCTCTCTCTTTAGATGCTCACAGAACTTGACAAGATCTCACATCAGCCTTCTTTTCTCCTGGCTGAACAGTGACAGGTCTCTCAGCCTTTCCTTGCTGGAGAGATGCTCCAACCCCTTAATCATCTTCACACCCCTCTGCTATAAGACCTGCTCCTGTAGCTCCATGTTTTGTGCTGGAGAGCCCAGCATTGGACCCAGCACCTCAGATACAGCTTCACCAGGGCTGAGTAGAGGGAGAGGATCCCCTCCCTTGGCCTGCTGGTAATGCTCTTCCTCATGCACCCCAGGTTACATTTGCCTTCATGACCACAAGGGCACATTGCTGGCTTGTGGTCCTTTTGTCCAGTAGTATAGGTCCTTTTGTAGAGACCTCCTTTCCAGCAGGGCAGTCCCAGCYCATACTGGTGCTTGGGGTTGTACCTCTCTAGGTGAAGTCCTCTGTGCTTGCCTTTCTTGAGATTGATGCCCATCTCCCCAGCCTCTCGAGGGCCCTATGAATGGCAGCACAGCCTTCTGATTAATCATTATATATAACTGCCTTTATAAAATTATTTCACAAATATTAAGACTTAAGGATTTTTTTTTAAATGGAAGTTTAACTTGAACCTAATGAGATAGAAAATCTCCGTTTGTGGCTGCAAGAGTCCCTTGTTCTTCTGATTTAGTGATATTTTTAATGATTGCATATTTGGAGGGTTAATATTCAGGTTTAATATTATAGTTGTTTTCAAATGGTTCAATAATTACTAAATTAAAACCTGTGTGGTAATCATTATATAATGTTATGCATATATATGGTAAGATGCTAGTGAGGTGTTGAAACTATTTTTTGGTCTTAGGAACAATTGCTAAAACTGACCGTAATAAACAAGTGCTGGACAAGCTGCAAGTGGAACGTGAAAGAGGGATTACAGTTAAAGCACAAACTGCATCTCTCTTTTATAGTCATGAAGGAGTAAACTACCTCTTAAACCTCATTGACACACCAGTAAGTCAAGTATAAACGGTGTTTAATTACACATACTCACTTTATATTTAAAAATCCAGATAAATAGCTGTTTTCTGTCTTTTTGTGATCATTAAGTGCTATATTTCTTTCTTTACTAATTGTCTTTTGAATGAGAAAATATACAAATAAAAACCTCTTCATGTAGAAATCTCTGCTAACTATTCAAATGTTTATAATTTCTTGTATTTAATATTCTCCACAGGGCCATGTAGATTTCAGCTATGAGGTGTCACGGTCTCTATCTGCCTGTCAAGGTGTCATACTCGTAGTGGATGCAAATGAGGTGAAGTTTTTTTTCCCTCTTTTTCCTGTTTTTTTTTCTTTTTCTGCTTAGAATTTCAGCAATTTCTTTACGCAACCTAGAGAGACGATTGATGTTCTTCAGTTTTTCTAGCAGTACTTTKGCTTCTGGTGTAGGTCTGTAAAAGTATTATGTTGCAGAACAGTAATGAGAGTTTAAAAGAGCTATAGACWAATACTTTTGTACTGCAGTTCCATAACACAGATTATTAAAGAATCAAATCCTGCTTCCTACGGAGCATGAAGAATGGGTGGCTCTCTGTGGTAACACTACCTATCTCAGTACCATCAGTCAGTTCTTAACTGAAAGGCTGGACTGGGCATTCAACCACATTGTGGGCTCTAACTGCCTGTTACTGTCTCTAATTGTGTTCTGTAATGCAAATCGATCTCAGAAAATTTAAACTACAGTGCAGCAAAGGACTGTCAATAAATTTATTATGGAAATTGGAAAGTTTTATAAGCACTGGATTAATGGGTTCTGGACTGATCTTTCAGGAGAAGCAGGAGAGTTAAGGGGCAAAATATTTTTAAGATGACACTGCCTAAGTTTATATAAATTATGACAAAGTCTGGGCTAGGCTATCAAAGACTTTGGATATCTTTCTCAGTATAGTGGTAAAAACATTTTAAAAATTCAGTTAATGGACTGAAATAAGAGGATTAAGGGATCATGGTTTCAAATATGGACATATTTACACAGTATTTGGATGATTTTTTTATGGTATATTTATGATTAGGTTGTACAGCAATCAAATTAATGTTACTTTTTCTTATTCTCTATTTCTTCCTCTTAGTGGGAAAAATACCTAACTTCCTTTCTGTGTTTATGAATGCTTGGTTCTTCTCCACTTGGTAGGAAAGAGAAGGTTTTAAGTAAATGTTGGCATTTAATGGTAATAATTACTAGTTTTCCTGTTTATATTCACATTTTGAAAAATGATCCTGTGATTTTTGTTTTCTTTCTTAAGAAAATGTGTAATCAATTACCTTTAATTATTTTCTATTCCCCCAAAGAAGGAATGGATAGAATGGCAAAGTAGTCTTATTTTGTATGATATGCCAAAACAGAATCAGTAAGATTACACATTTAACATTTTTTTAATGCATGTTTTCTAGGGTATTCAGGCTCAGACGGTGGCAAACTTCTATCTTGCTTTTGAAGCACAGCTTGCAATAATTCCTGTCATAAACAAGGTAATGAGGTTTTAGAGTTTTATATTAAAAAGTAAATAGTAAATGTATAGGTAATGGATAATAAAGGTATTCTCAAGTAGAAGGGTATAATGAAAAATGAACCTAACTGATATTTAATAAAAACTTTGTGTGTTTTCTGTCTGCTCCATGTCTTAGAGTAATTGATTTAGTAAATACACATAGAAGCATTTTCTAAAAGCAGCAGTGGAAAAAAAGTATTTGTAGAATTCCTGTAATTAATAAAGTTTAGAAGCACTGTGTAAACTGCATCTTGATAAGAAAGGATAAACCTGTCTTAGTCTGGAGAAAAAAAAAAAGAAAGTAAGCGTGAGGTAATTAAGGGGTATATTATAAAATGCAACTGACTATTGAGATGATATGAGTTTGGAACCCATAACATCCAACTTGGACAGGATTTAATGGGAGGAAATAAATTATTTTTATTATTGCTATTATTAAGCAGCTCAGATTGCATTGGTGATTGTTTAACTTAGAGGTATTTTTTGCGGGGAGAAAGGGGTTGATGTAAGTAGTACTTGATGTTTAGCTTGGGTAATATTTAGGCTTTAAAATTACTTAGTATCTTTGTTCAATACCTTCTTTTTACAAGGTCTAATGAAACAAACAAAAAAGGGTGAACTTAAARTCTTCTTTGTTTGACTTCAAAAAGAATCTTTCCCTACGGAATTTTTAATGTTAGCCTGCAGCTTAATTTATGAAATTGTCATTTGTTCCTAGTGAATACTTTTATTCATTATAAACTTGCAAAACAACTTTCATATCCAAATCTCTAGAAATTCTTTGCTTAATTTTAAGCCATAATATTGAAACATTTTTGATAAGGATATTTTGCTGATGATAGCCAGCATTTATAAGTAAATGGCTAAGTATTCTTTAACTTGTATTTCTGGATACTACTATGCTGAATCGTAAGATGAATTTGCGTACATTTAGCAGTATGTTGTATTATAGATTGACTTGAAGAATGCAGACCCTGAAAGAGTTGAAAAACAAATTGAGAAGCTSTTTGATATTCCTGTAGATGAATGTATAAGGGTAAGATGTTTTAAAGTTTCTTAACATGACTGTTCCTAGTTTGTAGCTAATGAAAAAATGTACACATCATAAATGAACAGTGGGCTGTCTGTCTTTAACATATGGTATGAATTTCTTTAAAGATTATTGTCTTCTGGAAGGTGCGAATGGAGAAAAAACTTGTCAGTTAAGACATCCTAATGTGACTTGATGATGCATCAGATGATATTATTTCTCGTTATTTTAATTTTGAAATACTTTTTTTGGGTGGAATTAACTATAGTAACCAAAAACTGTCTGACTAAATACAACACTAATAAATACTAAATGAGTTTATAATACAGTTGTCTTATAATATTGATATTGATTTTGTTTTAGATTTCTGCAAAACAAGGAACAAATGTTGAAAGAGTTCTACAAAAAGTGATTGAAAAGATCCCACCGTAAGTTCTGTGTTTTAGTTATGAAGCCTTATAAGATTAACTAGGAACYTAAGTTATGTTTGTACCTCGCTGTACTGAAGGCAATCTGACATGAAAGCTGAGAAGTGAGCCACTAAGCATGATACATTTATAAATGTTTATATAGCTTCAATTTAGAAACAAGTTCTATTTTTCACCATAAAACTCAGTCTTTCAGAATCTGTGTTACTGATTTTATATATTACATTGTTACCATGATATAAATTATTGAAATTATGTTTCAATTTCTGTTGAAATAGATTTTTATCTAGGAACTTCATGCCAAAGTTGTTTAATTTCAGTTTGGTTTCAGTCAGCACATAGCTTTTTGTATACTTTCCTCTTGCTAGATAGTGATTCTAGTTAAAAGAAACAAGAAGGAAAATCCAAAACTATATTTACAAGAAGGATAGCAAACCCAAAATATCATTTAATAATTACTTCCACCCTTGGGAAATAGGGATGGTGGATACGCACTTGTTTTTGGTTATTTGTGCAGATATTGCACATAGAAAAAATAAAGTGAGTAGTAAAACACTGAAGTGAGGTATGCTATGGCTTGTTATGATAATAATTAATCTATAGAGTTGTCTCTGATAATACATAAATGTTTTTTCTTTTTGGGCAGCGGGGGGAGAATGGAACAATTGAATTCAATACATACATCTTAATCTACTGTTCTGCATCTTCTGTGACAGACCCCAGTTTAACACTGCTGATCCACTGAAGGCCTTAGTGTTTGACTCCACCTTTGATCACTACCGAGGCGTCATAGCTAATATTGCACTTTTTGGTGGGGAGATTCAGAAAGGGCATAGTATTGTGTCTGCTCACACGAAGAAAAGGTATGAAGTTAATGAAGTAGGAATACTGACTCCAAACGAACAGCCAACACGCAAATTGTAAGTAAAAATTTCTTGGAGTAGAACAAATAATAGGTTGGTGTAAGATATAAAATATGACACTGTACAACACAAAAGTTAGCTCACCTGTTCGATTTTTGCTTTGATAAAAGATAGGAGAGGTATCCTGAGGTTTTTTTTTGTTCTTGTTTCTTTTGGTGAGTATTTTTGTTAGAATTTATAAGTGAGTGAATGCTTAATGTCAGTCTGTCCAGTCATGCTGAGGCAAAAGCATGCTAAACAGGAGATACAAAAATGCCCTCTCTGAGCACATAACGCTGTTAGGACAGGAATCTGTGGTACATAATCATCCTGAGTAACACACACTGACYGAGTCTCACTGCACGTGCTAAAAGCAGCTCTCTCTATTGTGAYATTTGGAAACTATTCTGGCTTCTATGTYTTAGGTCCTTGAAGGTCTTTRCCTCCTGCTTTCAAAGTGGGAATAGTACAGAACTGGGAGTTGAGAGCTGAATGTAGCATTTAACTGTAACAGATGTGTGACTGCTTCAGTCAACAGATGATTCATCATTTCAGAAGAAGTTTACAAATTAGAGGAGGAACAACGGAAGTTTGGCATTTGGGTTGTGGATAGGCTTTGCGGGATGGTTTATTTGAATTTCTGATCGAGTGAATTCAAGTGGGGAAGAATTTAGGTAAAACTAATAATTACAGGAAGCATCTCCACATAATGCAAATTTTATTTAGATATGCTGGACAGGTGGGCTACCTGATTGCTGGAATGAAAGAGGTAACGGAAGCCCAAATAGGAGACACACTGTTTATGCATAAACAGCCAGTGGAGCCTTTGCCTGGCTTTAAGTCAGCGAAACCAATGGTATTTGCAGGTGAGGAATAAAATGATTAAAATGGAATCACATTTGTACAAATTTTTACTCAAGAGTAAGTACTAGACCCCTGAAAGAATAAAGAGTGTATTAAGAGTTGTCAGGGTTAGAATTATACCAAAGTTAAGCTAGCAGGACACATGTTGTTTGTAAAACTTTAGCTTTGTAAAATTTTTCTAGTGACGTAACGAACAAGACTAATAATCATTGCAGATTGGTTTTACATTAATAAAAGACTAACATTTTACTTTTAGCCATGATTATTGCTTGTATGGCCACTACAGTCTTGATAGATGGAGAAGAAAGGTTGAGACTTTGAAAAATGAAGTCCATTTTTGGAACTCTTCATCCTGATAATCAGGTTTTTGTCATTTTTTTTCTTTTGAAAGCTAGCAGCTGTTTCATTTACTCTGCTAAATTTGATAAACTACTAAAGCTAATTTCCCAAATGATTTTGTAAAATACTCTGTTTTAAGGTTGAGTGGCTCTCTTGAGCTCTTGTCACTATCTTTTGCTTCAGTAATTGCAACAAATATAATGAAAGATGACTTTAGAAAAAAATTCTGTGTATCAGTTCTTAAACTGATGGAATGGATAAAACTCACTTAGATTAGCTCGCGAAGGGTACATTCGCTGGCAGTGAATGTAGAGTGAAAGTCTTGTGAATGTAGAGTGAAACACCCTTTAGGTGGGTGTTTCATGTCTGTGTGTTGCTTCTTGGTGTAGAACACTTCTTTTTCTGAACACATAACAAAGTGGAAATCATACAGTAGGATCTATTTTGAATGCTAATTATACAGATAGCTCTGGTTGTTCATTTTAAGAAAATGCAGAAACATTAGCAACTTTCATATTTTTGTATGACACACATTTTTGCTGYTAGTATTTTTGAAGGAGCATTTGGGGGAATTAGTCTGCTTACTCGTTTAGCAATAGGCTTACATAGCAGCCCTGCAAAATAATGTTTGCACACATTTGTGCATCTTCCACAACTTTAAAGAATTAGGTGAGCGCAATATTCCTAGCAGAATAGTTTGGATGATAATCCCTGTTTGCCTGCGGACATCAATCTAAACTGGATTGCATTTTAAGCATAAGTTTATCTCTAGTTTCTAAAAAAAAAAAAAAACCCAAAAACCACTTTTAGCCAGGTTTTGCATTTAAAAAAAAAAGTCTAAATTTGAATTGGAATAGATATAAGCTATTTCTTGTTTTATTACTGTCTTTAAGTGGTATATTTGAAAGTTAAGTGCACACTAAAATCAGATAAATCTCTTTAATCACATCACTCCTGTCTAATTTGTTTGACAGGTATGTATCCTGTAGACCAGTCAGAATATAATAATCTCAAAAGTGCTTTGGAAAGACTGACACTGAATGACTCCAGTGTAAGTGTACATCGTGACAGCAGCCCAGCTTTAGGAGCTGGATGGAGGTGAGGCTYTTACGCTACTTTAGTTTTTCAAATTGTATATAAATCCTTAATGCAAGTTTAAGGCAAATGAAAGTTGAATTTATATTAATTCAAGTTTAGAAACTTTAATTCAAAATTATAATAGGTAAGGATTAACAGCATGTGAACCCATATTTGCAGGGAGTACAAAATTTGTTGTGATTGATAGTTTCTGAATACTCCACCTATTCAACTGTAGGACTTCTACTTGGTCTTTTGGAGATTCTTTGCTGTGTTTGATATTGCCAGACTAACAGTGTAAACATATTAGGGGAGAAACTACACACTGAATTTCCAGGGGCTTTACAAGCACTTTGAAGAACAGGAATTTAATTTTATTTTGTTTTTGATTTTGTTTTATTTTGTTTTGTTTTATGCAGGTTGGGTTTTCTTGGTCTTTTACATATGGAAGTTTTTAATCAACGTTTGGAGCAAGAATATAACATGTCTGTTATTTTGACTGCACCTACTGTTCCATATAAAGCTATTCTTTCCTCATCAAAGTTGATAAAGGTATGTTAAATTTATTACAGCTTTATGTTAATGGATAAAAAAAGTTTAAAATCTTYGTATAATAGAGACTTGCACTTTTAAAATATACAGTAGTCCTTTATTTTAACATAAACATTAGAATTATTGATATTTAGCATTCTTTAAATATTCTATCTTTACTTCACACTTTTACCTTAAAGCACTCTGTTTTCACAAATTTCACCTGTTCTTGAAAATAAGTGAAAAAGGSAATAATGCACTCCTTTATTGCTCTATTCTTTTTACATACATGCTGATAGAGCTGAATTACCAACAGGTGGAAAAATACTCCAGACTTCACATGTCAGAAACATGAATGTTTTCAGGAGTGACTTACAGTAATGCTGTAGATGGTGGCAGGGATAGGTGGAGACAAGTGAGGCTGCTGATGGTCAAACAGCCTCTGTTTTCACCACACTGCAGAGAGAACATTTTTTTCCAGTTGATTTTGCAAGTGGTGGTGATGGATTTAGGTGACATATTGACAACATCAAYGTATATTGATTGGGTATTTGTATTTATTTATTTTGATATAGAAACCTGTTTTTAAGATCAGGCTTACTGTAAATAACTCACAGGGGTTCCCAAACAACTGAAAAACTTAGAGCTAACATGCTGTATTTTTCTGTCTCTCTGTCTCCTCATTTTTATTTTTTTTCTCCTCTGAATTTGTGATTCAGTATATTTCTTTGTAAAATCAAAGTGCCTCTTTATTTATTTATTTATTTTCTCCGTCAGGAGTATTCTAGAGAGGAGATTACTATTTTCAGCCCTGCTCAGTTTCCTGATAAACTGTCGGTATCTGAATATTTGGAGCCAATGGTTCTCGGCACTATTGTAACACCGCAAATATATATTGGGAAAATAATTGCTCTGTGTAAGGTTAGTATATACTTACAGTTTTGTCATTTGTATTTTTATGATAAATAATAGTGAAGATACTAAATTACGAGACATTAAATATCAGTGAAGAGTATCTTTGGACAGAAATTATTAAATACACTTCTTGAAAGAGAATAAATACTTTAACCTTACATATAAAATTCCTTTTCAGCTATAAAATGCTAATGCTAAAAGTTACTCTTTAAAATCAGTGACAATAAAATACCTGCTTCAGCATCCTGCAGTAGAAAAGTGTAAAGCTGGTTTTGTGTTCATGATGGGAGGGGGAGAAAAAAAGCAACACCTGCAGCAGAGCTGTAAGACTTCTTAGTTTGTGTAAGTGAATTCACCTAAATGTGACTTCTGTCATATTTTCCTGAGGTTTTATATACATTTTCAGTACTTCATTGAAATACATGGGCAAACACCCTAAGTGTATCTGAATTATTTTTAAGTGAAAAAAACCCCATATATTTTTATATAATTTCTTTGCAATATTTTTTGTAACTTTTAATCTTAGTATTTCAAGTTATGTAATACAAAGCAGTGCAGTACTTACATGTCATCTTGGGGATGCATAACATCTATGACATTAAAAAGAATTAAATAAATGAACATCCTGCTGACAGGAAGGAATAGGAACCTGCCAAAGCTAGTACAAAATACCCTGCTGAAAGCCTAATTTCAGCGAGTGAGTTTGTGACCATGACATCTGTACACATAAAAGGCAGCACTGAGCAGAAGCTGTTAAGGATTTCAGAATTTTGGCTTCTTTTAAAAGATAGACTTGGACTATTTGTCTAGTTTAATTGCAACAATTTCTTTAATTATTGTTTTGTGATTCTTTATTAATTCTGGGCCCTAATCAAACAAACTAGTTACCCTGAGGCTTTAAGGATTGCAGATTTCTAGTGTAACTGGAGAGCTGTTTATTTTGTTGTGGAATATTTCTGTCAAGGGGAGTTGAAAYATTTTTATTTGTCTAGGATCGCAGGGCAGTCCAGAAGGATATGTTGTACATTGATGAAAACAGGATTATGCTGAAATACCTCTTTCCATTGAATGAAATAGTGTTGGATTTTTATGATGCTCTTAAATCTCTGTCTTCTGGTTATGCAAGGTAACTACAACTTCTTCCTCTCTCCAGTCCCCCAAGGCAGAGTAATAAAAAGAAATATTCTTGAGTAGAAGACCTAGAAAGGCACAAGGGGAGAATATTTGTAGTGCAAACCCAGTCCTACTTCACCTTTAGTAAATTAGAATCACTGAGAAACAATGAATATGACTCACGTGTATCACATTTAATAATCCTGCTCTTGTCAGGCTTGTATTTTTCAAGTGTGTGTGCCATGTAAGGTTGCACTCGCTAACCTAGATGAGTCTCACTCATCTGATGCGAGAAAGAATGGACATTGGTTAATAAAGAAAGCCCTGAAAAACAATACTTCTTATTGCGTGAATTATATCTCATGCGCGTGATTTCTGCAAATTCTGATGCTAGAAAAATGCTCAACTGTTTGTCAAGAGCCTTTCAATTTAACTGAAGGGAAAATGTTGCAAGGGAAGTGGGCTTGCATCACACGAGTCTCAAGGGCTCTTATGAACCTTATGTGCAGAGCTTTTKTTAGTAAGATGCATTAAGTTTTAACAGGACTAACTGCATTTTCCATTTAATAAGCCTAAATTGTAACAAATGTTTTTAAAGGACTGAACTTGATTGATCACTGTTTCCTTAAATATACTTTGTGAGGTAAGGGAAATCTGCCATTTTGGTAGAGTTTGGTAGCCATCTGTCTCAAACAACTGTCCAAGAATTATGTTGGATTTCCTTATATTCAAGTGTGATAACAATCAATATAGCACTACCATGTTTCTTGACTTTTATTTACTAATTGGCTATGAAATCTTGCTTATGTACTTAACACTCACTAATCATATATATTTTGGAACACACCTATACAAGGGTTTATCTAAGCCAATTAAAAGTACTTTTAAGTCAGATAAAGTACTTYAAAGTACTCTGAAAGTTCTCTTTGTTTTCTYTGATATTTCAGGTCTGATCATATATCACAGTATTGGTATTCCTCACATTTATACTTGTCTATAAGATGCCCATAAGCTACTATGCAACTTTGCATCTCTGTTTTAGGAATACTTGCCAGATGACACACAGATAGTTTGACTTGGAAGAATGGGGTTGGAAGTGATGGAAACTTGGTTGCTGGAGTAATGTGGTTTATATAAGCAATGCGTCAAATGGGAGAGTGAAAAGAAAACAGTCTAGTTTTGGTACTTGATTCTGTGGCRTCAAGGATGCTCTCAGACAGCTCTGCAGAGCTCTGTTGAGCTTTAATGAACTTGAAGGAGAAGCCTCTGAGTATTTTGATAAACTCTTAGGGAGTGCAGGATGAATGTACATTTTTGATAGGCTTACTCTGCCTAGAATGGAGAATGTCTGCTGCTGCCTTGGAGCAAAGATTATTTATGCAGTAAATTGCTCCTCTTGTATTGAAGAAGGGTGCAAAACTGGATGAGCAACAGTTAAGAAACTTTTAAAAAACTGTGCTCCTGCTTTATTAAAAGTTTATATGCACTTTTTAATAAGACACTAAACTTAAAATATGTGGAACAAAGAATACAGAGCATAATTTTCACAAAGTTGCCACTAACTTTTAAATTTTCTYTTAGTTTTGATTATGAAGATGCAGGATACCAGGCAACAGACCTTGTCAAAATGGACATTCTTCTAAATGGAAATCCAGTTGAAGAACTAGCAACTATCATACACAGGTAGGTTGACTGTATTCTCTAGTTAAAACTATTATAGACTCGTTAATACACAGTGAAAATATGTATCTTATGATGAATGTATTTGCACACAGCTTTGAGGATTTCACCACATCACAACTTTTTGAGACAATCTAAAAAAGAGAGGCATTTTATAATTAGGGTGGAATTAGGGAATACATTTCAGTTAAAAACAAATCTCAAAAACATTCTGCTTTCCACTCACACTTCATCTAGCATTCAAATTGAATCTATAACAATGCGTGGGGGAAGAAAATATAAAATGCCAATCTTCTGAATGGCTGCCAGGTTGAAGACAGACTGGTCTTGGAGATGCCCGATTTATCATTTATAGTGTTTTATTATTTACTATTGGAAAAACTGATTTCAAGTTTGCTATTGTCTTGTCTCCAGACAGACTACTAGGAGAATGCAAGTAGTACTTAGAGGATATAATTATCTCAGAAATGATTGCTAAAATGCTTGAGTTTCCCTAGGCAGAAAATACTCAGTTTCTCAGAAATTCCTCATTTCTTCCTGTTTACAGTGTCTCATTTTTTTTATCTCTAGGGAGAAAGGAAGTTTCTGTGAGGCTTCCTTCTGTAATTTCATCATATCTTTCCAGTAGTGCTGAGATTGCCTTTTTCTTTTCACCTTGGTTATCTTGAAGCCCTGACTTAACAGGTGCCAAAAGTTCATCTATTCATTTAATTACTTTTGTTCATAACTACARTTTGGCAGTCCTTCAATTTAGTATCCTTGGCTTCACTAGGTAAARGAAATCATACCCTTTGTATAGAAATACTATGGCGATTGACTGGAATAAATCTCTCTGCTATACATTAACTATTTAAGATTTTTCAAATCTTATCTCACWCCAAAATGGAGTGGCCAACATTGTTAAAGCTGGCTGATGCTTTAATTTCATGGTCAATTTGGCCTGAACTGTCTTGCTTATTTAAAATAATGCCCTTTGTTTTACCTTTAGCTTATAATGATTTTTGCCTCATGTTCAGGATTCTTCCTCTTCCTGCTTCAGGTGTTCTCAGACTCTTGTAACTGTTTTTTGTAAAGAATTCTGCTGAGAGAAACTTTGGTAATTCATCCAGTATTCAGTGTCCTAAATATCCAATAGAATCTGTATGTTCTAAACCCACAATGCTTGAACAGCAGCTCTTTTTTATCATTTGTGTTGTATAGGTGGCAAAAATGTAGCATACATGTATCACTACATGAATGCTACTTTTTAGAGAGACAGTTGTTTCCAGTGTTTCTTTTAAGTACTTGTTGCTTCTTTAAAAATGTTTTTTCTCTTTTCAAATTCTAAAGTATATGCAGTTGTTGAATGTCTTATTTTGATTAGCAGATTACACTTCAGATTTTTTTTTCATAATATTTTTATAATTTGTCCAGTTTTTGACCTATTATGCCCAAAATCCTTGACTTTCTAGTTTAAAGTATCAGTTGAAACTGACTTTAAGCAGTATGTGTTTAGCATGAGGGATAATATCTATGTATATTATAAATATTTAAAATTTTATTGAAGATTTGTTAATGTAACTTTGCTGTTTTATAAAGTGGGTGGCACAATGTGATCACTTATGAGATGCAAAATTATAATCTAGCCAAACTTAACGTTTGAGTTTAAAAGATGATAAAACCATTTTCYCAAACACTCTTGTCTACAGCTATATATGAGGTTGCGCTGCTCCTTCTAAAGGCACTCTTGACTTTCTCTTTAAGGGATAAGGCATATGCCACTGGGAGATTGCTGTGTGAGCGTTTAAAAGATGCTATACCTAGACAGTTGTTTGAAATAGCCATCCAGGCTGCTATTGGCAAGAAAATCATTGCAAGAGAAACGTAAGTGAAACCATTTACCCTTACTTTTACCCTTCTGCAAGATTAACTGAAAATTAATAAATAAAACTACTTGCAGTCAGCATTGCACCTAGTGGATGGAGTATAACTTGCAGTACCCGTATGTCCACTTCCTTTTTTGGCTGTGGAATAAGTTTCTCAATAATGGGAAAAAAATAGCTATTTGGAGAACAGCTGACTCTGAAAAAGTCTGYAAAAAATAAAAACCTGAACAGTGCAGTTCCAAACAAAATGTGTTGCAAGCTCAGCACACACACTGCTCTTTCTTAACAAGTAGCACTTCCTTTAGAACAAACAGTTTCCCTAATTGTTTTCATGCTGTATTTGGGCTACTGTTGAAATAATAGAATTTAAACTTATTTCTACAACTGAGAAATTTATTTTTTTCTAAGAACTTTTTGGCTTTTATATACAAAATTTAAAAATGTCATGACAGTGTATCTTAAAGCAGTAGAAAAACAAATTTTAGCATTTTGACAACTCAGTATTTAGCTTTCTTAGATAGGAGGAGATGCAACACTGTGATGACATGCATTGTGTTCTATTTTACAGGCTGAAAGCTTACAGAAAAAATGTTGTGGCAAAATGCGTAGGTATTTTTTGAGGTTTCTAGTGCATGCAAACCTGATAGTCTTACCTGATAGGTGTCTTTTATGTAGAAATCAAAGCTGCTTGTACTTCTAAACATAATGTAATATTATCAGGTAATCGTCAAGCTTTTATTCTAAAATGCAATTCTTACAGCATGCAGCAGCAATAAGTTACAAATGTGGATCTGAAAAAGTAATGGCTTTTTCAAAGCTGCACCCTTATAATGTACTGAACAGGGAGTGTATGTTCACTCCTGTCTCCTCACCAACTTCTAATAGTTGTGTATATACAGTAAACATGTACATCTGTGTGTATATATACACACAACCTTATAACTCTACATGCTCAATATTTTTTCAGGCAATATATAAGTATCTAAAAGGGTTTCTCTAGATATTAAATGTGATTGGATTTTTACTCGTTTTCACCAATTAACAGTGACAATATCTTAAAGAGAGATCTTAAATAAAGAAATGTTGCACTTTGCTCCGTTTAATAAGAATTCTTCTGATAGGCATATACATTATGAAACAGACGCAAATATGCATGAGTTCAGCTCACTTTACCTAAACCTAAGCACCTACTGTCATTCCACGATCCCTCAGTGTACCTGATGTGGCCTCAAGGTGCTTTCTAAAAGGATCTGGATCTCTATATTGTTGTCTGAAATATCAGACAGGCTTATGGTAATTCATATTTAAGTAACTGGATCTACCTTTAACTGTCCAAATAAAACTGCTCACATTCTTCTTAAGTAGTAGTGTTTTGGGAAAACTAGTTGGAGCATAAGAGAATCTTGTGTTGTAAATAATATAATTACCCCTTTGGAGCAATTCCGGTTTTATGTTCTTGAATTTGGTTAGTGGAATGTCCTATTACCTGCATTTGAACTTACTCTTTTCTTCTTCCTTGTTCCAGTACGGTGGAGACATTACAAGAAAAATGAAGCTTTTAAAAAGGCAGGCAGAGGGGAAGAAGCTGATGAGAAAATTTGGCAATGTGGAAGTACCAAAAGATGCCTTTATACGTGTTTTAAAAAGACAGCCTGACAAATAGATCAACAACATGCAGTTGACTGTTTTCTCAAGTTTCTTGGCAGTAACACAGTGAGTTAATATCTTTTATTTCTGGGAGAGGGAACAAGTGTGATTTAAAAAAAAGTTAAAATGGCTAAAATGTACAGAAGTTTGTAAATCATGAGATTAAAGATCATATTTGACATTACTGATTCTGAAAGTATTTATTGCAACTCCACAGAAGTTCCATATTCTCAATAAAACAATAAATGAATTAATAATTCTTACTGTGACAAATGATTCTAGCAAGTTAGATTTTTTTTTTCTTTTAAACATGTTTAAAGGGCCTATTAAGTTAAAACAGCGTTTTCTTACATAGCATGCAAGAGGTTTTTTTACATAGCATGCAAGGGATTTAGTTTCTACCCCAGAATCTCTAACTGAAGATACACTGTAGGCACAATAAGCTTGATGGCAAAGGCTAGCTAGAGAACAATTGAAGATACTCATGAAGAGGCAGATATATTCTTAGACTGCTTCAGATAAGGCATATTAAGGTAACAGGTTTGGAACTGTTGCATCTGCATTTTGCAGATTGAAACTAAAATAATTACAAAGGACTGCAGATTCATTTTCTTTAGTCTTAGAGGGCCTCTGAGCACAAAAATCTTCCTTGTATTAAGAGAAATAATATTCCTTGGAACAACTCTATTTATAATGACACAGCGAGATAAAGTGCTTCAGATAACAGTTGTCTTTAATGCATCATTTATACTTACAGACATTGACCTTCTGTAAAAATTAACTTAGTTGCAGGCTTATAATAGGAACAATACAATTAAACCTGTCTACTTTCAGAAAGGAACACTTAAATTTCTTATGTATAAAGCTCAAATACCAAAAATATAAAAATCCTAAAGTAATCTGAAATACATGAGAAGAAAAAGTGGCAGAAGTTTAATGCTTGTAATTGGTATAGGCTGTTGTAACACTTTGAAGGATGAGGTGCATTTTTAGGCACTGTTTTGAAATCTTATTTGCCTGACAAACAGCATAGGACTTGAGCTACCCAAAACTATTTGCACAATATAATTTAAGGCAATCACGTGCAAAAGCTCAGTGTGCATTTGATCCATGTAAACAGAACATTTCATAGTTAAAAGTTCTGCAGCTATTACAACTCAATGGTATGGACAAAGACCAAAACCATTCTGCTTAGATATACAAATGTCAGTGCAACTACACTTAAGGGAGCCATTAAAAAAAAGGAAATAAAGTATCTTTCTCTAATACAGGTACCACACTGCTTTTGCTAAATGAGTGCTCAATGGCTTCCCCGCTCCCTACATGCACTCTTCAGTAAATTCTGTTCCATTTAGTTACTTTAACAGCCACAGAGCTCTAAGTGCTAAAACAATGTACAACAACTAGATACGGAATGTGCATATACAGGTTGGACCTTTAAAAAATACAGTACCTAGGATTCCCCATTTTAGCCAGTTTTCAGCATATTGCATAGCAGTAAATTCATCTGCTACCTAAAAGTGTTGTTGTTCACCCACATGGAGTTCCTTCTCAATTCTTCCTTCAGTTTTCTTTCATACTGTACAGTGGGTCCACAAGTTTATTGTGCACATGCATTAAACCTTGGGGGGAAAGCAACAATGCCAGCTTTACATTAGTCATAACACATTTTCAATAAGCTTTTCTATCCACATTTTTATTTGTGGAGTTTACTTCAAGTATACATCTCAAACAGTTCACTAAAAAGTAGACTGGCTCTTCAAAGAATTCACTTACTTTGTTCTTAAAGTTAGCATTATTCCTGCATCACCCAAATACTGATAGCTTCAGCATAAACTGAACAGGAATACAAAATGCATCTCAGAACTCCAGCCGACCTGACAGCAGACTAATCAGAGAACAAACCTGGAGTATTTCCAAATAAATTAAGAGAATGCATGCCAGGATGCATGACAGAAATTCACTTTTCCTTTATATTAAGGCAAAAACTGAAAAGCAGCAAGATGAAAATTGCCTTGTTCCATAATTTGTAATAAAAATCAGATTAATAGATACAGTTACAGCATTCTAGCACTGCAGTGTTACTATCTTTGTGATTGCTGTATTTCTATTCCTAGACAATAGTCTCGATATTTTTAGTTATTTTTTTTAATGCAGATTCAGAACTTTGTATCTTAGCAGATTTACTATTTTGCTCATTTACAAATCACCATAACGCTGAAGAGATCAAAAAGGTGCAGTGTTCTTTTTATGATAAAATTGATTTAGTAAAAGTATTACCTACATCTCTGTCTGGCATTTAAAGACTTGGTTTTAACTTCATGCCACCTTAATGATTAACAGCAGTAACTAATCCACGTTCAATAATCTGCAAATTAAGAGTTAAGCCAAACACAGAATTGATTTCTGCAGTTACACAAATGTAAGTATTATACAATATTAAAATAAGAAAAAACAGAGATTTTCTTAGAAACCTTGAAACTCAAGTTTGCCTGTAGGGCACCTCCCAGAGATTATTTTTAGCTAGGAATGCATCACAAGGCAAATTTACTGTCACTGTAGCAACAATAAATTTGAATATTTAACTATACAATCTGATGGTGTTACTTTAAGTGACCATATAATGAAGTATCTGTTACCAATCTGTATACAATATTTAAAAATGCAGATATTATTTGTTTTCCAATACGGGAAACATTTCACCCTACTGAACAGCCAAAGGCAAGAATTGTTTTTTTTTTTTCCGTCCTAAGGTCTTAGCTTCACGTTTTTGCCTTCAAGGATTTTTTTTTTTTTTTTTGGCTTAACATAATAGTGCTATTTTGAAGAAAACTTTCTCAGATTTCATGAAACATAAGTATTGCTCTGACCTACAAGAAAGAGTCACTGATTAAGGAAAAAAGCCTTAGCTGCAGTCACTATCCAGTTACTGTTCAAATTAGAACCTATATTAGAACTTCAAATTCTTCTGCTTCTTTTCAGTTCCTTTTCTAGTAGAGGAAAAGGAGATAATTCCCCACATTTCCTAGAGGCATGAAAAACACTTACAGAGAATGCCACATTTCATAAGGGATGCTTAAATCCCATTGGTCAAGGTGTGTTTCAAAAGCTGATATTTGCAAGGCCCATCCCCTTGGTTGACGGGAAGAAAAAAAAAATAATGTAACTTTATTTCAAAGGAAAAGCCTTGCTACCTATATAACTCAAGTATTCTTTAAGTATATGTTTATATATTTTCAGAGAAACATGCACAGATGTGGACAAAGCTTTCTGGCATTAACTCTTCTCTGCAATGTAATCAATAAATTCAGAAATAAGTAGTTTGGGCTCACTCTCCACACATTAGATGTTATCTTCCCATTAAAAGAGTAGGTTTGATACCAGTTTCTTAACAGACTTTCCAGAAGTTATGGGTAAGTAGAGAAGAGCTATTCAAGCTATCAACCAATGTGATAGGTTATTATCTAACAATACTTCTCAGTTTCATACAGTATCTTGATTTTTTTTTTAAATGGTGAAAAATTTTAATAAGTACCTAGCACAATTAAGAAGTCCTTAAGAGCTACCTTGCAGCTTTAGTTTAACTTGAAGATGAACACTGAGAAAGAATTCCAGATTTGACCACTAATTTTCCTTAAAAAAAAGACTTGAATTCCAGATTTGACCACTAATTTTCCTTAAAAAAAAGACTTGAAGAAAATTCAGCTCATTTAAAGTAAACAATTTCTAAAAATTCTATTTAGATATTACAGGATAATTAAATATAGTGTGAATGAATAGCATCCATTCACATAGTGTAGCCCTTAATTTTTTTAAAGCGATGTTGAATATCAATGTCATGCCTAGTAATTCCACGCTAATATATTTATATTGTCTCTGAACAAAGCTTGTTTGTATAACGTATTATTTTTCATCCAGGTAGCCCAGATACGAGCCTAAACTCCTAAAGTTTAGCTTTGAAAGTAGCAGTAAGTAGAATCTAGTAGTGTGATGCAGATGAAGACTATCCTTCCCACATACACAAATAGGATACTAAAAATCTCAAAAATTAAAACATTACCTACAAGTAAGCACACTATGGATCTAATTACTTTTGCAATCTAAAGCATCTATGGACATCAGTGATGTAATACTCTTAGAATATTTCCATAAATAACAGTCGAGATCTCAGATGCCTCATAAGAGAAAAATTCATGTGAGAAAGACTACTGTTGTGATGTGAACACAACTTCTCTGCTTACACCTATATTGGCACAGTAACCACAGCTCCACAGAATTGCATACAGCCTCGGCAAAGTGGAACAAAATTTCAGAGGAATTCTCCATGACTACCAAAAATTCAGCATTACCTTAAACCTACCTAAGTATACCTACTGCAAATATGAAAAACACTCTTAAGTGTGCAATGTATTAAGAACCAGTATGGACTGTTTTGCAAACTGTATTGTATGCAAGATGTCCTTAACTGACTTCAAAGTCTGCACCACACATCAATTTAACTAGACAATGCTTTACAAGATACCAAATTGCCAGTCATAACAAAACAAGTCATAACAAAAGTATAATGTAAAATATCATGATTAATACATCTCTCAAGTATCCTTTAAGCAAGACTTTCCAGTATGTTTATGCCCAGTATTCTAGACACAGACTGCTGCTGTTTTCTAAACAGGGGATTGAAGATTAGAACTCAACTAAAATTCAAAGTGAGAGCAAAGGAAAGACCTTATTCAAAGGACACTTTTCAGGAATATCAACTGACATACTCTTATGCGTAAGAAACACTGTGTCTCTTAGCACTGTTCGACTCAAGACAGAAATTAACATTTCTTGTTTTGAATACATTAGCTACCCTAATGTGTTGGAAAGCCCAGACTTAACATAATTCTAAATTTAGTTTCAAAATGCATAACTCTTCTAATTCAGTGCTCACCTTTAAAGTACTTTACAGTTTTAACTCTTAATTCTAAAGTGGCATCTTCATCACATACAAAGATAGTGCGAGGGTGCTGCTGGAAAGCAGAAACTGTCCACATATGGTTGACCCCTTCTTCAATTGCTTTATACAAAGCAAAAGCTTTATGTGCACCTGTTATAAGAATCATCACCTGCAAAAGAAAGATCTCTGTTTACTTTCAATCCCAGTGTATCTACCAGCAATGATCTTGAAAACAGACACATGCAACTAAAACTAAAGGAGTTCTTACTTCTCTAGCATCCATCACTGTACCCACACCAACTGTTAGCGCCATAGTTGGTACTTTAGATAAGTCTCCGTCAAAGTATTTAGCATTTGCCAAAATGGTGTCCATTGCTAAAGTCTTTAATCTTGTTCTTGAAGACAAGCTTGATCCTGGTTCATTGAATGCAATGTGGCCATCTGGACCAATGCCTTTTCAAAGTTAAAAAAAGTGAATCATTCCAGAGCTACAAGTCAACAAATAACCTCAAACATTGTAAAAGAAAAGCTTAAGGATGAATTCTTTAGCTTTAAGTAAAATACACTGAAAACTTATTTCAGAGTAAGTTATTATCGGAAACTGGACACCAACCAGTCTGTTTCGATATTCATATTGATTTTTGTTAGTCACAGAACTTTCTTATACCGTATTTGCAAGTAATTTTTTTTAGCAGCTTTCTAAAAAGAGCAACTACAGATCTGGTGCATTTGTTTGAATTTTAATTGATCACAGAATGTTTGGTCATACCTCCAACAAACAGATCAATCCCCCCAGCTTCTTCTATTTTCTTTTCAAATGCATCACATTCTGCCTGTAGATCTGGAGCGTTTCCATCAAGGATATGAGCATTATTTGGATCTATGTCAATATGCTTAAAGAAGTTATTCCACATATATGAATGATAACTCTCTGGATGATTTCTGGGAAGCCCTGCAACCATTAAAGTGAAGTTAGTACATTACAAGATTTATTTAATCCACCTTCATCGTTCTACTGTACATGTAACAAACATGGCATTGAAAATGAAGTTTTTTTTCTTTAAAAGCACTCTTAACAAGTCAAAGCACAATTTGAAAGAATTTTTAAGTTTTTCTTATTGCTAAAGAGCAAGGTAATTGTTTCAGTGCATTCACTTTGCACAAACATCACAAAGGAGGTAAGATGTTCCAAAGAAAGTGACAATATTACATGACAAAGTACTTCCTGTGAGAGTATTTCAGTTCTTAACAAGCACAGAATTTCCTGGGATCCACTTGAACCTGTAATACCTCTTTGCATTTTTGAGAATAAATAAGACAGGCACATGCTTAAATTACACAATGGATATAAATGTAATGTAGAAGCATAAACATATCAGAAATTGATCTTATCCTCTATCTACATAAGTTTAACCATTTTAACATAGACATTTTCAGTGTCCCAGTAATTAATACTACAGCTTACCTACATATTCATCCATATTGAAAGTCTTTACATATTTGAAAGAGAGATCTCCGTTCTTGTGATATTCTATCAGCTTCTTGTAGCATCCCAAAGGTGTACTCCCTGTTGAATAAAGTTTTGACATTGTGCTGTATATCCACACAACATTTTCAGAGTGCAGTGCATTTACATCTTCATAGTCAAAATTTGCTAGTGTTTTTTAACATAATWAAAATAAAACTAATTTTTTGTCTATCATTATTACTACTTTCTTAAACAAGAAAATTTCATATTTAAATTAAAAATACGTTGGCAGTATTATCCAAGAATCCAAGAAAAAAAAAGCAATTATTTTGGATGCTCCTACAGAAATGGTATCCATTAGCAAAGATGCAAATACATTTTGAGGATTAGTCAGTTACATAGATTTTGAAGCAAACTTGCCTGTTGGTAGACCGAGTGTGAAATACCTTCCTTGACTTGGCTTGAATTGGATAATACGATTACAAATGTATTTTGCTGCCCATTCACTAGCCTGGTCATAATCTTCAAGGATTACTAGTCGCATTATGGCAGTGAGGGACTTGTACAACAAAATGAACCTAGTCCTGGGGAAAACGTTAGAAATTTAAAATAAGCACCACATGAATATCTACAAGCCTCTTAGATAAGAAGAGCTAAACAATCACCTTTTACAGTGACACACAACAAGCCATAGTAAGAAAAGAGTATTTTACTTGCATAAATTTTTGTATTCTTGCAGGCCTAGCTCAAACTGCTGTACTGTGGAACAAACAAAAAAAGCATCTACAGAATCTAAGCAACAAATACCAGCCAGTTAGTTATTAGAATTCAAACATAAAATTAAAGCAATTTATGAGAAAAAAAAAGGTGAAACAAGACAAAGCCACATTTTGAATTCTGATCTTTTACAAAGAAAAAAACCCCAGTATCCCTAGCAAACAACATAATTCTGATTGGAAACAAAACAAAACAAACAAACAACTCCACAAAACCTTGGTTTGTGTTTCACGACGGCAGCCGGTTTGGGGAAAGGCAAAACGACACTAAAAAGCACACACGCCTCGCAGAAGCGTTAACGGATGGAGCCCAACGCCCGCCCGCCCGCAGCCCTGCGGCCTCTCCGGCGCCTGCCCCCGCGGAAGGCACCGGGCCGAGCCCCCGGCCGCCGCTCACCCCGCGGAGCCGGCGCCGCTGCAGGCGGCCACGCGTAACGGTGGTGACCGCCGCCCGCTCCACCCCGCTCCGCACCGAGCAGGCCCCGCCACCCGGGCCGCAACMCCCGGAAGCGCCCGGCGAGCAACGGAAAATGCCTCGGTGGGGCGCGGCCGCGCATGCGCGGGGCGGCGGCCGTTGGTGGCGGGAGGGGCTGTTGGTGGCGTTCGGACTGTGGGGTCGCCATAGAGGTGGCTCTGTGAGGGTGGTTTCTGGTCTGGCGCTTGAAGCAACTGCAAAAACGATTGCTTGTGGCTGTTGCGGGGGGGAGGGTGTTTGCTACCTGCCCATGCCCTCAGGTTGTGCCGAGGAGGCACAGGGTGGATACTGTGGACACTTTCTACATGGAAAGAGTGGTGAGGCATTGGAACAGGCTGTCTGAGAAGAGTCACCGTCCCTGGCAGTGTTCAAGAAACGTGTAGATGAGGCACCTACGGACATGGTTTAACAGGCCTGGTGTTGAAGGGTTTGTGGTTGGACTTGATGGTCTTGAAGGCCTTTTCCAACCATGATGATTCTGTGAGGCTGATGAGAGGGAGAAGCAGAGCCTGCTGGAATGGGTGGTGCTGCAAAAGGAAGAGCTTGTGGTAGCTCAGTTTCTCTGGACAGAGTAGTATCCTTCAGCTTCCAGGCGTTTCCCCAAGGCTATTCCTGAGAAGTCTGTGTATGGTTAAACCCATTGGCCTTGTTTAGCACTGTGAGTAGAGCTGCCTTAGGAGTCCTAGCTGTTTTACACAGTTTTTCTAGCTACCATGACAGGAAGTTTTACTAAGGTCAATATTTTGACCAATCATTAGTAATTACTCATTAGTAAAGAGAAAAAAAAAAAGGCGCAAAAAAGGTTAAAATTAGAGTGATGGGCTCCTCTGTACTGCAGGTTCTCTAGAGGCTTAGGGAATATTCAGAGTGCTGTTTCTTTGGATGTTTGCACTTTTCCCTGCTTCTGAATTTTGAACAACCTTCTGTGCCAGGTGTCTTTCAGCATATCTTGGCAATGTGATCAACTGCTGCCTCTAGTCACTGTCACACAAATTCCTCGTCCTTTGTGAATTTGTTCAGTGCCACCTTTCCTTGTTCCTATGCTCATGCATAGGTTGTGTTTTCCCCAACTATTTCTTCAAAATTTCCTTTCTAGTAATATTTTTTTTGTTACTTCAGGAAACAGTGCCTTTTTGATATTCAACAAGTTAATCTGTTTTTTTTGTATATCTCCTGCGATCAGGTAGTTTTGGTACATAAAAAAAGGCAAAAAATAGTAATTCTTCAGTTGTCCATATATTCAAGTGATGAGGAATGTAAATGAATGTGTTTCAATGGCAACCATGCTAAACTGAGCTTTAGCTGAGGAGGGTGACCTAAGTTTAGACAGGTAAATCCAATCTTTTAACAAAGTAGCTGGTCTTTCAGATTTGTTGGGGTAATCTCCTTTTCAGTTTGAGGAACAAATGTTGTAGGTCCAGTGGTAGGACCTACAAAGTAAAATGACTCGACCTGAGTATTTGTAATAACATTTACCCGTACAAGTCAGCTCAGAACACACTCCCATCTTTCTTACATCTTCTTACATCAGACTGAGCATCGGCCCGTCCAACAACCAGCTGTGTCCCTCACCCCTCATGTTTAATGCTCATCTCGGTAGAACTAAGACAGTAAGTGGCTGCATTGCAGATACACAGGTGGCAAAATATTCCCAACTTGGATCTGCTCAGGCTATGGTTTAATGAATTTCGGTAGAATCTGCCGACTTCTTAATTGTGGTTCCACAGGGAATTACTTAATGGCCTGATGCCTTCAATATAAACTAACTGGTGTGAGCCTTTAGTGCTTAACCAATGCTGGGAAGAACATATGGAGAGTTGTGCACTATGTTTATGTAGCAAACATAGTAAAAATCAGGCAGATTTGCAGGACAATTAGTGGCAAAGTTCACCGCAGTAAATCAACACACAGCAAAGACTCAGAGAAAAAGTAAAAAAAGAAAACCAAACACCAGAAAGGTTTCAAAGAGGACTCTTGCCAACTAAGGGATTAAAAGTAGAGGTTGACAAAGAAGCAGCAATGAAAAGATGAATTAGAAAAGACCTTGACTTCTCCTTTTACCAAATTAAACTCTGTAGTATAGCAGGCAGATGGTGAATGTGGAGACAAAATAACATAGCAACTGAAACCTTTTAAAAAGCAATAACTGTAGGGGGGAAAGGAGAAAAACTGCAGTTGAAATGATTTTTTTTTTTTTTTTTTTTTCCCCAGACCTGTCTGAAAAAGAGCTGAAGTGGAAGATGCCCTTGGACACTGTTTTAGGCCACACACTCAATAGGTTTCTATATTTCTGTGGCTGAAGCATACCGGACTGAAGCATACTGGACTGGTATCTTCACATTTTTTTTTCCCAAATATAACCTTGAGGAGAGTGAATTTACTTGGAAGCCTTGGTTACTGCTTGCAAAGTCAGTAGATAGTTTTCCATGCTTATGTTTTCCTATACTTGTCATGATTTTATTCAAAGTTTCCTTTGTATTAGACCTCACCACCTATATTCTTACTAGCTGCAGTGCCTTTGTTTTAATGCAGCAATCCAGTTTTGTCAAATTTCCAGTAAAATAGGAAACATCAGATATGGTGGTAGCAGAAATACACCAACAAAGACCCAGAAATGAAGCACCTAGCTAAGCAGCACTATTTTCATTTTCAGAGGCAAGGCTTTGACTCGGTCTGTGAACCTGTGCCCAACAAATAAGTACTATGCGCTTTTGTTTCTAATTCTTGTTTCCCCTAAGCCATGTGTGTGTGTATTCTAGGGGTTGTCTATTCAGGGTTGTCAGTGTTACCCATTCTGATAACTCTCTATTTTGATAGAGATTCTATCACCAAGTGGCAGCTGATTCTGATTGTCACTACAGAGCGAACGATAAGTTGGAGGAGAGGTGCAAGGAGTGTGACATACGTATCACACAAGCAAGCCCTCATCTCATTACTAGTAAATTGTTCAGTGGAGTTAAGCAGGGATTCAGTGCTGGAGTTTGCTACTTGGTGCTACTTAAGCCATGCAAAGAGATTGGATGTTGGTCCTCCTTGCTTTCCAGTGTGTGTCTGGTGTGCAAACATATTTCTCCACAGGCATCTCCTGATGAAACCAGAAGGCAGAGCTGCCTGTTGCATTTCTTCACGTTATTGTCCTCCCCTCACTACTGATGTTTCAGTTGCCTAGTAGGTGTCCATGCACACATCTGTGGCTGGCTGTACTCTGTAACATGGGACATTTGGAGCCAGACTCTGTTGGAGCCCAGTGACAGGACAAGAGGCAAGAGGCACCGTCTGATGCACAGGAAGTTATGTCTGAACTGAAGTAATTGTTTTTACTGCAAGAGTGACGGAGCACTGCAACACCTTGCCCAGAGAGGTTGTGGAGTATCTACTTCCTTAGAGATACTCAAAAGCTGTTTGGGCAGCTTGCTGCACATGGCCCAGCTTGAGAAGGGGGCTTAGACTAGCTGATTTCCAAGGTCCCTTCCAACTGCAACTGTTCTGCAATTCTGTGACTCTTGATGCTGAGAGGCATTTCTGATGGTGCTCTCAGCTGGTGTTTGAGCCCATCCCCATGCAGAGTGCACAGTTTAGGAGCTATTTTCCAGCTGTTCTGCCTGCACTTCCCTCACCTCCAACTTTTATCCTAATCCATAGCTATTAAGAAAGAGTGGGTTTCAAGGCATTTGGATATGGATGTTTCCTCCGAGTGCTCTGACTGCTTCCTGCCTAGGAGGCATCCTCAGCAGAGTGCAGGTGGGCTCGTTCACCGCAGCCGCAGTGCTCGGCTTCTGGGATGTGTCCTGCGCCTGGAGTTGATGTTCCAATGGGCTCATGTTTCAGAAAATGCAAGTTAGCTCGAATGTGGGAGTTTAAACTCAAATGATCTGCACCCCAGGTGACGACAAGGTTTTAAAACCTGACTAGCAGAAGTCATTTTGGATTTCTACCCAGATAGACTTTAAGTATTTTCTACATGTGTGGTGGGAAGATGTGTACTGTGATCCTCTTAGGAAATCATTGTGCAGGCACTAATAATACATAGATAGTATACCATCAGAGCACACTGCCCCGCATCCTCAGTTCCTGGTTACACTCAATCCGGGAGCACGGGCAGAGTCGGCAGGCTCCCCGGCGCTGATGCCGAGGGTCTCTCCTGATGGGGTTTGTGCAGAACGGAGCACAGGCGTTTGCAGCTTCGTACCCGGCTTCCAGGCACGGTGAGAGGTAACTGGAAAAATCATGCTCAGCGCATGCACGGAAGGGACAGTTACATTGGTTGCAAAGTTTATAATTGTGCCTGTTTGTTGAATAAGGCTTTTCGAGCATTACCCTTTTCAGGGTTTTTTAAGCTAGTTTTTGTTTTTTTTCCTTACAAGGGCCGTACTTTGTGGGCCGCGAGATGGCGCGCGCGGCTGCGGCGGGCGGCGCGGCCGGCAGGGGGCAGCGGGGGCTGCGGCGGGCGGCGCGGCCGGCAGGGGGCAGCGTGGGGGCGCGGCGGGCGGCGCTCGGCGCGGAGCGGGAGCGCTCGCCGCTCCCGCCCCCCGCGCCGGCTGCGGTGCGCGCGGGAATGCGGCCCGGAGAAGCGCGACGGCTCCGCGGCGGGGCGCGCTCGGAGCTGCGCGGGGCCGCTCTGCGTTCCACGGTGTTCCCCATGCAGACCTCCCCCGCGGAGCAAATTTGCCTTTACTCTGCCTTTTAAACTCTGAAATATGTGTCTCAAATGAAGCAAACTGTTGTTAAGTAGTTAATAAACCATCCTGTATACCTTAAATTCTTACTGCCTTGTTTCTTGATTTCAGCAGTGTGCATGACACAGAATCCTAATGGATCTTAGGCTCCTTTCCTTTTTTTTTTCATATTTATAGAAAATAAATATCATCCAGAAAGATGGAATTCATATGCTATATTTTCCAGAAGATTTTTCCAGCCTATAGTACTTTATTTTTGGAAATCCTTTTTCTAATTTTTGGAACTCGATTTTTCCTTCATCATGTGTCCATTCATTGCAGCTGAATCAAGGCGGAGCTTCGGCCGAAGGTCAGCAGTATATTTGTATGTAGTGTTCAGAACATGCTGCAAGTTACTGATGGATCTTTATCTCTAAGTGAATCCAGTTTATTAAGTATTTTTCTATCTTCCTAATGTTTAGCTGCCCCTTTTTTGTAGGATTTTTTTTTTTCTCCTGTGGATGCCAGGGGATCCCCTATGGCTATCCAGTTGTCTGGCTGGGGTAGTTGCTACTCATCAGGGGCCTGTCCAGCCTCCATCAGACTGTGGCACTGAACAGCACTAATCACTCTCATTAATTTGTTAGTCATATTTTGAACTTTGAGAGATATACCCTGTTGAGTAAATGTCCGTAAAGTGTCTTTTATTGGAATAAACAGAAATAGCTCATCATTGCGATTGACTCACCTGATTTTCATTGCCACCTATCAAGCTGAAGGGGTGGTGGTCAGTAGGCAGGAAAGTGGAAAGACTTGAGGCCAGAATTGTCCCTAACTCTCTAGTACAGTACCCCATCTGTTATTACTTTAACAAAGTCCTCACAAGGCCTGGCATTGCAAACATCTCCCCTTTTTAGAGATCTAAAAATATATATGGAATGTAACCCATTTACTTCAAAACCTATAAAATCTATTCATTCTCCAGGTAGGATAATATTGGCTTAAACAGAATATGAAAAAATGTCTTAATTTACCTCAAGGACAGTGCAGCCTAGGAAGGGAAATAAATAGGCAGCTGACAGGATCTTTGGCTCAAATGCTGCTTTTTTTGGACACTCGGGGAGGTTTGGAACTGTGCCGTGCTCTGACTTAGGTAGTGCCAAAAGGCTTCACCTCTCCTTCCTCCCCACGCAGCTCCTGGGAGCACAGAAAGACAAATGACATAGTAACAGCAAAGGCAGGAGAGGGGGAAGGCTCACGGTGGCTGCAGTTCTTCAAGCACGCAGTGCCTGGAACTGCACCCACGGCTTGACAACGTGAACAGCTCTCTCCCTGTGGGCATGAAGCAAAGGTGACACAGGCACCGCCAAACTGTCACCCGAGCAGAGCGTGAGAAAACGTTTTCCTCACAGCATATGGACTGGGATGTTGCTGGTCTTTGGTTAAGATCGGTTTGTAGGTGCAGCTTTATGCGTAGGTTTTATCTGCCTTGAAGATCACACTCATTCCCACTCCCCCTCCTCGTGCCCTGTTCTTCCCCTACAGCTTTACTATTTTTGAGGTCCTCTTCTGGCCAGGAGGATAGTTGTCCCTATCTGTGCAGACAATGGAAGATTTTTTCAGCAAAAACTTCATCAAATTTCATGAAAAACTAATCTGTCTTTCTGGTGTGTTACACTTCTGCTTGGCATTTTATTAAAATCTTTCAGATTGCCTTTATTCTGTGTAGGCAATGTTCGTGGCAGTCCGCTGCCTCATTTAGTTACTGGAGATGTGGCTGTTTTGCTTGGCAGTGGAGCCGTGCGCTATCTGCTGAACACCCGCAGAAGTTTTGAGTTGTTTGCTGGTGTTGGGTGGGATGACTGGTGGTGCAGGGGCAGGCATTTCTGCAGCCCGCTCTGGGTGCTGCCCAGGTGGTGCATGAACCAGGCGGCACACGGAGCTTTCTCTGCGGGGGAAGAGGTGCCTGGAGAGGATAGAGGCCGTGCTCTGGGAGCCGGGCCAACCTGCCACTTTGTGGTTTTGGAACTGGAAGAGTGTTTAGATCCCAAGCCTCACGTAGGTGCTTAGGTGACTTAGGTACAGTGCTCTGCTAAAACTGACTCTGCAGCAGATCCCACTCGTGTCTTAAGAGGAAGCAGCATTTTTAAACTTTGGCTTGAAAGGACTGCAGACTGGACTTACGACCATAAAACTGTGAATATGAGACCAGTTGAGGCAGGCTCAAACCTGATCTTTACATGGGATAAACCTACATGTGGGTTCCTTCAAATAGTGTATTTTCCAGATGCTTTCCTCTTTTACCCTATGCTGAGCTGGGACCTATATCAAAAGAGGATGAACATTTGTAAGAACGATAAGTCAGAATTTGCAGATTTTTTTTTTTGCTGTGTACTTTAAAACTCAATATATTAAAACAGAAAAATCAGGCAGTATGAAGCATCACAATTTTATTTACCTTATTATTGGAATGCCTCTCCTGCTCTAAAAGCAGTGATTCTAATTGCTTATTCTCACATCTCTGCTTTACGTGCCTGTGGTAAGGTTCTCAGCACAGGAAATAATAATAACAATAACAATAATAATAAACAATAAACATTTCTTTCTCCATTATATATGCATATGTATACACACATACACAAACACTCAGATTTGTATGCAATTGCATGAGATAAATGGACGTAGGGGTTGCTCTGGATGTGAATGAGGATTTCAGGTATTGATCTGATTTATGGCTGCATCTACTGAAGTCATATATGGTACTCAGGGCTACTTGCACTCTGAAATTCAGCCGCATGCCTTTGTTGCTACAACTGACATCTGTTTCAGTAACTTGCAGCCAATGTACCCTGTGAGTTTCTGTAATTGCTGTTGGCAGCAGACGCAGCCAGATTATGTCTAGGAGTAGATGCTCCTGCTGATTTCAAATTATGCAAGGCATGAATCCACAAACAAGTCATTTCAGAAACCACAAATGGATGGAAGGAGTCAGCTCTGATTCACTGATGTGCAGGGGGAAAAAAAAAACCCCAACAAAAAAAAACCCACCCTTTTTTTTTGCATAAATATGAGCACTCTTGCTTACTAAAGGTTTTCTCTCTCAATTCTGGGAATAAATCATCTCTCTGATGGAGAATATGGGAGAGTTGCCGCCATTCTTTCAGCTGCTTTGCCAAACATATCACAAACAAATGACACCCACAACACTGAATTCCTCTGCTCTTCCTGTCCCTGCAGTAAGCCACACAGGCAGATGTACCACATGATAGGCAAAAATAGCCCGAAGGCTATTTCAGAGCTTAGGAACTAGGCCTTTCACACAAGATCTTGCTCTGCCATTTTCCCCTTTTTGTTGTTGGCATGCTCTTCAAAAATTCTGACTGTTAATGCTCTTGCCTCATCTCCAGCATCCCAAACCTCCTTGGTCAAATCACAATTTATAGGAGTTTCCCAGCAAACAGGTGCTTTGCAAGGTTGTTATTCCTGAATTACGTGCCTGGAAGGGGGAGGGTGGAGCTGTGCTGTTTAAAACAGCCTTCCCCTGTCCCTCGGTTCTCCTAGACCACCAATGTCTTAACAACTGTATTAAACTTGTTAAATTTACCGAGTAGGAGATGTCTGGCAAACTCTATGTCTTAGTGTGGGGACTGAAGAAAGGGAAGATGAGGGGGCTACGTGGTGCCTTTGCCATAAGGGCTCTATTTAGTCTATCCCATACACTTGGAGCTGTACAGTGCTGTGTTCCCTGGTGTGCCCTGAGCACTTATAGGGCTTCCAAAAGCAGTTGGACTAACTGATGGCAGAAAATTCCATCTGAGGCTACTTAATGCAACGACAAAATGTTTAATATGTTCCCTTCTGGGGAAATATCACAAATTTCTTGTCTTGCTTTTCTACTCTCCCTCATATATCTGGTACTAGACACTGTCCTTACTGGATTTTCCAAGATAAAATGCTGAGCTAGATTCAACTTTAGATTGACTCTGTGCACCTGTTCTTACATTTACTGCCTTGCAAACATATCTACAGACTGGGAACCTTCAAGGCACAGCAGATGCTGAGAGAATAGCAGGCTCTTGGTCAATGCCATAGGAAACAACACAAGCTGGAAACATAAAAAAAAGGTGAGGGACTAAGAGAAAGACAAAGATAAGCTTGCAAGAGATAACCACTGGAGAGAGCAGGCATGAGGGGAAGAAGAATGGTCCTGCTGCCTCCAGAACCTACAGCACAGGTTGGGTGTCACTTCTGTGCATAATGATCCAAAAGAAAGTTTGTGTCACTGTTTAGCACAGTGGAGTCTTACAGGTTTTCAGCCATTCACATGCACATTTTATTTACAAACTTTTTGTGTCCATTTTCATTGTACTCATGGTACCAAGCCACCCCATTCAATGAACCTTCCAGAGAAAGGCTGCCTGGCCTCCTTTTTGCCTTCGATTCCCACAGTGAGCCATAATTATCCTCATCAAGGCATGAGGTTCAAACTGCCCCCGAGCTCCCCCCCTTTCTGTAGAGCAGCTGGTCTGCGAGACCCTATTGCCTTCTAGGGCAATGGTGAAACACAACAAGCGAGGAATGTCCCTCACTGCAAGCTGAACGGAGACTCTTTGAAAATGGGACTCCTCGCTTGAATCCCAGCCCCTGGAACATGGGAAAACAATGCAGTTAGGGCAAGTAGCAACTAAATCATGACAGGGTAATTGCCACTGGTGATTCTGAATGTCACTGCGCTCACAGAATCACACAGAATGGTTGAGGTTGGAGGGGACCTCTAGGGATCATCAAGTCCCTGCTCCATCAGGGACTCCTAGAGCCCGTGGCACAGGGTGGCATCAAGGTGAGTTTGGCAGATCTCCAGAGAAGGAGACTCCACAACCTCTCTGGGCAGCCTGTTCCAGGGCTCTGTCACCCTGACAGGAAAGAAGTTCTTCCTCACGTGGAGATGGAACTGCCTGTGCTTCAATTTGTACCCATTACCCCTTGTCCTGTCATTGGCCACCACTGGGAAGAGTTTGGCCCTCTCCTCCCTACATTCTCCCCTCAGGTACTTATATATATTGATCAGATCCCCTCTCAGTCTTCTCCAGGTGAAGCTGCACTCATTTGTGTACAACATTTGTTCCTGTGCATCTCGCAAGTAAGTCTAGCAAAGAGAGGAACCAAATTGTGTTAAGACCCAAACATTTGGCTTGGAACTTCCTCTAAACAATTCCAGGGCAAAGGAGGAAGACAAAGAAATATTACATTATGCTATTTAAATTCAGAGTTTTAACTTGGATTATAAGTGTAAAGCAGAATTCCAGTTCAGAGGAAACCTTGTCAAAGTGTCTGTAATCTACATTTTGTAACCTGTGTTTTGTCTTTATTTTTGCTGGAATTCATATGCAGTGAAGCAGAAAGCCTCAGAAGTTGTTGTTTTCCTTGGGCTTCTTTGTTGGTGTCTGGAAAAACATACTTTTTTCTTTGTAATGGATACCTGTGCATCTTATTTTAGTGATCTCCTAATTCTGGCTGCTGTTAGATAAAGTTTGCTGAAGGCAATATTGCAATACTGTCTTCTGTGGCCTCATGCAGGTGGAGCGCTGTTTCCGGGCAGATGCGTGAGAGACAATTTCTTGAGATGTTCTCCTCAATGTCTTTAATTTTCTTTCTCTTCCACTTACACCATTTCTCCCTTTCTGTCTAGCTCTTCAGCTAGGGAAACTGTGCAATGTATATCATACCAGAGATATTTTATTAACCTTTTGGTGCCTGCATAGTGCTGTTCATGACAGGTGAGACACTGCTATCATACCTGTAGGACAGTGAAGACTTTCACAGAACACATGGCTTTGTGTACATGAGTAAAATGTTCTTTGGCATCAGATGGGCCATTTACTAAGGTGTAAGGAACTAGGTTTGAAGAGGTTTGCCCTGCCATCTGTCATGCTGTCATTTCCAGTAAATGCTATGTCACTGAATGTCCCTACAGCACAGACATGAGTCTATATCAAGGGTGCAAGCATCATCCTGGGAGAGTATTCCTGAAGTTTAAAATATAAAAGTGTAATATTTAAAATAAAGAGGTTTTCCTTCACAGTTTTAGGAGAGAAAAATGGCCAGTGTCTGAGAACTGTAAGCTACATACTTACAAGTTGCTACAACTAGCAACTCAAAATCCTGGACCAGTAGCAGGGCTTACAGTATTCCTATGTATGTGACTCGGGATAGAAGGTGGGCAGTCGTTAGAGGCTAGAAGCAAACTGACTCGTTTGGGCCTGTTATTTGTGGTAACATATGCTCCTACCATAGTTTAGTGAACAGGATCTCATAATAATGCATCCCTGTTCCTGCTGCTTTACAGGTTTGTGGCCAAAGAGTTTAAGATACTCTGTTGTTGAAGGAGGGTTAAGCCTTGAAGGAACTTACTCAAAATGTTTGAAACTAGGGACCAGTTTGTGCCAGTTCTTTCTTGGCCTTGTATCAGAGAGGCAGCAGAAATTCCAAGAACAACTCTAACCTGTATTTATATAGGTTTATAGTCCCTGGAAAACTGGCAAGATCACAACAAAGAAAATGAGAGGAAACTGTGAGCTTTTCCTCTCCAGCTGATGTGGACCTAAGTGGTCTGTGCAAGGCAGTTCAGGATTTTGACAAAYATTCAACCTCAATTGGAATTCAGTAAAACGTATATTATGAGGTGATCTCACAGCAGTATTCCATGGTTTTGCTTAAAAATGCATTAGCTTTGTCACAGCTAATTGCTTTGTAGTGAGTGTCAAAAGGGGCSTGTTGTTGGCCTTTTAATGCCAGTCAAGAGCACAGCACCAATACAGGCACATAGACACACGTGCCCAGCAGACTGGACACTTGAGAGACTTAATTTCAGAATGCTGACATTCTGGCTGAGAAGCAACTTTAGCCAGAAAATAAGCACCCAAAAATTGAGAAGACATTATGGTTTTGGTTCTCAAGAATTTAGGCAAGAATGTTAGAGATTTTCTGGAGATTAGATATCAATATTCCCTGTAAAGGCTTTTCCTGACTACATTTTTTGTGTGATTATTTTTTTTGTGCAAACTGTATATGAAAGGCATGAGTCTCTCTTTAAGAAGGCTTTTTTAGTTCACTGCTTTCTGCTAGGGCTGGCTTATATAACGTGYAGTATGAGGAGGATCCCTTGAGACATCAGCAACCCAACCATGAAATCCAAAATCTTTTGACCATGTTTCAAAAAAGTTCTTGTTTTTGTTCCCTTGCTGTTGCGTCCTGCTGTTCTTTCCCCTCTATTTGATATCACTGAAGCTATTCAGTCATAAGAACAAGTACATAATGTATCTGAAAAAGTTATCCTGTAGTTATTCATAAAATGACTGAGTTATTGACTGTTCTGCTGCTGTGCTACTTGCCTTGTGTTCCATATAAGGGGTAGTTTGRACCTCTTGGACCTACATGGGGTATTCTGGAAAATGTGGAAATCTGATAGTACTGTTAGGCTTTCTTGCACAAAACTGCAATAGGACACTGCAGCATATGATTTTAAGGAGACAAGTGACTTGCAGTTCGACAATATTTTGTCTCTGGGCACAAAACATGGCCACAGGTCAAGTTTTCCTGATTGGACTTTTGATCAGAGGAAAAATATATAGCTTTTTTTGGTTAGTTTTTATTGKTTTTTTTGTTTGAGAAAGTAGAGGTGAATAGTTCTGGACTTTTGTTTAGTTTTATTTTCAAACTTTTTTTGCAAAAAAAAAATATTTTTTTCCCGGAGATGTCTGGGACTTGAATAAGTGACAAGTGTATGCACTATCACAAAGTCATTAAAAAAAGCATTGGACTGGAAGGATCTTAAGAGACTGTCTAGCCCATTACTCAGCTTAAGATATAGCCATAACAYTCCTGACTGATTCTTATCTAAAATGTTCTTTAAAAAAAATCACTCATGGATATTTGGTAGTCTCCTCCAATACAGAGTTGTCTTTACTACTGAAAAGTCTGTTATAATGTCTAACCTATATTTCACTTTCCATAATTTGATATAGTTACTTTTGCTCTTTCCCCAAAGGTCATGGTAACAAGGATTTYGTTTGTCTTTGTAGAAGTATTTCATGTGTTTGAAGACCACTGTCATGTCCCATCTCAATTCTCCCTTCTCTAGAGAAAAAGACTCGATGACAAGTTTCTTTCTTCTTGTTTCTGTGCTGACTTTGTGTGAGAGAAGATCAGTCTTTTTTTTTTTTTTTTTCTCCTATTCCTCTGACTAGCTGCATGATGAGAATATTAAGTACAGTTCTCACCTCTTCTGTTTCATTCTCTTTGGACAGAACTTTCTGAGTGGACCCAAACCCAACTAATGTAGATTACAAAGCTTCAGAAACTTCTGTAAAATCCTAGGAAGAGAAGGTAGGGAAGTATAGTCTTTGAATTTAAAGTTTAATTTAATGCCTAAGAAAGTGCTGTGTGTGAGGTGAAAATAAGAATGTAGGACATCCCTCAGGGTGGTAACTTCTTCCTCAGCACTGAAACAATTCAATTTGTTCCCTCATTCTTTATTATATTTTTAAGAACCATGCTGTTTTAAACACCATCCTCCTGGGTTTTTTTTTGCAACATTTCTGGGAGAGAAGTGTTCTTAGGGTAGAGAGAAAGCTACAGCTACAAAAAGTTGCAGAGAAAACCAGTGCAATGAAAAAACACAATACTTTCTCTTCCTCCTAGGCTGATGAAGAGTTAATAGAAGTATGTTTAGAAAGGCAGTAAAATCAGAGAAGGTGGAAAGGAGGAAAAAGAAAAGTTATTGTCACTTTCTGCCCAGAATGCAAATAGCACTGTTGTTCTTCTAACCTTTGTAACTTTGTGCCTCAGTGCAAGTGTCTTTAAGTTTGATGCTTTGAACCATTTCAATTTCTCTAATTTTGCCAAAAGCACAAGAGCAGAGGGAGATGATTCAGGACAGCTACAAAGACGGAGAAAGTAATGGGTGATGCTGGAATAAGAAGAAATCACTCATCTGCACAGTCAAAAAGGAAGCAGAACTCATTTCCAGGTCTTTCCACTTCGCGAGCGGTGAAGATGATCATGATTGAATACTGAAAAGATAGGATGTATATTTTATTTTGACAAGGATAGATATGTGAAAGACTGCCTTTCCATCAGCTGTGCTGCTCAGAASGGAGGACAAGTGAGGTTTTTGGTGAAAGCCTTTGCTATTCAGCTAAATCCCTTGCTTACAGCAAAATGTATTGAAATGGGCTTAAGATCTCTTCAGAAATAAGCAAATTATGCTTATTTCCAATCAATACAAACAGACCATCATACAAAAATAAAAATGTAGAATATCCAGGGGTACTAGAAAAAAGGGAGGGAGGGAGGGGTACATCTAAAATGTGGAATCAGTTGACAGCTGTTCCAAAAATTCATACAACATTTACCAGTTTAATATAGAAGGAATCTACCAATCCTGTTACTCTAACTTGCCAGTCTAAATAAAGAAGTTGAAGAATAAACTCATCTGTCCCATAGAGTTGATGGATCTGTACAAACTACACTGGATGAAATTTGCATTCCCACTGCTAAAAGTACGTCAATTGTTCCTCCTGGTGGAATTCTTTCTGTTTTAAAATAATAAAAATTCCAACATGAAAATAAAGAGTAGTATACTGTCTGTACAGATGACAGTAAATCACAAAAGATGCATCTACAGTAGGCACTGGAAGGACAGAGTAGGATTCAATATAGTGAGATTTAGAGTCTCTTCCGGCATTTCTAGTTTGTTTCATAACATAATGGTGAAATGTACTGTGTASAAATATGTTTTTCTATGAAAGACATATTGAGAGTAGTTTACTTAGGTCTGCTAAAATTAAAGCTGTGTGAAGCTCATTTGTTTGTAGTAGGGGCTGATCTTCACCATGCCACATCAAGAACWTTTTTATTTCTGAATCTGTTTGGTTGCCTAACTGTGGTCTGGYCTCACCTAGAAAAAATGGTCTGTGAACGCTAATGTCAGGAAAGAAGATGTCGTTAATCTCAGTCTAGACCCCACATGGATGTGCTGTGCTTGAGAGAGAACTGTGTACGATCTCAAAGAGCCTGCAGTACTAAATACAGCTGCTAACAGGGCACCAGTAAGGACCAGGGAATGAATACCCAAGTCAGCACTAGACACCTAAGTTAAAGTACTCAGAACTGTCTGGCATATGCAGAGAGGCAATTCCACACCAATGTATATTGCTAACACTGACTTTTAAAAACAAAAAGAGTGCATTGTTTTACTTTTACACAATTGTACAGATAAACCCAGTGATATACACAATTTAATAAATAGAAGATATTCACAGATGTTTGAGCAAAGTCATCATTTGTTTATACGAATAAAATACATTTAAGTCTAAAAATAGCAATTATTCAATATGTGATTACTTTTATATTATTAGATGTTAATGGTTGAATCTGTTTTCATCTTGAGCAGCTATTAAGTACTGCAGGCTGCTACTTTATCTTTGTAAGTAGAGGTGAGCAGTATTACAGACAGAAAGTAATGATTCCTGGGGCTTTGCTTCACCTGCTGCCACCTGTAAACTGCACTCCTCGCTCCCCATAAAGATCCTATTTGCAAGCCCAACTGCTCTTTGAAATGTAATTTACAGGATCAGTGAGTGACTGACACATTCCCAGAGACACAGTAAAAGCCTATGAATATAAATCACAYGCTTTATCCCTGAATTTCGTCTACAGCACAGTTTATTTCCGTATTACAAAGATATGGAAGAGACTGTGGCTCCATGTCCTGACTCTTTTGATGTCAAGTTTAGTTTAAGAAGTTACAAATCCTTCCCCTATCATCGCTTACAAGATGTTACCAAACCCCTCAATTGTATTCAGTCAACTGTTTGTACCAGCTTATTAAACAATCCATTTTTAAAAGAAAAAATAAAAAGAGGAAACACAATGCCCCTCTTCCAGTTTGCCCAACCTGTTTTAATTGCCTCTTTTAGCAGGTTACTGCTAATCATTCCCAGGCAGCATCATTCCCATAAAAAAGGCTAATCTYGTTTGGGAGCCAGGAGTGTCTTCTTCTCACAAGGAAAGAGCAGAAGATCTCGCTCAGGATCCATTGCTAAGAGTGTATAGTATGGCAGTAAAGTTTTGGGGAGAAAATAGTACTGAAAAAACAAGAGTTTGGGCATATTCTTCTTTGAATCAGAACTCAATTTGGTATGGTGCAGAGGAGATTCCTACACTAGTATGAGAGCAAATTTTTGTTACTTGAAAAATCAGTCACCTCRAGATGGTCACTCTTTAATAGACTCATTAGAAAACAGAGGTGTAAGGATTTGTGTACAAGCAGTAGGAGGTCTTTCCTCAGGAAAAAAAAAAAACAAAAAAGAAAAATTCAGGTGAACTTTGTAAGCAGATACAGTTGCACTAAAAATGCAGTGCAGCTGTGCTGTGCTTTTAACTTCATAAATCCATCTGCTCTTATGTCTGGATCTATGAGAAAGGTACTTTTTCTTATCAGCTTTTTCTTATTATTACTTCAGGCATAGAAACAGCGGGATCATCCACTTCCTAGAGGAACTCTGCAAATTCATCCTTTATCCTAGTGCTGTCAAGAGCCTGAGCTTGTTGCTGTCCTCCACTGTTTGAAAGSAAGTGGCCTTTCAGGGTGGCTCTTCTGTCACCTGCGACCCCAGCTTCTCTCTTCTGCRCTCCGTGGCTTGCTTACACCCTCCACTTCCCAAACTGATTCCAGAAAAGGTTGACACTCACTTTCTCCACTTGCCAGCATTTTCACTCCTGTTGGTGCATCTGGAACTCCCTCCCTCCATACCGTACCATACCATACATTCACTAATGCAATAAGATTTGTAAAGTGATACACAACAGGTTAACTATAGSCTATTATCCTTCTCCCACTGAAAAACAAACAAAAGAAAYYCAAACAAAAATGGAAGGATTCACTKGTAAACTGGCAACTGTTGTAGGCCCTCTCTGGAAGCAAGGTCAAGTRCAAACTGGAGGTGGTTTCTCTTGTTCACCGGGATGGGACAGAGTGACTGTAAAGCAGACACAAATGACATACACAGAGAAGTGTCTTTAAAAAGCAATAGAGAGGACCTTGGCTTGTAAGGTGGGAAGCTGGTTCTTTCTTATAACCTTAAATATTAAAAAAAGAGAAAAACAGGCCTTGAGTAGTTTTTGCCGTCTGGAGATGTACTTGGTTGTGGTTGGCCTTGTCTCCCCTTTCAAGGTTCCTGATTTACTTAACACTGGTTTGTCCTTCAGCTACAGCTGTCAAGATAAGTAGTCATTCTGRCTCTTGGTATTTATGGTTTATAGAAAAGCTTGCACATCAAGGTTTAAGGCATGCAAACAAGGTACTTCAAAGCAGTCTAATCTGTGGTAAATTTGCCATTTCTCTTACTCCTTAGCAAATGCAGTGGGATATGAACTAGTTTAGCCATCTTTTATTGCAAGGTGAAGTAATTCAAAGTACTTCTATCTTGGAATTTGTTAAGTGCTGGAGAGTTTCTCTCTGTACCGTAGCTTGTGTACTGTGTATGTGGTAGCCTGTGTCCATAAACATTCAATTTTTCAGACAGTTGAGAAGAAGACTAGGGGGAAGGTGCACAGTATGTGCTGGAAGTAAGGAAATCATTAGATCTTTYCTATGTCTTCAGAAATAATCTTGTGGGCGTTCATTTCTGAGCACAGTCAAAAGTGTATGAGAAGGCAAATGCTCAAAAAACTACACTGACTATAATAAATGTCTTAATTTTGTGTCCATTTGTAATATTGAATATTGGATTTTAATTTTCTCTGCCCAGGCTTGATTCTTAGATAATTCTTCAAGTTAATGATACTGAGGCAGAGGATTACAGTTTTAAAAAATCCAGTAGCTTAATGTATATACACCATCAGTACGTGCACCGCTAAAAGGTGAACTTCTCACCCATGCCATAGAACTGATTTAAAAGCATTATTTGCTAATCATTGTTAAAGTGAATAGAAAGTGGGCATGTCCTGTGCRAAGCTTCTGTGTGCTCAAGGTTTCATGACTCAATATAGGGGTTGCCAGAGGAAAATGGGAACCTYTGTTCCCTAGATGGGATTAGAGCAGTTTGAAATGCATCTAGAGAGGCAATATAGCCCAGCAAATGRTGTCAAAGAGACACCCAATGGCAGAAGCAATACTGAGACCTGCTGGGTCCCTCAGACAGGCCACGTCTCACAGGAGGCAGGACTGGATTTCCACTGTGTCTCGTGGGCTCTATGGCCGCCTGTTGAATAGGACCATGGGACATTCTACCCTATGGCTTGATTTATCAAAAACAGTGGGATTTGTCACGCTCCTGCAAGTGCAATGCTTGAAGTGATGCTTCTCATAGRGAAAGGTGAAAGAAAAGGCCAGGAATAACTATACTAAGAGCGAGGTGAAAAAAAAAATTATTGTAGTTCTGTGACATATGCGTGTTCAAGAGGAACTTGGCCACACTGCTCTGTACCCTSTTTCAAGTGACAGTAAAAGTTTAGGTTCTTGGCTAGAGRTACATTRTTTGTTTGTTTGTTTTCTGAGAAAACAGAATGTCTATCTATTATCTGGAGCAAATTTAGCTAAACCTAGCTAAGTAACCCTGTGYTGTGCTGTTTTGTTTTCTGAAGATGCTCATGGGTAAAGTCCCTAATGTCTCCTTTTTATTGCAGYTAGACTTTCCAGTATATGTACCTGTCTGCTTTTCTATACATGCGTGTCCACTTTTCACTACTTTGTSTGTTTTGATTAAGTTTAAGATTACKRAGTAWGACACAACTCACAACAGTGTCACTTCTTCCCCTTTGCCACCCCACAGCCCCCTGTTAACCTCAGGTTGCTTTTTATGTAAAGGAGGAGTGAAGCACAGCAACAAGAAAGAAAAAGTCAATAAAAACCCCAGTSAGGTGGCAGCTCTAGACAGCTATATTCCCTACTGGTATGAGGCCACAACATGAGGAACAGCTTATTTGTGTTTGTTTACATGGTAAATCATTCAGAGGAGCCGTGTGAAGTTTTCCTTGTTCTGTTCTGCAAGTTCACACAGAGAAAAGCTTCTATTATCTATTCACGGCTGCTGTAGTGCAGATTAAATCCTTTGATTAATTTTCAGTGTGTGTTGCTGCTGGAAATCAGARCTATCAAGTGATGTCATTAGTAATGCTATAGTAACAAGCAGGACCATAAAAAAATRCAAATTTTCTTGATCTGCTTTAATCTTTACCATTCTGAATTTAACAGAAAAGCATACTTTTATTTTAAGTCTGAGTGTTTGGTATTAGAAGCCTGGGAAAAGATGGTGTGAAATTTTCCTTAGTTCATATATTTCTTTTTTACCACTTACATTTGCACTAATATTTAACATTTACCATTTTATTTTTAATGTATATATACCAAAAGTGATGTATTCATTTGCTATTCATCCTGCATGTGACTTCAAGCAGACACACAATGCTTAAATGTGGTGAGGACAAGAGGCAATGGATGCAAACTGTAACAYACGAAATTCCATCTGAAGACAAGAAAAACACTTCTTCTTTGTGAGGGTCATTGAATCCTGAAGGGAGTCACCCACAGAGAGTGTAGAGACTCCATTCTTGGAGATACTCAGATTTTGACAGGACACAGTCCTGAGCAACCTGCTGCATCCATGCCTGCCTGATGAGAGGGGTTGGGCCAATCTTCAGAGGTGCCTTCCAATCCCAACAATTCTGTGGCTCTGTGAATTCCCCAAATGGTAGAGTTCCATACTAGTATTTTCACAATAACACGCATAGGGCCCTCTTTTGGTGCCCATAACAACTAKTATGTGAAGTTCATCTTACAGTGCTGAAGCTGGACTTTTGTAGTATCCTGTCTTCTGGAAATAATAATACAGTTCAAGAATTCCTTCATTATATGAATAAGAGAGGGCTGATCTGTCTTCTCATGCTGGCTTAAATATGTTTATTTAAATTTTCCTGATAGCATCAGCATAAAAATGTGAGGTACAGCAACAAATACCTACAGTCATTTTAAATGTTCCGTGAGAGAATGGAAAGCTGCAGACTCCTGACTGATGCACAGTAGGAAAACAGATTGKTTTTATGTCAGGTGGAGCTGCAGTTTCCACATCATGTGTGCTGTGCCCATTACATGCCTGAGTGAGTCTTGTATCATCGCTATGCTGTCCGTTAGCGTGGGCACCTACCAGACAGACCCAGACATATCTGTTTAAACTTCAGTAGAGCAAATGAGTTTGTGTCACCTTAGGTTCTTTGCAGTTCAAGACCTCAAAAGTGCTACACTCAAATACAGCGTGCTGCATTTAGTTTATTAAAGAATGTAATCATCGGTATTGAAAAATTATCGACGTAAACATTCAAGRCCTGATGATTTGTGTGTTGACAAAGTCAGGAAGAAAATAGATTTATGATGTTTGTATATATACGTGTATGCGTGTGCGCAAAAAAGATTCTGTGTTTTTAATTGTGGGCACTTTATGTTACTGGTATATTTCATAATACTTCTATTTGGTATAGTTTTAACCCTGCTTTTAGTGTTGGGTTTTTTTTTTTTAATGATGTAATACCTTTCTTAAAATTGAGCAAGCAGATTGGTAAGGAGGGTCCAGACCTACCCATAAGTAGGCAGAGAAAGAGCTCGKACTTCTCCCTTTACTTCCAAAAATCACGTGGATTTTGAGAGCAAGCCAGTTCTTTGAAGGCATGAGCACTTGATTAGTTATAAAACATTGATTAGCCCCGTGTCCTGTGAGTCCGAATGGGCACTTTTAACTTGGAGGGCATTTATTTCATCAGTGAGAATCAGACCTATATCTTGAGGTGGTGGAGGAGCTTGCCTGTGTCTTCTCTGTCAGCCTCAAAATTCCCACAAATTCCTTTATATCACTGGTTTTGAACATCAATTAAAGAATCAAATTAGTTCTGAAATTTACTTGACTAAGTAATGCATACACATACCTATTTGTTTTTCTAAAAGGTAGTGGATGGCCCTGGCTACCTTATTACTGCTTACTCCAATGACTTGCATTGGCTTCTCTAGCCTTGGTATGCCTGTGAATGCTGAACTTATTTACTGCTCACCACAAGGAAATACTTTTGCAAATGAATACCCTTTCATAACTTTTTTCCTTTAATACAAAACTGATTCTTTTTTTTTTCCCTAAAAGCATAGGTGATCTACAGCAGTTTGTAGATCAGTTGTATATGTATAATCTTGAATTAGTTCAACTGTTCTGGGGTGAAGTTTAGACTCTGTCTAGAACAAGGCAGGATGTTTTTCCTCTCATTCAGTGACAATATTTATGTTGTCATCCAAAGCACATCAACGCTGTGCTTTTAATTTAGCTGATAAATCTGCTAAAGCCTATGAAATAAGAAATGACTGGGCCCATTAGAGGCTTTGAAAAATTAAGTATTTCATTTGGGGGCCATTAGATTTCAATGCCACTGATTCTCATATTAGATTTTCAACTTAACAGATTTGATTTATCAGAATAGGACTATGAAATATCATTTTTTATGTTGCTGACCTGAATAACTGATGTGGCATGGCATGATTCACCGAGTAATGGCAATAGCCAAGCAAAGCTGATGCTGTCTCACGCACAGTCTTTGGAATAGATGCACATGGTGCCCATTTTTAAATGTTGGCTAGACAAGAGGAGACAGTAGTCACTTGGCAGCATTTAGAAAYTGGCAGATAATGGATTGTAAGGACTTGATCTCTGTAGAACAAGAGGGCTTGGAGGTTATTGCTGCTATCAAATTACTGCAGACTTTAAAAAAGAAAGAACTTTTGCATTCAGCCTTCCTGTACAACAAAACCAAAGAAAAAGATGGGTGAAGGAGTGGAATAGATATATTTTAGAAAATGCATCTCTATCAAAATGTGTTCAGATTGCTAAATTGTCAAGATTTACGAGGCAAGATGTAAGAGGCAAACRACTACRAAAGATCTCCACTCTTTATTTGCAAGCAGTGTTTTGAACAGCRTTGACTTTACTCYTTTCCATAAACCAGGGATGAAAATAATTGACAACTTGGTGCCCAAATTATGTTCTTTGAAATATGATTCTGGGGACATAAATTGAGATCTGCATGAATGATCTCTTTTTTTTTTTTTAAATCACATTTTAGTATGAATGGTACTGGTTAACTCAGAAGCTACAGCTTATCATGGCCTTTTTCTGGGACTGTGAAGGGGAAATCTGGCCACGAACATGAGTGTCTGAAGGACTGTACAGAAATTACTGTGGGATGACATGTAGATGGACTGGTGTTTATCTAACTTTGTTTTGGCTGATTAGAGACAGCAAAGGTTAACAACAAGTTCAGCAAAGTTCATCAGTAAGTTGGCACACTCGTCTTTGTTCAGCCAARTTAAGAACTTTAAACACTTAATCCTGATGTATATAATCATGTGTGAGCCTGGGAGTCCTGGGTCTCTTAGCTAGCCTGCTAATACATGGAAAAAAGGAGGTCAAGGAGCAGGGCTTAGTGTTAGGGCTRATTGTAGGAAGGCAGGCTCTGACCTCACACTGGGATTCCATTCCTGTAGGTGAAACAGGAACATTCCCTTTCTAATCTCATTAGAATATTCTATACATTGAAAAAATATATAAATATGTGTATCACTCTCAACATCAAGGCTGGTTTTGTGTTCTATAGTTGCTGTTAAAATAGTACTGGAGCTGAGCATGTGAATCTGAATGTCTCAGCCTTGCAGGATAGCAACTGGAGGATTAGAAACATTTCAGTTCAGGGCCAGCCTAACTTTCCTGTGTGTTGGAGTAACCTGCAGTATGCAGGYTGAGGGCAGAACATTCACAAGCACTTCCCACAGGTAAATCCCCAAGGGAAAGCTTTTGAATCCAGACCTGGGCATGTGGATGTAGAGCTAATGTGGATGACTTGGTAGCTCTGCCCTTCAAAAAAAGCAGACAGCTGCTTCCTCTCAGAACATGATTCAGACCTACTGGACCTTGCAGCTGACTATGTGGGACAGCTTGCTGTACCGTAGTTCTAGCAAACAGGAGAAGAAACAAGAGAAAAGTGCACACAGTAATGGCACTGCTAACTCACGTCTATAAGGAAAGATTAGGAAAGACCTAATAATCCCTGCTTAATCAGCTGTGAGTGTACCATAGACGTCTATGTGGGCAGACTCACACTTAAAAATGTGTTGAAAAAAAAAAAAAAACTCTGGAAGAGGGGACAGCCTTGTTTGTTTACCTGAACTTCTTAAGAACTTTTCTGCAACCAAGGACAGCTCCATAATGCTGCTTCTCCTTATCAGGACTGAGGAATTAACTTGTTCTCAGAGATGGAAATTATTCTGGGGGAGCCAATGTACACTTGATAAAAATAAACATTTTCCTGAAAAGGAATACCGACTTCAGTCTGAAGAGCACCTTTGGTCTTAGCATTACCGAGGTTTACCATAAGAAACAAATATTCTGGAAATACTGAACTGAGAAGAACAGTTAGCGGTTCTAAGCCTGTCTGTGTGGAAATAGATCACTATATATGGAAACACATCAGAAAAACTCAGAACAAGTGCCACGCTGCACTTATTCAGAAGACATCAATTCTGAATAATTAAGAAAAATTTCCCACAAGCTATAAAGTATGAAGCTACCTGGATAAATCCTGTCTTCAAGGTCTAGCAAGTGATCAGCCTGATTACAATGAGATTAATGCAGTTACCATATAATTTAGATGGTGCATGGAGACTTTTGAAATATAGCCTATCCATCATCTTTCCGTAGACCCTCGTACAGCTACCTGTCAAGGAGGCTGGTGGCAGCAAATTCAGGAAAGATGGTAGAGTCACCACCTTCCAAGCCCAGCCATAGTTAGCCACACAACTTACATAGAAGAGCTTTGAGAATGGCATTAGTGAAGAACTGGGAAAAAGACCTTGGTCCATCTGGTTCTAGTGTGCCCTAGGCACTGAAACTGGTTTGATTCCAATGAGGATAAGATCAAATATATGTTTTGCAAACAAACTGTTATTTTGGACTATTATTTTGGTTCAGCGGACTTTCCACTGAACCACAAAGAGGGAYGTTACGAAACTTCGTAGAGCTTATAGGGGTGACTGAAGAGAATCAAATGCTGCTGATAGGTTTTTTTGCTTGTTTGTTTGATTGTTTTATTTTAATTGTTTAACAAAATTTTTGGTTAAGGAGCAAGCTCTCAGCTGCCAGATGCTTCCACTTCACTTCCACTTCACCCCTGTATGAAAGGACAGGTAGACACATTGCACAGGGCAGTCATTATGACCTCTCTTTTACCTGGAAGGCTTGGGGCACCTTAATTTATTTTACAGGCGCCTTAATTTATTTTACAGACAGAGAGGTCCTAGCTTGGAAGCTAACACAAGTTCTGTAGTGGCTCCCTGACATCCTCTTTATCAATTATAGAGAGAAGATGGCTTCAGATACAGATATTTGCAGTGAAATATATGAGAGACCACTGCAGATAAATCACATGGATAATGAAAAGGCCAGGAGGGAGAATGGGAAACTCAAAGTTCCTTAAGCCTCTTCCAAGCATTAGAAATTTGTGTGTTTATTTTGTAACGTCTCTTCTTGCTGGTTGAGGACTTCCCAGAGGTAAAGAAGACTCTGACCTCAGCCCCGTTGTTGTGGGCTCAGTATCGGTGTGCCCGACCTCCAACGCTGGGGTGCTGCACACCCGAACCAGAGCCCTCACACTCCCACGGGGGCTGAGGAAACTCCCCCTGCGCCAGAAGCTCAGGCAGGTCCGAGGCAGTGGCAGCGCTCAGCAGAGCTGAGGAAGTTTCTAACCCATCACCACCTCCATGCTGCTACCCACAGGGCTTGCAGTGTTCAGTGCAGTGGCCTCATGTTTTGTTCCCTGACTTCCTAACCTAACTGAGACCGATGGGGAAGTGGAGAGTGAGGATTAGAGCAGATAGAGAGGGCACTTTTGCTGACCTGTTCTGCCTGCTGACCTAGGCAAGAGCCCAGAAGCGAGTCCTTCTCATTGCAGCCAGCATGGTCTTGCATGACAGAGTGCCCTACCAGCACAAGTCCATAACTATAACCTCCCAAGAACCAACTTGTCAGTGCGATGACAACCATGTTTAAATTAGGAGTGTCCAAGTGACTTCTTCCATACCATAATTTGGGCTGAGAGAGAAATACATAAAAACCAAGGTGTTCAGGTCAAATGTGATACAGCCAGATGGTATCTGTTTCAAGAGTGAGCTGTTCCAAAATTGCCTTTATAATTTGAAATGTCCTGAACATTTTATGGAAAAAAATTTGATTTCAAGCAAAGAATACATTTCCTATTTTAGAATCATTTAGAATCATTAAACTCATGTGAGTGAGAGGTATAAGTGGTAGGTATGTGAAACATAATAAGGAGGGCTGCATATATCAATCTTCTAGAGCAGCATTATATTTTAAGTATACCTGAATTTGGGATCTGAGGTTCTTTTCAGCAATTGACTTAAGGGCCACTGAGCTCTTTAAGGCAACACATCACCCTTTTTTTTGAGAGAGAGGTCAGTCTATTTATAACCTAAAAGGCATCTGTGCAGCTGAAATTGCTCTTTTCTCTGCACATCTCTATGCACTTTCTCATACTGCGTGTAATCTGCTGGTATGTCATCAAATTGCCTGTCTTCACTAGGTCTTTCCCAGTTTTACAGCAATTCTCTGCAGACTGACTAACCTGAATACTTTTATCACCTCCATGCTTGGTCCCTCTTTCCAGGGTGTGAACAAAGAAGTCATTCAGGTTTATGAGGTACAATCTGTTCTTTGCAGGCCACGCTGCAGTTATTATTTAGCAGTTGTCTGCCTTGTGATTACAGATTAATTCCCTCATCATTTGTTCCGTTGTTTTCGCCAGTACTGATGTCAAACTAAGTGATAATGTTCTAGACTTTGTCCGTCTTCATTACACATTGATGCCACATTTGCACTCTCAGCTGTTTCCAATTAATTTTATGTAATTATGTGCTAATGGTATCTGCTCTTCTCCCTGGCAGTTTTCAAAAGAGGAGCAAAGGTGTGATGTGGCTGCCTCAGGCCTTGGGAGAAAACATGACTTGGGCTTGGGAAGCAGAAAGCCACCAGGGCCTGAGGGTGAGCATCCCTCCTAGGGTGATGCTGGTTCCTGCAGACTTATTGAAAACATACCTATAGCATTGCATGTAATCCTAAATTCATTTATTTTGCAAGCATAAACATCAGTGCTCCTTCCCCCAGACAGTAATGGTGAGATACAAACTAAAATCTGGGCATGGAACTTGTCTTGCAGCGGTTAGTGCTCATGCATGTCATTAAGTGTTTGTCATACTCCTGTGTATCATACCACATGCTTTCACAATATTTTTCATAATACAGCCTGGTCACATATATGTTGTTCATATGCAGGATATTCTGTAAGCCAGGAGGCACCTAGAGGCTGATTGGATTTTGTGTGTATAGTTGCAGCTTGCGTTACACTGCAGGAAGTCAGTAACTTGTATCCCTTCTGACTAATGTCAAAGATGTGAAAGAAACTAGAAGGCACCTTACAGAATTTAAATTAACTATCAACCAGCAAAATGTTAGAAGGAAATTATTTTTTGAAGTGCAGACTCTTATATTTGCTTTTGTATATTAGCAATCTCCTGAAAGTAAATCCTGAAACACATCAAATTGAACATGAGGTGAAAATCACAGTTACCATCTGAGTGACAAGCAAAGCAGATGACTAGTCTTGAAGCCTTTAAAATCTAATTCTCTCTATCTGATTTGTTTAAATTAATACCTCAGCAAATGCGGAGCATCTGTATTTCCTTTCTTACTGGTTTGTGCATTGAGCCAGTATTGTTCTTTGCAATGATGGTTGTCTTTTATCTGAGAATTWRGCTGTCAGATTGAATAACCTCCACATAATTCCAGGCTGACAGTTTTCCTTCTTTCTAATTGTCACCACGAAAAGAAAAATAAAATCTCTTCCTTTGCCTCACTTTAGTTTTATATTTATAGCTTTTTTACCTTCTTCCGGTTACACTTTTATTTCTTATTCATCTTTTGCATTTATTTAGATATTAGCATTCTCTCCCTCCTATTCACAATGCCACTCCATTCCAGCTATTATTTTTTTTTATCAAAACATAGAAAAGTCTCTTCAGAAATTTTGTGAGGCTAAGGATTTCATGCTGCTTTATTAAAAATCACAGAAAGAACTGAAAGAAGTAATAGTCGTACAGAACTTGGAGTCTCCTACATGTGTGTCCTTTAGGCACGGATAAACTGTCTCAAAATTGCTGCCTGTAGATTAGAATTAAAGAGCTAGTTTGTAAGTCCCATTGAACTGGGTCTTTTTGTAACTAAAAAGAAAATATATAATGAGTTACATTTCCCTTTATGGGACATTTATATATCTGCGAAGCAGAGGCTTTTCCTTGCAGATAYTAATGACAGCAGTGGCAAGAAAGAAGTTTGCTTTTATCTTTATAAAAGATAAAAGTCATTGCATAGTGACTACTGTCACCGCACAGTTTCTGGTCTAGAGGAAAAAAGCGTGCACGCATTTAGACTGATACTACTCTTTCAGAKACAGAATATATTATTTAGAAAAAGAGAGCAGATTCAGTGGAGGAAATGAAGGATTAAAAAACACAACAATTTCTTAGGGGTACTGGACTTCACAGTACAGACGAATACTAATAAAGTACTGAAAACCTGTTGTAGAATTCCGTATATTTTTGTCCAGATTTAGTCTTTCAGATAGAGTCTGCAGATACTTTTTAATATAGTCTATTAATTAATGAAGTAGTAGTATCAGATTTGTACAAGCCATGCACACATAAGTATAGGTCTTTTACCCAGATTAAAAATCAGATACAGTGAATATTAGCTAAAAGTGGCATTAGACATATGTCTTTGTAGGTGTATAATGAACCACCTATCTTTGAAATAAGTACATTTTATATAAGTGTATTTTGCTTAGAATGTGGTTTTTAAACACATTAAACCTAGAAAAGAGAGTATGAGAGCCAAAGGAGACAAGAACAAGYCACCACAAGCTGAGATTCTGAGTTGTCTAAATAATTGTTCTCAAYTCAAGGTTTTATATGTATGTATTTATATATATATATACAATATATAACATGATATCTAAAAAMCTGTTCTGAAGACACCTCATGAAGCGCAACAAGCAATGTTTTAGCATCTCAAAAGAACACTGCATTTCACAAGTTTTCTTCTGAATGGATTCAGGTTGCTTCACTTTGGKGTGAAAGGGAGTGCAATGAAGTCCRCGCTCTAGAAGAAAATGTCAGCTGCAAAATGCATTTCTTCTGTTCCTTACTCAAGAAGCCTGGTTTGATCCACTGCTTACCGTCTTGCAGGGCTTGCAATKGAGGCAGTCAGCTAGACGTCATTGCATGAGTGCTACATGCACTGCGTTTCAGCTGTACTATTTTCACATATTTTCACTTTGGCTGTTTTTCAAATATACATTTTCCTTTGCAATATACTGTTTAGAGGGACCATCTGTCTCCCCAGTGGAAAGTGACATATATGATATATGAAAATATSATCCATGAAAAGCATCAGCTTGTGTTAGAAGAAGTTCCCTACTGTTTGGTATTCACGTAATTTTATTGTGATCAGACTGTGTTTCTTTTTACTCTTTCTTAGTATAGACAAACTTTCTTAGCTATTGAGACTGTCACTGTTAAGAAAATGTTGGGGGATTCTCTTCAGTGTGAAACAGTCTCAGAAGGCATCAGTTAGAGGTGTCTGGTATTCCTCCATGATGGTTTTCCCCTCTTGTTTGGAATTGACACACATGTAGGAGGAAAATTACATCTTTCTTCAAGAAGATGTGTCATTTTTTTGMTATTTGAGATCTGTACATTTTGTTCATGATCCATAAAAGATGAATGTAAAAGCCTTTTTTTCTCATTTGAAATTCTTAAAGAAAGTCTGCTCTTGTCCCTTGTATTACAGAAATAAATTATGCCCCAGAAATGCATTAAAAAGTAACATGGAACAGATTCTGTTGTGCAAGAGAAATAATAGCTATATCCCAGCTGGGTACCTGGACTCTGTTAATTTTCATTTACTTTCATCTGGTCAATTCTTTGCAGTTCTCACTGGTAGCTGAGATGATAGTGCATCAGGGAAATTACGGCTGATTTCTAAAACCTATTTCAAGGAAGGCACTCAACGAAACTAAAGACATAGTACAGAACTGACCAAAAGAGAGMGTTTTCCTGCTCCCACATCTTTAGATTCCAGAACTGACAGCCAGAATACTATTTAATATGTTTTTATACCATGTCTGATGCCCGAAGTTATAATTTTCCCTTATACAGATGTTGATGGTAATTTAACTTTCTTTTCTGATACATGTGAAGACACATTTAAAAGGGTTAGCTAATCTATAAATAGATTTGTGGTGCTCATCTCCATGCAAACTATACTGCACATAATTAAAACAAACCATCTGAAAAGATGCCTTCTCATTCATTCCATGGATAATTTCTGAAGTTAACATCTCCTTGCACTGCTCAAAGACTTATCATCCTGTGTATGTTTTCTGAAGTCAAGAATGAGTGCTTCTTTTCCAGCAAAACAGAAGATACAATTTGCAAAAGAGATATTAAAAAAAAACCCCAAAGAATCATGGAGTACAATCCCCTTCCCAAGATTTCCTGCATTTCCTTCCCCTGTAAAATAAACCAAGAATAGAGGAGATGGATTCCCTAGTGACAGTTACGGGGATTCAAAAGTGCAATTGTATAGGATTTTTGTTGCTGCTGTTTCTTCATAGTAGATATAAAAGTAATATACTAAATAACATGATTTCTCCTTTTCCTGGTGCAGTGAACACATATGAATAACATAATTTAATGCAAAAAAAAATATTGATAATACTATCCTCTACATAGAGAGGCTTTGATTTTTTTCTCATGGTTTCTGGCTATGATTCAGCTACCACCAGCTTGCTGCTTTGCTCCAAGGTAAAATCCCATTTAGTGGGGAGTTAGAGTTGACAGAGTGATAAAAATGAGTTTTGGAGAGAAAACACAATCTCAAACAATTATGCCAATGATTGCTTTGAAATGGACTATATTATTTACGTCTTGTCCTATAGGCAAAACCAATTCAAATTCCAGAGAGATGGGTAGAGAGCAGGCCTGCTGTTTGTTTGCATTTTACCTCTTTGATATCCCTGAAGTATTGGTGACAGTGCTTCTAAAAATGGAGTTTCTTCTAGTCTGTAAAGAATACTGTGAAGAAGAATGGCTGTAGAAGAATGTGAAGAAGAATTCTTGTAACCAGCAGTAAAAGAATGTCTCTTGCCCAACGTTATCTTCTGCACAGAACATAATCAGAGTTTGCCAAGYGGAACATGGCTTCTGAAGTGCAGAAAATGCTGTGAGTTTGTCCTGCCACAAGAAGGCAACATCTAGCAGAGAAAAAAAATAGAGGCAGTGTCTGTTTCAGGCCTCTAATCTTAATATGATGCCATATCAGAGGCAYGTCCTTTCATTACGTAGTGGACATAACACACTAAAAGTAAAGCTTTAACTACAGTTACAGATATCTTTACTCACTCCAAAGAGGTGGGGAAGCCARCTTCTGTTTCTATGCCACAGCTAGAGCCATTTCCTGTAAATTTCCTAAAGCTTGAAATTTCCTATAGCTAAAGAATTGTACTGCTGGAAKAATTGAGTTCTCTTTTCTTAAAGATCTGAACACTTTAAACAAGATAAATAAGTGTTTTTTTCTTTTTTAAATGAATTATAGCATGCAAGGAAAAGAGTTCTAGAAGATTCTGTTAAGACATCTATATTGCRTATCTTGCCTGTGCCCATAAAGTGTGTGTTTTGATCCAAATGAGGACAGAAAGTATGAAMCATGATTTTGTAATCAGTACTTGGATTCTCTTCAGGAACTGAAGTGACATTTTGGGTTATTTTTTTAATCACTCTTATGCTTAATGGGTGAAGCGAACAAAATAAAATTGCAGTGGAAAACTACAGGGGCTTCCTCAGATCTCAGTGAACAGCAGACTGTAGTGCAGCATCTCAACACCATCTGTTCTCTGGATTTGAAATGATTTATGGAAGTTGAAGTGTTCAGGTTTTCCTGTTGACAGTTCAACTTTGGCAATATGTTCGCAGGCAACAACGAAAGTCTTAAGCACATAGAAAATAACACTGAAGCTTAACCCTTCTTGTAAAGCTATGCCATAGGCTTAATGTAAAAATCTATATCAATAATATGTAATGGATCACAGTTTGCCAGGATAAGCAATATATTTTGGAAAAAAGATCTGTCAGGTACCTCAGCCAAGAGGACAGAGCTAACCACGAGCATCAAAAGCGTGGAGTAGCCCTTGCAATCATTATCTAGCATGTCGATATACATACCCAGACTAGCTGAGATCTACTTGCTTTAAGGTTCTATCTTTCCACCAAATCCAAAGCTTCCTAGAGTCACACTCAACCCATGTCAAGTTACTTCCAAATTCAGTAGCTTGCAGAAAAGAACTATGTTCCCCTACACAAATTATTTGTATCTTGGTTTCTTATTATTTTCCTATTGACTCTTTGAGCTGGATCGATGTCTGCCCAACCCCCAGCAGCCTTTAATTGGAGTTTTAGTTCCTTATCTYCTTCAATATACTGTCCATTATTTCGCCATCTCCAAATCTCTAGCATATCTTCTTGCATTCATTTTTGTTTGGTTTTGTTTTAATTAGCAACTCTTAAAAAAAAAAACAGAAAAACAAACAAAAAAAAAACCCTATGAGAAAGTTGAACAAAATAAATAGTATGCAATTTACCAAACTGTAATCTATACATGGAATATATATTAAATAAAYCAGGTATAATCAAAATAGCTATTTATACTATGTTGCTGTTCTTGAAAGGAATAAAATCATTGACATGAATCATTGATACTGATTTCAGTTTCTTCAATGTTAAAGTATGTTCCGAAAGACTTCAAATTAAAACTGTTCTTTATTGTGTAAAAAACTCAGTGGAAGCAAAGATTGTAAAAYAAATTCCCTGCTAAATGCATATAAAAATGCTTACAAAACATAAAATGTATTTGTAACCATTGCTCATTTACRAGGAGTGATAATATGTTGAGATAAACAGTCTTTTTTTCCTTTTTTTTTTTAATCTATAGTGATAGAAATATATCCAAATTCTGCTCAACTTCRGCTTCAGTTGTGGGATTTATTTTGTACATGAGCTTTACCTCCCTCTATGATTCCTAACAAAACCAAAAATGCCAGGTCTATTCTTACATGTAAAAGTCCTGCAAGTTTATTCACAGCATTTTTTTGGGTGAGAATATGYTTTCTCATAATATTTATTTTACACAGTGGCAGATGATTTCCAAGTCATTTTTTAACTTGTATTTCCAAAGTACTATCAGATGTAACAGTTTGGCTCCAGGGAATCATCACCTGGCTTTTTGTTTAATTTCATTCAGAATTGTAATCCCTTAAAAAAAATCTGCAAACTTGATATAATCTCCAACTAAAAACCAAAAGTTTACTAAAGAATCATGGAATAGGTTATCTGGCTAGGCACAAAAATATAACAATTATATGCAACATCATTTTTGCTGTTTGGTACCTCTTCCATTGACTATGGTTTCCTGCACTTTATCAGTTTAGTTTATTTAATTTAGTTTAAAGTAGAACATCAGTATGTCTTTTCTGTCTTTTCAGTGCTTGAAAAGAAATTCTTTCAATACCTTCTGCTGATTCTTTCTAGATGATCACATAAGTTGTATTTCTTCTTTTGCTAAAGAAGATTACAATGGAAAGATTCGTGTGGGATGGGATGAAATAAATGGAAGAAATATATAAAAGGCATATCTCAGTGTGGGAAGATTCTAGTATATCGTATATCTATATATATATATAAATATATATATTTTTCAGTGAAATATAACCTGTAACACATTCAGTTGTCCTGTATAAACTTTATACATTTAACAAAATAGAAGGAAGTATAGGGAACTATCCAACATATAATCAAGTTTSAAAAATAAAAGATAAATATGAATTTGCTGACTCTCGGTCTGTTTCAGATTTCACACTGCATTTATCAAGGTGCAACTGCTTAAATTGTTCAGCACATTTCGGTTCCACATTCAGTAAACATCTGTGCCACATACTCTTCATCATGTCACATTTTAAGGCAGTACAAATCACATAATAATGTGTGTGRTTTGGTGCTCAGAACATCTCCTCCTTTAAGAAGGAACTCATTAGAGGCTATTCCACAGTAAGCTTTCCTACAGCTTCAGCTGTGTGATTCAAACCACAGCTCCTCCAGGAGCTTTAACGTTCTCTGGGATGAAAGTGAGAAATACATAAATTGAACTGTGTGAAAACAGTATGAAAAATTTCACAATTTACCACGTAAATCTTGCAGAGCTCCCCCAGGGTGTGGAACTCACTTGTACATGCTGCGCGCTGAGCTAGTGAATTTTCTGCAGATTTTGTTAGGCAGGGTTGGACAAAAACAGTCCTGATTTTAAAATGAATGAGTCCTAATTGTGTTGCCTTTCTGATGTGCAAAACTGTCCCAGATTCAGCAAAGTATTTACATTTGTAACACTCATCTAATTTTGTCCCACGGACAGAGAGGATCATGTCTGATGATGGACATTCYTCATTTCAGTGACATCACCCCAAATTTTCCTTTCTCAGTGCTAATGGGATCACTTGGAACATGAGGTCCACCTGGGCAGTTATCTCAGTAGCTTTTTACTTTGCTGGGCTCAGCTGACTATCTCCGCATTTGGTGGACAATTACGTAAGAGAATTGCATCACTTTATGAGTGGCTTGACATCCATTGCTTCAGTTCTCTAAATATCTTTTTAAGAAACTGTAATGTCTCTCTTGGTTTCTTTGAACTCTCATTTGTTCATTAGTAAGTTATTTAGGTATGAGATAGTTTTACTGATCCTATAAGATGTTTTGTGAATCTAGAAAATATTTTGTTTTTAAGATACATTGACATCATGCAATATAAAATTTTGGGAGGCAAATAATTCATAGCCAAATGATTCAAATAATTCATTACCAAAAGCAGCACAAGTAGTTTGTGTGCTGTCCATAAACATCTTATGGAAAATATATCCAATAACAACATTGACTCTCTAGAGATCAACAGTAGAATTATCTGATGGCACTTCACCAAAAACAAATGATTTATATTGTGACTCAAAGTACACCAAGAGTTCATCTAAACTCTGCCTTTGGATTCCAGCAAGATAGATAAGATTTGTTTAAGATTCATGACTGAGCCACATGCCTTTGYGTACATTGCATACTGCGCTGGCTTCAGAGGAATATTCATGTGGCAAAAAGCAAATGCATCATCACTCTGTCCTCACAAAGAGCTCATTTAAGAAATAACTGTTCTAGATTAATGCACACACAYGTGTCAGCTCTTGGTTGCCAGTTCGGGCTCACACACAACCCACCCATATTCCTGCTCTTCCAGTAGTTATTCACTTTTGTTGTTCATGGACCTGTTCTTTCTCCTCCTTTCTGATGCACGAAAGTTATCTGCAGAATGAAGTTTTTGTGGTATTGCTGAGTAAATTGCCATAGTTCACAAATGGTTTCCAACAGCTTGGGKTTTTTTTTCCCTCAGAGGTTAAAGGCTGCATTTTGAGGTTATTATAATGACTTTTCTTTTTTTTGTTAGACTGTCATCCACTATGATAAAGAGCCCAGTAACTGTATGGAACACAGAGACCCAAAAATATTTCCCATATATGTCTGTTCGTCACTGCTGTGTGCGTTGCAAGACAAAAGGACCACTAAGCATTACATTGAGAAGGACCACTAAGGATTACGTTGAGAAGGATACATATGAGGAATTTTTGGATAAAATATAGATACTGACAATCTGTGAACTGTTTGTTTATTTGTTTGTCTTGTGAAAATGTATTGAAATCAAGTAATAAAATCCAGTATCAAGCTTTTGGTAGAAATGGCTCTATTAGATAAGATTAGAAAAATATTCCCTTGTTTATACTTTCCAGATATTTCTGGAGGTTTCTGCTGAACTTCTATACGCTATAGTTTGCCAATTGCTAACATGCTGCACCTGAGCATTTGCCCTAGCATTGATTCAGACTATGTTGAATATGAAAAAGAAAAATAATGCTAATAATGAATGACCTATCAATTAACAGAAGAAAGATGAAAACTGGGGGAAGCATGATCAGTTCTGTTAGGAGAAATATACAGTCTGAATTGATTCAGTACAGCTTTTAGGCACTTAACAAGGCTAATCAATACTTTCATTAAGAAGGACAAGYAAGATAGTAAAACTCAGTATTTCAACATCTCCTTTGGCCTCCTTCATACGACATATCTGCTTGCCTAGAATTATAGTAGATATAGATAGCAGAGCTGATGTTAGAAACTCAGACTTCAAATTCCCAAAATACATTTGTTCATTTTTTACTATGATTTGTATATCTCATTCCATGCAGAAGACRAGAGTATTTCAGGAATCCACAGCAAATCTAAGGCAAAGGTGTGAGAGTAGGGCTTAACAGTGATGTGAATTGTGCTTTTTTTTCCCCCACTCCTTTAGATATTTCTATCTTATGCAAAGTGACATCTGTTACTGAAAATCACACAGAAGATCCTGAAAGGACATCTGTTCTGTGTAAGAGAAGCTGCCTTTGGATCTTTAAAAACTGAAACAATTAAAGTTAGACTTATTTCCTAATTTACRATAGGTGAATGACAATATGTGTTATATATTCATATAGTGCTGTTCCCTATGTGCCTTTTCTAAATGCAGTATGATTTTGGAATTCCTGGCATCTGTTTTAAAACACTGTATTCTGCTTCATTTATTCTATATCTAACACCTGATAGCTCATATCAAACTATTAATTTAAGATTTTCTTTTAATTAAATAATTAGCTTTTTAAAGGATAAGGAGCATAAGAAGTTTAAAGTTATTTCTTAAAATGTTAGAAACATCTTAGAAAATTCTAGTTAACTTGCTGGTGACTTCAGAAAGAAAGGAGTAAGAAGTTTATATTTTGTTTTAGTAACTCTGCAATGACCTGTAGTTTTAATAGCACACTTTCACCTAATCTGAATACATATGAGTTATACAAAACATTATTGAGCCAACAGTAATTTGAACCTTAACCCAATCTCACACTATCTTCACTGATTTATAGAGTTCTTTTTGGATTGCTTATTTGTTATTTAATTTCTGTTTTCTTATGCAGAGCATTTTTGTGTTTTGCTAAGTGTTGTTACTTGAGAAGTCAGCACATACATCATCAGTATAATTAAGTGGGTATAATTAACTGACAGAAAGAAAGGAGAGACTTTGAAGGCTGCTTCAACAGGATACCCTTGGTTTTGATGCAAAGAGTTGAACTAAGAGCTACTCTCCTGGCTTTGGCACAGTAATGAATTGCATAGGTGTATTGGTAGGTTGTGAGGATAAAATGGATTTTTAAGCTGTCTTTCTCTGTTGGTCCCAGATCCTGCCATAGCTCTCTTAGGTACCTTTGGGCAGCTACTCATTGCATAGTCACCAGCTGTGTATTTCCCTACTTTGGGTTCTGTGTCCAAAGAGTTGAATGTTTATGAGTCACTCAGATGCTGTGATTACTATCCGTAAAGAAAACTGTACAAATAAATTGGGTAGGATCATAAAAACAAAGGCTTTAACATGGAAAGTGTTTGCCTTCAAGTTAAACAATGTGTTTTTAATGCACATCAGTTTTTATCGGTAGCAAAGTGCCAGGCTTTACAGTTTTTCCGTTGTTATTTTTGGTTTTCTTTTGAGTGTCTTAGCTAACCTGGCCCCTAAGGCAGATCTATGACTTYTTTAAGTATATTTTTATACTTTTTTCATTTTTCATTCTTTTTTTAAAACTTTATATATAAACATGTATGCATATTTGTAAATGTGTGCATATATGTATCTATTTTAATGAGGAATTGTAATGCTTAAAAAGTCCTTCATGAGCTCATTCTGCACACAGCTTGCAGTGTATAAAAGTGATAAATTCCTAGAAGCAGATTAATCTGTGGCAGTGCTACATAAATTCTGCTAACCTGCTGAGATGTTTTATTCTCAGGAGATACCAGAAGATTCTAACATGATGAATGCTATAAAATAGTGTTAAAAATAGAATCATGTTCTAATATTTTGAATAACAGGTGTCACACAGAGAGGAAAATASCATATTTTTTTCTTGAGGTTTAACATTTTAATTTCTTTGCTAAAAAGAGGACAAAACTCTTTTGGATTGAGCATAATCTCTAAGAACTGGTATAGTTTTACATGCTGCACAAATTAACCTGATCTAGTGGAGTACAAAGAGCAGAATTTTCTTACCTCTTTATGTTTACTAAATGTTTACTAAACATTTATTTCCACAACAGCCCTTGGAAATCTTCCAAATACACCAGAGTTCTTCAAATGGYATCTCTGATGATGGGAGTTCAGTGAGATTCGAATAAGTATCAGTCACGCAGGTAGAAGTGACTAGGAGCCTCTATAAGGGACAGAAGATCATCAAGAATGGAGTTTTTTGGTTTTTTTTTGTTTTTTTTTTTTTCAGGACATAGCTGAGAAAAACATTTACCATTCTGGAGGAACTCCAGGCTCAATCTTGGATCCCCAATGGGAGACATTAGGATAGTTGATCCTGCACAGCAGGAGACAAGTACTTTGAGAGACACTTCCAGATGGTGCCATCACAGACTGAATAAAAGAAATAACTGGCAAGGAAAGAATAGGATAAAATAGGAACCAGAAAGCAGATTAGCACTTCAGTGTCATGCAGCAAAGGAGAAAAAGGAGWACTTATATGCATTTGGAAGCAAAATTAGAGAGGAAAGAAAATCAAGCAAAATTTTAGCCAGGACAGTGCAGGATACATTTTCCTACCACAGCAAAATTCTTCCTCTGAAAATATTTCCTAAGTCTTTACTTAATTGTAAATGCGTTTTTTTATGGCTAGTCATGACTCTTTACATCAAATAAACTGTCTCATTGACTTCTACAAAGGTTACCTGGGCTGATAAGGTTCATAAAATGGAAATGATGGACCTAATCRTACAAAGTAATAAACACCTTTGGTTTTCAGATCTTGACCTGTATCCAAGTGCTTCTGATTCTGCACTTCGTGGARGAGTTCATTCTTTATCCCATCAGTAGATTATCTTGTGAACCCATCTATTAGAATGTTAATAAAGCTTGAACGCAATTTTCCTGTTCTGTAGTAATATTAATCTGAATTTAGAATAATCATACCCAGTTAGAAGACCCTCGCTCTTCTACTCCAAGATCTCATCCAAACTTGTTACTTGTCAATCTTGTCATTGCTCCAAATCAATTATATTCTCTGTCACTCACCGTCTTCTCAGTGAATTCTAATGAAAATAACCCTTGACTTTTGGGCATGATTGAATGTGAATTGTGCTGAACACCTCTTACACCTATTACTGTTTTATGCGAGTTTCTGCTCTGTTTCTCTTCCTCTTGTGTTGCCATTCTGAATATSTGATAATGATTTGTTATCTAACCTAATCAGATTTTGTCCAGTTTCCTGCCCTAAAGTTGTAGGAGATCTCTTTTTGCTTCTGTTTCTTAATCTCYAGAACACATCCAGCATATACAAGAGCATCAGGTGCTTTTTCTTCTGTCAAAATAATGCTTGCCCAGTCCCAGGATCTCTGCTCCATTCATAGAAATCTCCATGCCAGTCTCTCAGGGAGAACTCTTGTGCCTATTCCTCCTTCRGCCTCTTTGAAATATGTATTTACATAAATTTGTAAAGAAAACAGATATCTGTTCCTGATAGAGGAGGAAATTTGTTAGACAGCTGGCCTTCAGCTGCGTTTCAACGCCAAATATGTAGGTAGTCAGCGCTTGATTTTACAGATGATAGGAGCTAATCACTCTTAAAATCTCACTAACTTTTGATAGCCATAAATGTCAAAATGGTTAACCAAAGTGGAACTAAAAATATTGGCAACTGTGGCAATCAGCCACCCTTCTTTCTCTTGCAGCAGTGACTGTTAATATACAAATGGCTTGATACAGCACAACCTCTTTTGTTCCGCGCAGGTGGGAAGAAGACAGTTTGCTGTCTTCAGTAAGAGTGCTGACTTTGCAACAGGAAGAGGGTTAAATATGTATACATACCCAGACCTAGCAAGTAAAAGGAATTATTATGCATATGAAAAAAAAAATCTGTGCCATCCTTTCACATTTAGGTCTCTTGAAGGAACCTGGGAGGAACTTTTAAGCTCTCTGAGTGCAGGCACCCGCTTGACGATCAGAGTATCGTAAAACACTCGACAAATTGGTCAAACTCCAGGCTAAGATTACTGAAGGGCACTTTTTTGATCTCTTGGTTTGAACTTCTTACAGCCAGAATCTAAAAATAATTCTGCCATTTCTGGGCAGTCTCCATAGTCTTTTCTTGATACTTAGATGGTACCAAACGAGCACCAGGMATGTGCTTATACAGATGTACCGAAAATGTCCATTCTCCTGCCTTGTCACTCAGGGTGGCACTCAGCTCTCTAAGTGATATTATCTGTCTAAACGTCAGGTGCCTAGGCTCTGTAATCAGTGATGCACATCCAAATGCTTGTGAATCCCACATTTTTTGACATTCATTTTTAAGATGGAGGGACTGGCCTTTGCACCTGCCTCTGTCTGTCCCTTGCCCCATTGCCACATCCAAAGGGGAACTCAGACAAAACTGTTTTAAGCAAACACCTAAGTTTTGCACAAGAGCAGAACCCTTTCGCTTACTGCTCTGTAACCTTCTGCTCTTCTGTGGTTGGGGAAAGGATGAGGATTTAAAAGAGGTGCAGAATGTTAATGTACTGTGAGCGTCCCATGCCTGAAAGTTTCTTCTTTAGCTAAAAGTGCAGAGTTTTCAGGTTTTATGGCTCAATTTTGAGCCATATATTTACTGCATCAAACAGTATTTTAGCTGCTGTAGGTTTTGAATTAAATGGCCACAGGATGGCGGCAGAGGATAGGAATGAGTTACAGACATGCTTGGGTACATTATTTTAGTCCCTATCTCTGAGAACTATTTTGATATTAAAGAGCTAGCTCTGTTTTCAAACTTTTTATAATGATGTTATAGTCTTGTTTTATGCTTACAAATGACTATAAGTTGGTGTCATCAAGTAGATTCCTAATATGGGCAGAAATACATTATATGATTCTGTGATTCTGTGTGTGATTTCCTCTGCCAAAGACAGGCGACATGCACGTGTCCTGAAACCCAGATATTCTCGTTTTAAACAGTTTAATGTGGGTTTACTTTTCATCTCTGCTGTGCTTGCTTTTGGACCATGAGAGACAAGGCACTAGAGAATTGCAAATGGATCCTAGATGTGAGACAAGGTTAGGGGAGTAGCACCAAAGTCTTCTAAACTTCTGATTTTTGGGTCATTGCAGGCCATATTATTCTTATTTCCTTCATATTTTCTCGCGAGGCTGAAGCTTCACATTTCTTGTTTGCAGGAGGCAGTGCAAGGCAACCTGCCTAGTCCCTGGCTTTTCCAACACCCTGCACACCATCCCGATGTGAGCAGCAGGGAAGGGAGCGTCCAGGGTGGGAGTGTTCCTGCAGACCAAACCCRTTTGTGCTGCTCTATTCTGAATTCTGCAGCTCTATTTGGCCAATGCTGGGAGCCAAACCTGGCATTATTCTGAAGCCCCTCTTACTGGGAACCGTCCGCTAGTGGCATTTTGGGAGGCTTTCTGCAGCACGACGTAGTCAGAAACCTGCCAGGAGCCTGGAGCCTGGAGCCTGGAGCCTGGAGCCTGGAGCAGTCCCGCGGTGCTGCTGCCTGCCCCTGCCGCACAGATGCTGCTCTACCCGGCAGCTCCAACCGCTGCTGCTTTGTGTGCATTTCGCCCCCAAAAGGGATGATGCGCTTATTGCTGAGTTAAAAATGCATTAAACACGCCACTAGTATTTTTCCATGTTGGCAGTTAAAGTAGTTGCCATAGGAATGTCACATCATGTGCATGGGTGAAGAGGCAGCTCCCAAAGCAGGTATGTACGGATCAGAGATGTGGCCCGAGTACAGAAAGGTGCATGAACCCTCTCCTGCACAAGAGCACACCAACTTCCACGGCTGGGAGCCTTCAGGGAAATAAATGGATACTTCTCTAGGCCTGCTTTATAAATGAGCATCTTAAATAAATAAAACATTTAACGGTGATGAGTAATCCCAGTTCTTTAATAAAGGATGGAGTTATGCTAATTGAACAGCAAAGTTGTTTGTCAGGGCTGACAGATATCTGCATACTTCATTTATTCCATTAATTCATTTTCTGCGGCATATAATTGTGATCCCTTGCACAGATGACAGAAGCACAGATAGAATTTCCRTGCAGGACTATATATCTATTTTGCAATGATCAGTGGAGTATAGCCTCTATATCATTTTTATCAGGAGCATGCTGAGAACAATTGAAGGAGAGTAGTAATGATGATGGAYTTGTAAATCTTGCATTTATTCATTAAGGAGTTCATGGACAGTCATGAATTTCTTTTAAATGAGTGTGGCTATTTTTTCTTGTGTTGATTTTCACAAATTAAAAGTTAGACAATGGCTGGTCCCTACAATTCTCACAGCCATTATGCTGAAGAATCCTTAAATAGTAAAAGCAAAAGCAAGGAAAATATACTGCTTTAAGGAATGTAATTATGGGTAAGGGAATAACAGATATTTCAGCTTATACCATGGCAGAAAATCAGTTACATAGTAGTTAACATTGATTAGCTTTTGAGGTTATTTTTTGCTGCTAAAAAGTTGATCCTTTCATACGGAAACCATTCCCAAATGCATGAATCATCTAAATTAGAGCAGCTGGATAGACATCCTACCTCTCTGGTGAAATGCCCTAACCACTGAATGCTCTCTCGTATTCTGAAAATAAGCTCTGTCTTTCAATATGTTTCAAAATTTTATGTAAAATAGGACATTGTTCCAATTAAGACTGAGATTCTTTCTTACCATCCTCTCTGAAAATTATGTCTAAGTTTCCTCCTATTAAATGTGAACTCAAATCCACTTTAAAATAGGAAGGAATTAATGATGGGCCTCAACAAAAATCATTTATTATGTGTGTCTTTAAATACCGGTAACATCTGAGTCTTAAGAATTACAGGCTAAAAGGTGGAAGGGAAAAAAAGAGGTGTAACAATGCCCTGGAAACCCATCCAGGTGATTTATCAGTTCTGATCCGACCTCCTAGATTTAAAGGTTTCCTTCTGGAGTCATAACTAGAAAAAATATATCAAATACAGGGAACCTGACTGCCTTTTATAGCTGAAGCAAAAATAGAGCAGTGTACTAAATTCATCTGATTAATGAAATGTGCATCAACCTTGTCAAATCCACATACAGTTGATGTCTTAGATTAACTTTCACTAATTGAAGTCTCCTATGAGGGAGTATGGGCTAAAGAACAGAAAATTGGAGGTCATGTTCACTGACTGTGATTATTCTTTGACCATGAGTAAATCACTTAACTTCTCTGTGGTTTAGTTTACCCGAGAACAAAATGAATATCATAACACTTAGCTGTGGCATAGTGCTATTATGAAGATTTACAATGATTCCAGAACTTTTTAAGCACTTAATGATCCTTGGAAAGCGATATCCRCTGCTATTCAAATAAATGAGATGTAGCAGGTCTTTTCTCATTTTGTAATGAAGTAAACATAAGGCATTTCAGCATTTATCATGAAACACAGAATTATTAAATGTCAGACAGCAAAGAMTCATTTAATATTGCAACTTGTGCCATCAGCCTTCTACAAAGCACTTGAACTTTTAAATGTAAAGGAGGAAGTGATTTACAAGATGTTGTTGTGGATACTCTTCGGCTTACATAGCCTGGGGRTTGCTCCCTGCATGGTACACAGCTGTAAAACAAATTCCCAGACATATCCTGTGGGATGTGCCTTAACATGGGSAGGGACACCTCCGAAGGAAGCCTCTCCCATGTCTCTCCAAAGCTTCCTTCAGTGAAAAAATATATGACTTAAAGGTTGCTCTTGAAGGTTTAATTTTGTGTAGTRTTTCATGCATTATAAATAACATTTGGTATAGTAATCAAATGTCTTGAATTTCCATTATTACAAGTGTTATAAATAACACACCAAAGTCTTGCCAAGTGAATTTTATTTAGAGAGGCATTATGTACAGACTAGAATGCAAGAAATGGTGTTAATAGTTATTTTGCGCTRTGCACAGATGTTCGTGTCATTATAAAAGTTGTTAATAATTGCATTTACACTTGGGTAGCAACTGAATGAACTTTGTTTTGAAAKAAGAGTTCTCAGTTAGGCAGACAAAATGACATTCATGCTCCAGTGGAACTGAAAGGCTGAGGAGAAATGTAAAATATTCACAGGATCAACAACAAAACTCATTTTATATAGTCAAATTGAATTGATTTTCCTGCAATATATTAWGATTATTTTCTTGTGGCTAATATCAAAGGGAATAGCTAAGCATATTGACAAGCAATGGGACCTTAGCTACTGCTTTGCTTCTACTAGCACATGGTACAAATGCCTTGAGGGTAGTCAGTTATTCATAAACACTGTATATATAAATATATACATATATTTAATTACTGAAGAAATAGGCAGCTTCTGAAATTCACAGATAATGAGAAAACTACATTCTTTTTAGTGATCCTTTATAGGTATATTTTGGGTGAGACTGAAAAGTAAAGTGCTTTCAAAATTTTAAGCGTATGAGCAGCTTCTGTTGTGATATGATAATTCATAAAATTAGACATGTGCTTAAATTCTCCAGTGATTTGGGCCTACATGTTGCAGTCTTCTCTGGCGAACAGCTTAAGGCTACAGAAAATCATCAAAGAAATTACAAAATGAGCAGAATTTCTATTACTTTGATCCAGGAATAATAGAAGAAACCAGAAAGAGAGCTGTAACATCTATTTGAAGTAGTGGGAAGACAACAACTATAGATAATGCATATTACATACGTATCACTAATAGTTTTTCTCAGATATATCTGTTTGTATCTTCAATTTACATGAAATTTTGTTATCGTCAAAAAATAAGGAAACAATTTGTATAGCACAATATCTTGTCGGATTTAGAAGTCATATTCTTTAAAAATGTTACAAGTTTGATTGCTTTTTACTAATTATGAAAATCAGAAATTTATGAAATATTGATTTCAGCTAAATATTTGATATAACTATTTAAATATTGATCAGAAAACACARGACCACATAGCAAGGAAAGAAGGARGGAGGGAGGAAGGAAGGGAAGAGGAAGGAAGGTAACCTCCATATTGTGCTTCTGCTCTCTTGAGATAAGCCTCAGTCATCATAGATACAAACCAGGTCAGAGTCTCAATAACTTTTAATCTAGAAAAGAAGGTGAAAACGGTTCACAGAAATAAATTCTTGGTTCTTTGACTGACTCAAAGTGTGCAGGAGTAATCATGATATCCTCTTCTCAAGCAGATTTGCTGTGTGGTGTGTTGTAGATTATACGTTGCATGCAGATAGAGTTCTCATGGTTTCTCAGCGGTGACTCATATCATAAGGTTCTTTTTTCTTTTTTTTCCTTTTTAATGAGGCCTCATCACACAATGTATCTGACATCTGAGAGTTCTCTGCCAGTGCAGCTTATCTTTTCTCTCTCTTCAGCTGTCAGGAAGCATTGAGGAATCTGGAAGGCAAAGCTGCAGGAGGTGTAGGAAAGGCTGCTTTATAAATGCCATTGTATGTTTTTTTTCAGAGAGCCAAAATATATTCAGGGAAATTACATAAACATGGGTTTGTGATGTTCCAAGCATCAAGAATCACTGATGAAATTAGATCCATTAATACTGGCATGCTACSAGCTTTACCACTGCTTATTGATCAGGTGCATAATTGTTCCTAATATGTAGTCTGAGAACATAACCTGATTAAAAGTGGTCARAAGAAGCACTGAAGGAGGTGGTGCCGTTTCTCAGAAGCTTTAATGCAAATGAGAAATGTGTTGTTTATCGCTTCTTACAAAAATGAATCCTAACAATGTTAATATACACCTGTGAAGAGAATCACGTTGTAAAGTTGAGGCTCRTGTGAATACAATACTGAGTTCCATGCTATAAATTGATAGTGAGGCTTCAGTCTTGATGAATTCACACWAAGTCCTGAGGAAGAGTTTTTCAAACCATGCAACAAATACTTTGTCTGCAGAGATTTTGAACTATATGATCGATCACCCACAGACTGTCCTGCTTAGGCAGGGGTATCTACTGATGCCGCTGGAGTTCCAGGGGGCACCAAGGTCTCCTTTGGTAATGGAGTTTGAAAGAATTGACTGTGGGAGTTAAGGAACCTTACGTTTGATACTTATGTAGAAAACYGATGACTTCATGAACATCAGAACATAATAAAGCTACATAGAGATTAGTACATGTCACAGACATGGGATGAGTAGTTAATTACAGTCCCTATATACTAGTGTAATTAGCTGTGATTTATTGCGAGAGTCAAGCCCTGTGTTCCTTTGCTGTGCGGTGAAACAGAGTTTTCATCATGTATAGGAGATTTTGCCTTAGGTGCCTATCTTAAATATCCATAATAGGAGTGGCCATTGTAACTATTTCTATTCACTGACTATATAGTGTGGATTGGTCTGTAACCTTAGCCTTTGGCCTCAATGTGTAAGGAAATGCAACACTAAGCAGAAAAGGTTGTAAATGACGCGGGCTTTTAAGAACATAAGAAAATGATRAACTGTCTAGTTTTCATCATTTAAGATGGCGAAATAGAAAAGAACTAGTAGGAAATAGAGAAATCAGAAGATGACTAATGTATGAAATACTAAAAGAAAGAGATGAAGTGGGACTTTCCAGGAGCATGGCTGGGAAAGTAAGTAGACTGCAAGCAAAAACAGAAGTTCATTGATTTACCTTTTTAGAATGACATGTTCTTATCAAATGATAACATATGAAATGAGTAGTCCTGCTCTGAGATGGGATTCCTTTTCCTTTTCTGAATTGGTGTTCATTTGGATGTTCCTATCTGCAGATGATCTGAAATTTTTTTTGGCTGTTTGCCTCTGGAGCAAGTAAGGAAGATTAGATTTCTTCCCTAGTGGGCTGTCCATCTGTTAGATATTTCTAAGGCAGAAAAAYCTTGCAAATACTTATATTTAGTTATAAACAAAACATGCATTATTTTCATATATAAATTCCTTGTGACTTATTTGTAACACATTGTTCTTTACTACTTCATTGTGTCATGCGTTTACAATTTTACATGAAGCACTTTTTGATCTGCTACTGTGACAGTCTGTTTTCTCTGAAGCTCTCCTTGAATTGTCTTGGTTCTGAGTTCACGTCCCAGTATCAACAATAAACAGTCAGTTTTTGGCAGCCCTAGATGATGCCTTGTCTGAACCATTCAACTACCACCTACATAGATGACCTAGTAGTCACACTGGCTAAAAAGAGCATCAAGCTGTGGCTGTTGTCAATGTGTCTCAGAGAGACTTTTGATAGCTGAGTGTAGTTCAGGGAACCTATTGAGTTTTAGTCTTAAATTATTCATACACTTGATCTGTAGCAAGATTCAGAAATGTCTGCAGTTCATAAAGGAGAAACAGCAATCAATGCCAACCCAGACACAACGGCACATTTTTTTTTCCTGTTTGTTTTGTAATTTTTTTTATCATGTTTGTATGAAGTCAGAACTAGCCTGATRTAAGTCCTCTTTATAGGGAAGCACATGTCATTTTTCTTGAGTTTGTAGGGGCAAATAAATGCCAAGAAATGTATTCAAACCATGTTGATGTCACAAACTGAATTACATTTGAGTAACAACTKCTACTGAAAATTCAGAGTAAAATGCTAAGCCTGTTGGCATCTATTTACTATTGAGAAACTGATAGAAAAAGATATCTTGATGAACTGAAAGTAGCAAGGCTAGGAATGAAGGAAGCACACAGATGATATACATTAGTAGTATTTTCTGCTYCAGTGGGAAGGATTTGCCTCCTTTAGCATTTAGAAGGTTACTGATTTCATGTTCTTAAGTTTCTGCTTTCTACTGTAGTGGAGACCACACTTCATATTGTAGCCAGGTGCTTGGATTGCTTCTAAACTGGAGAGTTCCTCTAGGTTTCTTTCCAGGTCTCAAGACCCTCACACRGCACGTATGATGCACGCTAGTCTTCAAATTGTATAGCACGATATAGTAAACCTGTGAAGAAAACACAGAGGTAGCCCCTGCCTACCTTCCTGGACTTGACCATATGCACATGTGGAATACTGCCAGTCTGCATATGCAGTTAATCCACTGCCAAGTGTCTAACATAGATATCACAAACTATTTCTCTCCACAGACTGAATAAGAAGCTAGAATCTGGCAGACTGGATGGCAGGTGGTCTGAATCATGCAAGCTGCCTTCGACTTCACTGCTGTAATGACTGTAATGCCTAATGTCCCTATAATAGACAGCGTATTGTGCCACCGACCACATACTCGGAGAGCGCTGGCTGCCTCTGCAAACATGGGAATGTTTCAGTTAAATACACTTCAGTATAAAAGCACTAATTCCTTCACCAGCAGCTAGCTTTGCAAACTTTCTGCATGTGTGTAAGTTCTTGTAGCTGCTCACCCACCGCTATACAACATTTGTGGTTTGCTCTACATTTAGCTCTGCGTTGTTCTGTGAGCACTTCTTTAGTCACTACACCAAGTCACCGAAGCAACTGGGAGAATAATTCATTTTACATCAAACATTCAAAGAGAATTCTTTCTTCTGTTTCCCTGTTTGCATATTTCTGCAAAAACACAGATTTTTTGTCTAAGCTTTAAGAAATAATTTGCCTAGTAATTCCTGTAAGTGATGCTTAGTTTGTCTTGTTAAAAGTTCGTTGTGAGTTTTTTTCTATTCCAAATGTATACCATTTTACTTGGTTCATATTGTGCACTAAACCAGATGACCATAACTATTAGAATGTTTCAAATAAAAATGTTCTTCAGTTCCACTGATCTAGAAACACTTCTGACATACTCATTTCCTAGAAGAAACCTAGAGTAAACATAATAGAACAAAGCAGTTAAAAGGATTTTTTTTTCTTTTAAATGTTAAATGAATATTAGCAGAAAAAGAAAAATCCTTTGGCAATCCTTTCCCAGTGCCACTCACAAGTTCTCTCTCTCTCTTTCTCTCTCTCTCTCTCTCTCTCTCTCTCCCTCCCTGTCTCAACTCTAGACCTGAGCCTAACCATAGACATCGAGTAAACATTATCCAAACATTATCCAAATCAGAGATGAGAAACTTCGCAGCGGACATATACTCTGCAGCCAGTCCTTCCCTTTGGCCTCCTCTTTCAAACTCTACTAATGCTCTAGCTGTAGCCTTTGCCTCTCCTAACTAGAACCTTCCCTCAAATCCTAGTCTGGGCCTTTGACYGGAAAAAAAAAAAARRAAAAAWWARRAAAAAAAATWTTTTTTGGAAGACCAGAATGGAATAATGATCCTGTAGTGAATGATAGTTTGTCTCAATCTCGAATAAGCACCATTTTAGAAATGAATAATTATTATTATTTTTTAAATTTCAGATRTATTCACAGAGAAATGCACTCTATGGGCTGCCCAATGATTCACGCATTTGAAGAAAATTCAGCAAATATTTTTTGTTTTAAAAATGGAAAAATGTTGCCCACTTATATTTTAGTRTGAAATGTAATTTTCAACATATAAAGTCGTTAAGCACTGTGGTTSCAAGCTTAGCCCATTTCCTTCAGCTGGTTGTTTTTTCATAGAAAAGATTAATAGTTTGTTTGTGGTTAAGAACTGRAACAGTTATTAGCACATTGTTTGTTGCCTAAAGAGGAGTGATTCTACTTTAATATRCCCAGAGGACTTCAGCATTTGTCAAATTAGTCAGGGGTGAAAAAGTCCTCTTGGACAATCATTAAAAACGTACACCAAGGTAATAGATCAAGTTCATCAGCTATGGGAGGTCCTGGAGGGAATGGTTGATACTGAACAGAATACTAAAGAGAGTCTGGGAATGAAAACATCATCATGTGCTCAAATTGACACTGCTTTTGGTGCAAGCAGCGCCAGTGGTTAAGCCAGTGCCAATGTATTTTACCTCACCTGTCTAGCGGAAAGGATGATGCAGAGTAACTAGCAAACCAGATACACCCCTATTAGCATGGTATTTAACAGTTCTTGAGATGCCTCAGACTCAGATGTTCAAAGTTACCGAGACATAGCTGTATTGCTCACCAATGGATTGTAGGAGAAGAGGTGGTCACTTAGGATGCCATTTGCAGAAAGACATATTCCAGTATMCATTGTTAGTCAGACTTATCCTGACCTGCAGAGAAAATTCCCAAGCCTCAATGATTTTTAAGAAATATTGTTCCTAAGATGTTTTTCCTGCTTTTGTTCAGTTTAGGAAGTGAATGAAAATAMCTACTTTGTTACAGAAAATACCTACTTAGTTTTAATTAAGTGAAAAGAGTATAAGTCTGATTCTGCTTATAAATACTTTATAGAGTATTTTAAATACCTCCTTAGATGCACTTGGAATCAGATACAWTTTTTTCTTTTTTTCCTGGATTTCCTGGATCCATTCTTTTCATTATATATATATATTTAATTCGGTTTATAAATTCTGAAAAAATACCCTCTTGAAAATTGCTGTGGCTCTCTTCTGGGGATTGCACAGCTCTTTAAATTTGCCTTCTTTCTAGCTTCCCCATAATGTGCTAACAGTAAATCTGAACCATCTGCTGTGCAAACAGAGAAGGGGGTAATATGAGAAACCTTGACAGCATAGTCTGTCATTTAACCAATTTATAGAAATTATTGTTCATGTAAATAAAAGTATCCTAGAGCTGAATTACATTGAGTTCATTTTTTTCCCCTTAATTATCTGCAAAAAGCTTTATGCTAATTGCAATAGGAGACAAAGCTGCTATAAAATAGACAAAGTGTTTGTCATGGGTAGGAAAATGTCATTCACAATACCAGYAAAATAAGCAGAGTAAAAAGGTTAGCTCCAGGGATGCAGGGARTGCGAATTTCTCAGGTTATGGGGTTAACATATGTCTAGCCCATAACATCTGCTTGTGTCACTGGACTACTATGTACGTTTCCTACAGATCGCTGGCCAGTTAGTGGCCATGATGCCTAATGACTTAGGCATCCACTAAGTCATGGACATTCTGAMCTCATACTAAATTTGTATATCCTTAAGAGAATATCCTCATTGATACCTTTAATGAAAAAAAAATTGTAAAATGCAACAGGGCGAAGTTACTAACAAACAACACTTATTTTCRGTTTTGAAAGTAATTGCAGTAAAAATAAATGCAGTAGATTACATCTGTATATACTCACTGCATGACTTTTATTCTTGGGTATTATTAAGCTTGGGTTTTTTCCTAAAAATCAGATTTGCACTCTAGACACATTTATATGAACAAACCTTTGTAACACGGTGACCTTTCATCTGTAACAATGATATTAAGAAGAGTGATGAGTCAAAACCTTTTTAAATATTGGAGAAAAAAAAAGAAGATTGATGAAGAAAAAGAGAATTCCCTACGCAAGCGTATGAGAAATTGAAGTGTAGCTGATTATTTTGAACTAACYGAAAGTGTCTGGCTGTCTACAGAGATCACAGTGATCTCATGTCAGTTTTCAAACTGACAGCTAAAATCACATTACATTTAAAAAATATTGAATACCCATTATGGGAAGCTATTCTAGAAATGCTTTTTAGTCACAAGAGCAGCTTCAGAAATGAGGAAAAGAAAATGCCATTTTGCATGAGACTGATGACTTCGTAACACATATGCTATTTAATGCCAACTGATTTACATAATCCTATTTCTTCAGAATGAAAAGAAGTTATGTAATAGGGAGTCTGGAGAATGGCTTCCTCAGTCACAGATTAGTGCTCCAATTTGCTTCATRTTTTATGGCCACCCCTCCATCTTCTTCAATTCTTAATCTCTTTCTGTCTCAAACTTTTTTTCTCTGCAGACACAAATTCAGTTGTGAACAGATTTCTATTTTTAGCCTTTATCTAAAATTCAATATTCTTAGAAACGGATTATCTTCAGGATTGGGTAAACTGAGGCAAGAGCTACAAATTCAAGGTTTGCAGAGAAACTTTTAATTTTAAAAATTAACAAATTTTCTCAGTTGTATTTCCTTGCAAAAGAAACCATAAATCTCTTAACATCTSTGCTTTCACAGTGATTGTGCAGATCACTGCTTGCTGTCTCTCTAGTCACCTCTCSCTAAATATAGTGGTGTGAGTAAAGATTTCATCAGCCTGTTTCTCAACTTTTAGATAATCAGTGTTTCAGACCTTTCATTCCACATATTTTGCATATACTTACTTCTGCTCAACAGTAAAACTATTTGCTGATAGTCACAGATGAAAATATTTAGAATCTTCATTAAAAAGCTTTGCATAAAGGTGAAGTGACTGCCAGGAACATGGTTGTGCTGTGATGTTTTTTTTTTCCCCCTAGAACTTTCTATTCCTGGCTATTTTGTAAATTGCCCATTAAACTGCCCAAATAATTTAAAGTGCATGGYCTCCCACTGGTGAACACAGAAACACTAAGCTTGCATACATTTCTTTGCATATAAATCTGATTCGTAAGACCATTAGCTATCACACAGGCTGTCTTGACCCTCCTCAGCCAGATGTAAATACTTCCAATTCCTGCAGGGACAAGATCCAGGAATGTGTTGCTCAGCACAAAATGCAAAGTGCTAATCTCAGTGTTAGAGCTGAAACTCTAACAGACACATTCATTAGTCTGCTGAAGCACATTGCTAAATTTGGATTTTTTTTTCCTATACACTCCAAGAATGTGTCATCCCCTCAGGGCGCATYTGTGAGATTTAAATAAGGTTCCAGCACTGGGGGGGGCCTTGCCTGGTATTGACTGCTCCTGGCTCCAATCAATAGCTGCATAATTGGCTACTGCTCGTGAGCCTGACTTACAGAGAGCTAAGGGTCAATACCCTGTCCCACACTAGACGTGCATATTTTTACTATTGCTCTCATAATATACACAAAGAGGAAAAGTTGTCWTTGAAAAAAATAGTGAAATTTTAGGAGTACTCATAGAGGGGCTGGAGTGGGATGCTAACTGTCTACATCTACACAATGGCATACAGATCAATATAATTCTGTGATAAGATGGGAGTAGCACTGAAGTGGCCTATTGTTTCTAGCGGAGCAGTTGCTGGAGATTACTCCAAGATTATGCTGTGCGTTGGTGGTCTCAGTTTATTTCATACATTATTTTTTACTGTTTATTTATAGTTCGTTTGCTGGTTTTCTTTCAGCAATAGCTTGTTGTAGCTTTGACTGGTCTCTAAAAAATCATCTTTATCTCAAGGTCTTGTCATCCAGCATGACCYTTTCCTACTTGTAGGTGCACACATACATTTACTCCCTGCTAAGCACAGACATTTGTAAGATTCAGAGGGTGATTTTTTTTAGGGTTTTTGTCCAAAGCGCATAGCACTCTGCTCAGGCAGGTCAGCTATCCAAGACCACTCAGCAGAAGTGTTGTCCCTCCAGTTCTACATTGACATTATTCAACATCAGAGCATGAGCAGCACCATCACAATCGATCTGGGGAATGTGAAAGGGACCGAGCTGTCCTCACCTAATCACCGTGAGCACCTCAAGCTTTGATAAGCTGAAGAAAAAAAGGAATTGTCAGCAGCATGCTCATTCATCAGCTAATAAAAGGGTATTCTGGCACATTTAGAAGAATGGGGCATTGASTGAACATGCACTAAAGTATGCACATGCGCTTTACATTGGATGCTCCATTAAATAAAATTAGGAGGATAGAGAYTGAAGACAAACAAAAGAAAGAAGTTTTTGGCATAATATCTATATATAAGCTTGGAGCTTCTAGCTGCAGGAAGTACAAGTGACTAYACAAGTTCATAGAAGAAAATTCCATTGAACACAGTTCTGCCACTTGGGAAGTTCCTGAGTTGCTAAAAGGTAGAAACCTGAATAGCGTTAAGCTATTCCCTAGTCAAGTGTTACTGGCCACTCTTCGGAGACATGTACTGAACTGGGAGACTTCTGGTCTGATGTAATATTGCTGTTATTTGTTCTTATGATCTTAAAAGGTCTGAAAGAAAAGTGATCTTAATCAAGACAAAGAAGTTAATCCACTAGTTTATGTAAACAGAATGTAATATTTGAGAATAAATGGTGCTCCTAGGGAGTTTCCTTAAGAATAGTATATATAAATATATATACATATATATACATACACACACATACAGCCTTTAGAATTTGCTAAAAATCAACTTCTGTGATCTTTTGTTTCTATATCCRCATTAGTCATATCTCTCTTTAATAAAAGTGTAGTCATATGAGTCTTTGTGATTCTGGTACACTCCTTAATCTCTTTGTTTTTGGTCTTCTGCACGTTTATTGCATGCAGGAGCTGTAAGAAATGTGCAGCAAGCTGCGCAGTGACACATYTCAGGTGTTCAGTGCGGTATTGTTCAGGTGTGCTTCATTCTGCATACGGTGGAGTAAAAACTTTCCTCTCAAACTGAAAGGGGATTTTTTTCCGCCTTGCAGCCCTTTAAATGCCTTTCAGCAGTTCAGTCAAGGGAGTTACCTATTAAAATGCTGTCAGATACAATAATTGGAACTGTTCTTTTAAACYGACTGAGAAGTTTAGCTTTAATGTGAGCATAGACTAAGACTAAGCTTGTCTATCTCTGTCTATTCAACATATGACACCTGAAGAAGGAGCTAATTGTAATCTTCCTACTGGTTCATTCAAAATAGTTTCTGTCTTGTTTAATTCTTCAGGGATTATTTTGACAGCAAGTTGTATGAGCCCTATACTGTATTTTTTGTGGTGTTATGTTGCTTCCCTGCTGATCTGAACACTTACCTCAAGTCTGTCTGCCATCGAATGCATGTTGCAAATTAAATGATTGCCCAGGAGCCAGTGAATTTCCAGACCTGTGAAGGAACAGTAGGAGCTTGAKATGGCTTCCAATGGGAATGCAATAGGAGAGGAAAATTGCTCCTTCGCAGAGAGCTCTTCAGTTCCCAGAATAGAACAGAATCACCATTAGCTGCTACCCCGCCAGACATCGCAGCTTTGCAGAGAGAGGACTATGGAGCAGAGCTTTTCTGTGGCCTCAGCAGGGAACCCTTAAGCCAAACAAAAACTTTATGGCCTTGTCAAGGGGTACATATGCATACCTTGAACTCATGCATCCCCTCCCTGGTGCCTGATAAGTTTTAAGGACTATTTCTTCAAACTGTGGTTTCTTTACTGTTTGTGAAATATCCATGCCATCTGAGGCACTATAAACTTAAAAATTAAAAGCAATAACTATCCTATGTCAGTGTGATAGATATAGATGTATCCTGTGCTGGCATCGTGTCTGGAGGCAAAACAAAGTCCTAAAAGCATTTGATTTTTTCCCATCTTTTCCCAAGCAGGAGGCATTGTAATTTAATCTTGCTTAGGGCACTGACTTAGCTGTGCCCTTCTGTGGATGTTAGCTATCAATACAGACATTTTCTCCAGAGCTAGTGTGCTACCTTCCTGCCATGTTGATATATTTTGTGAAACTTTGCAAGCTCTGTGGGTTTCTAGTGATGTCTTTCTCCAGCAGCCTTTTACAGCAGGGTCAGGAGGAAGGGGCCTGAGATTTCCAAGGGATCTGATGCTGGAGTCAGACAGTTTTGTACCCTGGGAGTTGGGAGCTTATGTTGAGGGCAGCAGGACCCAGTAATAGCAAAACAATAACAACAAAAAACCTAACACCTGGGCGGAGAAAGCCATTCAGTGCACACCTCTAGTGCTCACAATTGCTCACTGGCTGGGAGGAAGGGCAGGGCAGTGAGGAAGACTACAGACTCCATCCCAGCCATTTAATTCTGTCCCTGCATGCCATGTATAGTTAAATTCCTTTCCTTAAATAGCACTGCCAGGCTGCTCAAATGCGCAGTAATAAGTGTCCTTACCTCWACAGATACCTGCACACACAGGACACATCATGTCAAGTATTCTGTGGAAAAAAGAGCAGTGGAGAAATCTTTCTTTCTTCGACTTAGAGTGGCAGGAGCAAGACTATATTATTAAAGCAGCYTTGGACACATTAATTCTCAGGATAGAGCATAGAAAATAGAGAATACAAGAGTTAACGTAGTTACAGAGCRGGTCAAGAAGCCCAAATTCAGGACAAAAAGAAAGGAGGTGCCACGCAGCAGTGGCTCCATGGCTCATGCTGTGGATTTCTGAGGCAGAGAGGTTATTGATGGGGATATTGCAGTCTCTCTCCAATGGAGAACCTCACAGGGCCATCTCATGATCTCTAAGGGGAGAAGAGAAGGCAGCCAACACTCCCCACTGCCTTTTTTTCCACCCACAGGAGCCGAGCATTTAATTTCCTGAGATTTCTTTGAAAACCCACGAGAATCCTTTTCCYTCACATTAATACGAAAAATATTTCAGAGGTGCTGTGGCTATCTCAGGCCTAACAGACGACTGATTCTGCTAAAGGAGTTGGTAGAGCATGCATCAATGCTGACCTGCAGCTGTGTGATACCAGGTTGTACCCGGAAACAAGAGAGTTTGGTCTGGAGGGAGCACTGCACTTGCTCTGCTGCTTCGATTTCCAGACTGGCAACTCGAGGTTCACCATATCACACCTGTAACGATCTGTGGGTATATATACAGAGAGTTACACTTGCTTATACACTACTAAAATGCTTCCAGTTAAATAGCAACTATGTAAGAAGCTATAGGAAGTATAAATATAGCAGCATAATTAGACCATAAATGTAAACATTGAATAAAAACTGAATAACCATAATATTCAGGTATACCTTTTTWAAATATTTACATAAGTAACAAAAGAAATAAAAAGAATCCTTTTTCTTTCCTTTTTTACTTTGGTGATGCTGAATCTAACTGTATCTTTAAACAATTCTGTAGTCCTCACTAAAAATCAACAAATTCTGAGTTTGGACCAAGTCAAATATTGTTGTGTAAGAACGTGCAGAGAATATGCTAGAAAAGCAGAATGCAATGAACTAAAGAAGCAGTATTGATAAACTACAAAGGCTTTGGGTCAGGATCATTAAAAAGTAATGTAGGACATTTCTGCACTGGTGCAATAATGCGTCTTTGTTTATTATGCTGTCAAAGAGAAATCAATCTGAGGACGGCTAAAGCATTCCCACAAGTATCAAAACAATATATATATATAAAGGGCACAGGAAGAGGTGAGCGGGGTCACGAACAAGGCTTCTTGCTGACAGAACTGCTCTCTGCTGGGAAGCTGTTTATGGTGGATGGATCACAAACCCTCCTTCCCTGAAGGCTGGCGCTGTCACAGCATGCTAAGCTGCTTCTGTAAGAGGTACAAGGCAGACATCTCTCTCTACACCCAAGCCCAGACTTAGAAGTAAATAGAAAACAAGTGTTTTCCTTTTCTTAGGAATCGTTTTGTCAAAATGACTTCTTCCTAATTCTGAATACTAAAAATATTTTCTGAATGATACAATAATTTTTGGCAATGTATACTATGCTTTYAAGGAATATATTGGTATTACAGAATTCGGGCAACTCTCCCACTCTACTGTAAGAATTTATTCTTTTTGTAAACTCTGAAGAGCTACTTTTATACATATTTTATTCACAGTATGACCATCTAAAATGGAGCCCACTTGTGTACAACACTTTTATTAGGAAGGTTACTCACAGTGATACATTTGAGTGCAAGCAACCCCCAAGATGTGCTCTATTAAAAAATAATGTGAAAGACAGAAATGTTTAAGTGATGCGCAACTTCCAACACATCTCTCTCAGAAGATATTTTACGTTTTAAAATATCAAATGAACACAATTCTTGGGAATAGTTTACAAGTCCCTCAGGTAAATATCAGCATCATTGCCTATAAAATGTTAAAAATAGCTGTTATCAGTATTCCAAAATGACAATAAAAAACCCACATTGTGATATTAATGCTTGACAGACACACGGTAACCTAAAAAGTGTTACCATTAGAGTTACCTGGGGAGATTATTATCATATGGCAAACCAGTCGTTTCATTTTCATCTACCTCATTACGTCCTCTCTGGTTGTCCCCAATCTTAGTGGCATACTTTTTCAAATAAAATCTCCTCACGCATTACAAAGCGAGACCTGAGAATACAGCCCAAACCAGGGATCTCTTCTGGTACCAATCTGACCTGCTTGCTACTGAGTTTTGTCCACCGAGCAGCTCGATTGCAGAGCTGCTAGATATTGGATGGAGACTGTGGTGTGAGAGCAGCTGTGCTTGTAGAGGCAATGCACAGGAGGAGCAGGCACGTTCATGCCTCAGAGTCTAGCGCACGCAGTCACCATCACGTCACTACATGATGCTCTCCAGCCAGCCCCACCACACAGCAAGGAAGGACACAAAGCAGGACTGCTTCAGGGGATCTCTATTTTTATGTACCATTTCTATAAGCCAAATAACAATATACTACCATGGAAGAAAGCCTGAGATCAGAATAGGTCTCCTACTAGGAGGAGGATCAAAATTATTCAAAATAATTTTGATCTATTTACTATTCACATTATTGTGCGTAACATTCTAGGTACAAGCCATGTATGCAGTCCACAGACTGTTTGGGTTTCATTGTTTTCTTGCTTTTTTTAGGGAAAACCTGTTCCGCCCTGAGGGTCTTGTAATCAATGTCAATTTAAGATAGAATAGCGCAGTATTAATAACATAAGCTAAACAAAGATATCTATAGTGATAATTGTACAAACATATTTCCATGTGAAAGATTTCTGTACATTGTAGCATGACAAAAATAGGCCTTTTGGAACAGACCAAAAATGTTTGGTCACTACATACTCTAGTTTGTCTTCTTATGAAAACACAAATGTGGACTGCATGTCTCCTGTATGTATATGTATATATGAATGGATATATGTTTTATGTAGCTATACCTTTCTGAGAAATAAGCTTTGAGGCTTCCACAACTTTTCAWTTAATTGCATTTTCAATTGCTCGGCTCAGCAAGAAACAGAAGAAATAAACAGATTTTAAGATAATTTGAAAAAAAAAAGTTTACAGAGATTTATGCTTCAAGTGTTAAGACTGATGAAACAAATGTTTAGTCATTTAAAAGCTGTCCCTATAAAATATGAAATATTAGGTTGAAAATTAGGAATATGTCTTAAAAATAAGAGTGTTCTCCACAGTACTTTAAAAGAAACAATTGCAATGAAATTAATTATTTGTAAATCTTAATTCCCTTGAATGGTCTTTCTGCTGCTTTCAACTTCTCCCTTTGCTTTCAGAGGTATGAAATATGATGTCCACATTTATTTTTAGTTTTCCCCAAGCGTTTTTCTAGTGCTGAGAATATTGGCAGTGCATTATAGTTTTGACCGGTTTGGCTGCACTCTGTGATCTCAGCTCAGACCAGATGGTGAGCCTCAGCTGCAGTGAGAAACAGGTTAAAAAAAAAAAATCAAAAACTTGAAATACTGATGGCAGTTTTATCAAAGATACTTTCCAGACAACAGGTGTTCTTTTTCTGTATTGTTTATGAAACCGTACATCATTTAGAGATAGAGCCATTTGCTTGCTTAGTGATCAATTCAGTTATCCTTCCAGTCTTCTAAGGATTTTTCTTCTGTTTCTAATTTAATTAGTATGCCACTAGTTGTACAGGATTGTTGTATAGGCAGAATTAAGGTGAAGAGCTGCCAAAAACGCAGATGTACATTTAAGGTATTTCTGGGTAGGACATGCATGGCAGGTAGCCTGGATTCCTTCGGAGAGACAGAAGTGCTTAGCTGGGCCGTTTGGCATAAGGCAGAATGATTCTCTTTGAGTGGGCGTTAATGGGTTTAATAGGCAGAAGAATAAATGTTTCTTAGTTCATGTGGTACTTGTTGACTGACCAGTTATAAAGGAGTCGGGCAGCTGCATTTTGTGGTCAGAGAGCTGTGCCTGGGTGTCCTCCTTTCTCCCAGGTGTAGCGGGTTTGGCTGCTGCCCCTGGACCTTGTTTTCTTCTCTCTGTGTGAGTTTGTTCTTGCTCTCTGTGCCTTTCTTTCTATTGCTTCCACAAAACTGCAAAACCTAGAAGGTAAATGAAAATGCCAACAAGGGRCTGTCATAGATAACTGCTGATTTTTTAAAGATGTTATGACTTTGAATCCTAAGGCTTTTGAAAGTACAGAACTAACCAAACTTTTGACTGGAAGCACTCAACCAGAATATATTTTATATTAGCCTGGTTTTCTTTTATGCTGTAAAGGGAAGCCACACTTGGTGTATGTGAGCTGTTCACTGGAGGTCTCTCATGAAAATTCACATCATGTTTGGGACCACAAGGTGCAAAAAGTGTGAATATGTATTGGTGGTTCTAAAGCAAAAGGTTTGTCCTGCCCCTGAAGTGGAAAGAGCTGGAGCAGAAAGCACAGGTTAAATTCTGCTGTTAATACAAGATGGAAGTTTTGATGGGCCTTTTAAAAGAGAGAATGAAATCTCCTTAGCAAGGCTGTTTATAGGATAAATCACTAGCCGTTGGAAATGGCATATACCTGCTTGTCGCTTGAGCCAAGCGCCTTTGTCTTCAAATTGCATGTGGTAGCTGCGAGGTCTGGTATTTCTGCTAAAGATCAAATCCTGTTTTCCTATATTTACCACTGTGGCAGTGTAACTACATTTGCTCTTTACAACTGAAACTGCATTAGGCAGTTTAAAAGCCAATAATATGCAGTTAGCTCAAAAAAACAACTTCTTTCATGAAATTATTTCTGTTTCAATTATTCTTTTGCTGGATGAGGATAAATAGTGGGTGGTGTTTTATTCCTTGCTGATTGCAAATTCTAGGTAACACTGTGTTGCTTAGAAACCAATCACCTCATTCTCACCAAAAACTGGGAATATCAAGCAGTTGATATTTAGATAGCTTCTTCATTAGCTTCCTAAAGGTTTTTATTTTAACAACTGTAATCGTAATTTAGTAAAATGATCCTTAAACCGGCCTGAATAGCAAAGCAAGATAGCAAGTAAAATCACCGTTTTATGACAGGCAAGTTATAAATTTGTCAACAAACTTTTGATTTTAATTTCTACAGCAGGATATGTGCTTTCCTAGCACACATAGCAAATAGTGGACTCACAAGTGTCAGGCTATGTAAAGCTCATAGAGCTAGYACTGCTTTTACCACCGTGTGCACACAATAAGCCAAGGGCATATCCATCTGGCCAGGCAGTTGTACATCACAGGAACCAGTAACCCCATGCATTGAAACACATACACAGAGCTACCAGCTGCTTGCATAGCTGTATTTATTCAAAAACTTTTGTACATATCATAAACTGCAACCATTCTCTTCTATTTCTTATGGTATTCTYTGCTATAAGTGGTTCAAGATCACCTTGCTGTATTATAATCTATTGTGGTTGTCATGCAGCTTTTTTGTAGCAGCTCTGTGGAAAAAAATCAGCTACTGCCATGTTATGTGAATATATTGTAAGAGAGTGAACACACCAAAGCTAGAATGAACTAACACACTCACAGTAAATCTACTTCAGGTGCAGAAGGATCTGAAAGCCTTTAGGAACCAAATAAAATATTTATAGTGTCTTGTTCTTTATTTATCACTGCCATCAGCAACAAAACACTGCTTCATTTTACAGAGGCTCTATATTGCACTGCACAAAAGAAGCAAGCAAAAATAAATGGACAGAGACAGATTTTTAAAATTAAAATTTAACAGACTTTAATTAAAAAAAGAAAACACATAAATTCTGCTCTGAAAAAAATCACAAACTTTTACTCTAAATATCTTTAAATTCTATTTGTACAGATATACATGTGCCACATATATCGTGCTCCAGGATATCAGACCTAAAGCTCTTTATTTGATTCCTTCTGACTGCTTGTGTTGAAGTGGTGACTCCACCATTTCTTAATAAAAAAATACAAATAATTTTTCTTTGTATGATTTATTTAGAACAGGAAGATACATGGAATTTCTATCAGGCCATGGTGGCATCCTGTTGCATCACATGCAAGTGCTCATAYCCACTCCCAGTGGCTAGAAACAACTACCTCAAAAGCACAAGGAAAATGCCCTAACCATCATTTTTCTCCCTTTTGTGATATACTCAGTAACTAGTGTTTGCAGGTTTATGCATGCAGGCAATTTTACACGTGACTTTTGTGTTGCAGCTTATTTATCTAAGAGCACTAGGGGCAAAACAAAGGAGAATGTGAGCATCTTTATGCACCTCTTATTTAATTTCCATTTTGGCCTGTCAAAACATTTGTCCAATGGGTGGCCGCATCACTTGGCTGTTTCTCAGTAATCTGCTTATTTGTTTAAGGCTGCTTATGCAGGCTGACTGCAAACCAAAAGGAGATTCAGAGCTAGTTGAAAAAGTGAAAGCTAATATAATATTTGCTTTAGCTCCTTTAAAGAAGCAAAATAAAGCTGCAAGTAGAATGACACTGGACCACTGAATAACTATTGTGGATGACCTTTCGTGCTTTTCTCRGCAGAGGAACGATTCACTTGTGATTTCTGTGTACTTTTGTGATGCTGAGCACATCAGTCACTGGCAGGCAGAGAGCCAGTTACCATCTATCATGCCTCTTTACKATGTGTCATAAATAACCTGGAGCATCGAGAAGATAAGGAGYAATAATCTGAATGTGGCATCAGAAGGCTTAGATGTAGGTATGACATGTACTGGTCTACCCAGAGCAGAAGGGCGACTTGGGGCTCATAGAGAACATTCRCATTTCTTTAGCTATTTATTTTTCTTTAAAAGGACRATGCAGCGGTTTACATATGGGAAAAAAAATCTTATGTTGGCATTTATTTCCTRTTTTAAAGCCATTAGAATTATTTTAAATCTTTGAAAGTGTATATTTGTTTTCATCTATCTAAATGGCATTTTTCTCTTAATTTGATAGAAAAATATCCTTCAATCAGATTGGCAGTAATGGATAAGAAAACTTTCTGGGGACTCCTACCATGACTAAGAATTGAAGGATTATGCACCTGACTAGTGTTTTATAGAAGAGCTTATTTACAACAGAGCAAAAATCCTGACATAGCTAAAACTGTATTCAGTTCCTTGAGCTGCCTTTATGCAGACAGTGTCTTTTAAATACTGTTATATAAGTCAGCTCTTGTCCTATTTTAGTGGTTCAGGCTTTTGAAGCAAGCTCTTCTGACAGTGCAAGAAATATTTAAAAAAAGAAAAGAAACCCAAATCTTAAGGAGTTTCTGCTATGGGAATAAGTATGTTTGATAACCTTTGTTTCTTTGTGACCCACTATCTTTCACCTGTACTGTTGGCCCCAGAGAGGAAACCTAAGTTATTCATATGCTACAGTGAATAACAATGATTTTATTCTTGTGCAAATTATATGTTCATCCAGCCTATTCTGAAGTAGGAATAAAGGGGCAGAAGAGGACTGTTAGAAAAGGACTTTCTCTCCACTGTAAAGGAAAGAAAGAAATCTTGAGAGAAAAATGGAGGGAATAAAAGGACTTGTGTTATCACAAGGTTTATAAAGGTTGGAAATAGCTTGGGTTCTTCCATCACCATAAGGAGACATGTAAGAAAGAGGCCATTTATCCCTTTTGAGAAAGGCAGTGATAAACTATAAACTCTAGTTTCTCTCTAGCTAATGCTGTCAATCTTGCATTGACAATTAGTGATGAAGTGTCCTGAAGCAAGTGATATTAATATTTTAGCAGATGACATCCATTCTTCTAAGTCACTATTGCTAGAGGGCATTCTGGGGATGATGTTTCAAAATGTAAAGCTGTCTACCTTGTATCTGTTGAGTGCTATCCAGTGACATTTTAAACAAAGATGTACAATACTAGGCAAATTTACATGTGATTTGATTCATTCTCCCTAAGTATAAAATATATGCTCTAAAAACCCTCTAAAAATATTTCAAATTATGCAGCTGAATATGGTCGATGCACTAATCTACACACTAGCAGTGCATAACTATAAACAATTAATATTAATAATGAGCCTTATGCAAATAGGGGGCAATTCCTATGGAAACTGGAATTTCACTGAGATTTAAGCAAACAAAGGTCTAGACTGCAAAGAAAACGCTCCAGGGCTTCAGGAGGAAGAACAGCCTGCGCAGATGGATGTTACCAGCTCTTTGAGGGCTTCTCCCTCCAAGCCTCCTACCCGGCCTCTCCTCCAGCAGCTCCTGCTCCTCTATCCTATCTGACCCGAGCTCTGCTCCTGAGCACTGTGTGCTCCTGGCCTGGGATAAGGGGCATCGCTTCTGCTCCATCCTCTCGCTCTGGGAAACTGATGTGCACCGGCTGCTCGTGCCGGGGTGTAAGCACGGTCCCCGCTCGGTTTGTCACGCGGCAAACGCTGCCCGAGTTCTCAACAATCCCAGCAGCGACTCGCCATCCGGTATCCATGGAGACCTGCGGGAGATGTCGGAGTGGGTTTTCACTCCCCTGCTGCAGGCCGAAGCCGTTAGATCCGCCRCGTCGTGGCGGGGAGAGTCTGGGAAACCCTCCGGAACCAGGAGGATCCAGCAACTTTGTAGGAGCAGACTGGGCCAAAACTGCTGCATCCTGGGCAAAAAAAAGGAACAAAAATGGGTCAAAAAATCTGTTACGCTGTTGTTCATTATTATAATCACCATCTTTGCCCATGATCTGGAAAGCTGTTACATTTTAGCTTCCCTGAAAACTCTCCCCAAATAACTAGAAAGCTTGTGGTAAGGCTGTAGACTTACATCTCAAAATTATATTGCCATATATTAATAGCATTAATATAATAGCATTATATTAATAGCATATGCCATGCATTCGGTAACTTCAGTGCTGTTACATCCCAGGTACACTTGATTCTGTGTAAAAATATTTTTTACACTGTCACTCTAAACCTTTTCCCTGCTTCCCYCACAATACTCTCCTACATTAGCAACCTTTATTAGAGAACCTTTACTTAGATCAGCTCATGCACAAATAGAAGCTTTATGTAATGAYTCCATTAGGATCTCTAAACTGTGTTACACTATGATAGAAATAGCTCTGGAAGTTCCTTGCTGGGTATAGTCAGAGACAGGGATCAAACGGCTTTAAACATTGATTTAGTATTTGAAGCTATGCAAAACCAAGGCCATTCGAAAAGCAGGAAACCAGGGGAGTAGCGAGAATAAAGTAAAACAGCTTAGGGTGGGAAACAGAGGGAATGGAGCATTATAGGATCTCTTCTTTGCCAAAGCTGACCCAGAGCATTTATCAATGTTGTTTTTCTGTTCAGATGGCTTTCAGCGTTTGGCTTGGTTTACCCAGCCTCAGCAGCTCTGATATTCCAGTAAGTGATATATGGCAATGTGTCTCAGAGTAAAGGAGATATATTGATACTTGGGGCCAATAATTTTCCTGGGTATAAGGTAGCTGTATTATTGAACAAGGCAAATGATTCTTAAGAACTGTCTTTTTCTAATTGAATTCTAGTACAGAACAACTAAAGTCAGGAGGAAAAGTTAGGGCTTGAAGTACCTTCTTTATATAGAGTCAGATGTTAAAATAGGTCTTTGGACCCTGAACTCTAATTAGACTACTTGGAAGAGAGTATTTTCTTTGCCCTTCCCCTTTGCTCTCCTCATTTTTAGGTAATTCTGCAGCCTTGTCCAGCCAAACTTTGGCTGCCCTCTATATGCAGGGAATCCTGTCTTTTGATCCATGTTGGTGGACAAAAGCACCTTCAGAGAGCATTCTGCACCACTACTTTTCTGTTTCTCCTCACTGTAATACACTGTGCATAGAGGGAAGAGAGCATTGCTGTCCTCCTTTTAGCAGTAGGGAACAGTTTAGAGCATTAAATGCTGCTTTGATAATGGGCTGTGAGCATTTGTCAGAACAACTAATCAGCAAGGATCTGAACGGAGGCTGTGCTGACCCACTCTCAGACGGCAGCTCCTGCCTGCTGGCTGCCAGCCCCCCTCCCAGCTGCGTGCCTGGGGTGCCAACGCAACCCTCAGCCTTTCCGAGGGTGAGGAGCGCTCCAAAGCTGTTCCTGCCCTCTCCTGCATATGGGCCAGAGGTCTGGGTCCTGACCAGGGCTCCCGTGCACGCCGTCTGGAGCAGAAGAGGAGGAGAGAGGACTCTGGGAGGATGAGAGGGCTGGACGAGGAGGTGTCCAGTCAGTGAGAGGATCTTGGTGTTTGAAACACACAGAAGAGATAGTAGGAATGAAGGAATGTAGATTTAGGGGAAAAGAAAGGAATTGCTGAATGGTCAAACAACAAAGCAGTAGGAAAAGAGGAAAAGCAGACCACAGCACGGACACTTAGGAGGTTGTGTGAAGCTGAGCCAGATGTAATGAGTGCACAACCTGAAGAGCGCACACAGGGAAAAGAGGAAAGAAAGGAAAGAGCAGAAAGATTTTAAAAAAAGGGATATGATTTCTTTCCCATTTATCCAGGTTTTACATTCGGTATTGGTGGAGCTAACCTGTACACCACATAGGAAGTGTTCAAATTAATGAATCCAGAAGTGCTAGAGGAAATGTGAGAGAACAGGTTAACAAACAGAGCTGCTGTAGTTTGGGAAGCATACTTCTGGGGGTTTTTTTAGTGAAAATTTTCAATCACATTATCAGTTGCCACCAACAGCTTGAGCTCTAAGAAAAATGCAAACGTGTGAAAGCCATGATAACATAGCAAGCCCAGGGACAAGAGCTAAGAAGAGATGAGCAAAGACCTGAGGGTGGTGGAATTCACAGAATGACAGAATAATTTATGTTGGAAGGGACCTCGGGAGGTCATCTTATCCAAACCTCTGCTCAGAGCATCTCCAGTTAGGATGGTCTGTTCAGGGCCACGTCCTGTTGGGATTCAATATATTTGAATGTATTTAAATCAGTACAGAGAATGGWAAGGAGAGAGATAAAAGAAAATATTCTGGAAGGCAGAAAAATGAAAAAAAAAAAAAAACCCAACCATGCATTTTTATTCCAGGAACATATCAGATCTAAGCAGTAAGGGAAAAGGGTGATTTCCATGTTAAATTTTCAAACCAGCAGTTTTTCTTGCAATTGTTAAATAAAGCWCTATGTAAAAAAGGGTTGTGTGGTGCCACTAGAGCCGGAAGCTCTTGCAGGTTCCTCTGTGATGGGACCTGCCGTTCATTCRGGTCATGCACTTTTTTGCTTCCAGTTTTGGTGCAGCCATGGAATTTTCAACCTGCGTTTCTTGTTAACGATGCAAACTCATCTTTGAATTTGCCTTTGAGTTAGGCAGTTCTCCTATGGCAAAGAAATCCAACTGGTACAAAAAGACGTGCACATCCCTCTCAAGGAAGGGTCACTCTTCTAAGAGTTCGCCATGGACTTAAAGGTGAAATTTTACCATTCTTTGTTCAGACAGTTTTTACTGCTTTGTGAGCCCTTTGTATTTTTATTTTGAAGTATAAGTAACAGATCAAATAGCCTATACTCTTAGTTAAAGTATTCTTAGGGATTTTCCAAAAATCATTATAAATAAATGTCTAAATCTTACTAAAACTTATTTTTCTTCTCTGAAAATARCTCTTTTTTAATCCAGACTATTTCTATTCATAATACCTTTCCACTTACTAATCAAGCAAAATTCAAAGTTTCTGAACAATTTTGACATTATTTGTCAATGCAAAAGGAAAAGCAATTATGCTTTTTTTTAACTTGACTAAGTGCYTCAAATGCTTTATATTAGGAAATATTTTCATTTTGATTAAGTTTTTTCTTGTAAGTTTGGTGGTTTTTAAGCCTTGCTGAGTGACTGCTGTGGGTTATTAAGTTCTTTTATCTATCCATTTTCTCAACTCGCTAATTAATTGATTTCTTTGCAAATTGAGAAAAGACATAGACTTAAAACATTCCACTACTACAAGACAGAGAACTGCAACACTGTTAAGACACAAATAGTACTCAAAAAAAATAGCTTAACAGGAAAAAAATTTGCTTTTTCTGTTGTGTCTTCAGGATTAGAACCTCAAAGCACTTTAATTAAAACTTATGAAACGATAGTGTACTTAGGAAATATCTTCTCGGTATAACTAAGCAGCCAAGAAAATTTTACATTTTCTCTGATTTTGAATATGTTATTTTTCATGTTAAGAAGATAAATTAAAGAGAGTCATTACTGTGAGACTTTTTGAAAATATTTGACACTCAGTACATTCAGTTCTTTAATTATTTAGTGAYACAATAAATGTCCCCAGATTTGTACGTTTTCATTTTGCCCTTTGTGAAAGCTACCTGGACTGTGGAAGGTCATGGACCCATTATATTCTCCCTACTGAATATATTTTTATACATTTTAAGTGCACTGATTTTTTTGTTTTTTAAGAATTCCCCATAGGTGATATCCAACACAACAGCTTGAGTGCAATGCTAAACTTTAAAAATATTATAGCCTTATTGGCAAAGATGTCATTATTTATTATTCAAGGTACAGGAATCATGATGTGAAGAGAAGATTTGAGGGACATGGACTTAAGGGCAAGGAAGAACCTGTGTGAATAGAAGTTGATCCAAAACAGATGGCTTTTTTTCTCTTTCAGTGAGCTAATCCCTTGTTTCCCAGCATATTTAGAGTAGGTCATGCAAGCTGCTGTTTTGTTATTAGATTACTCAATCTACTCTGTCCTACTGCTGCCATCTTTCCAATCTTTGGGATATTCTAAGTTATTAACTCAATTTTGAAAACAAAAGTAATTTGAAGTAGAAATGGAAGACCTTTTGTGACTATCTAACAAAAATTTCCAACATTTCTAGTATTCTCTCTTTTTTTAATAGGGTGAAAATGACTTCTGAAGTTTAGCTTTTTCTGAAAGAATTTTGTTTCATCTAAAAATTCAACTTTTTTYCCCCCTCCAAATTGCCAAACATCCCAAATTTGTGATTCACTCTGTTAAAAAATGGCAAGTACCTACATAGAATTTCTATGGTTACTCTTCCAAAGAAGTCTGAACAAAAGTAAGATCAGGATAAAAAAAATCAATTAGTTTTTTTCCAAGCTTTTAAATTGGACCAACAAAAACTACTGAGAGATMTGGTCTAATGCAGAGGAGTTCCTCGTGAACTAGTCTACCACGTTAGTCAGTGAGTGTCACTTGACTATTGACATACTGCTCTAAGGAACACTGTGATTTTTCCATATAAGGAAAAGAAATGTATATGCCATTTTATACTGACAGTGAAGCCAATGTGTTACCATTTGTTCAATAATCTTCAYGTAACATCACAAAATTCAATTCAGTAGCAGAGATTAGACCTCAAAATGTTGAAAAGTTCAGCAAGAAATGCCATTAAAATCTTAATAGAAAAAGAACCATTCTCTAAGATAAGAGTAGAACATGGTTATTGAATTAGAACAAGGTGAAGGTATTGTTATTTTGGGATTAGAGACAAAATAAATCGGCATTATAATTACCATTATCTGAAATATATAAAAATTCAATTGAAAAATCCTCRTTGAGAAGTATATAGGTTAACCGAGTCATCAGTGCAGAAGATAAAGATTAGTAAAAGATAACCAAAATTTAAAAGCCAAAGTATAGCTAAGGGCATTATTTATAGCTTTCATAAATGATTTTCTTCTGAAACGTTATCCTTCTCTTGGAATTTAGTACAAAAATGCTCGTTCCACATTTCTTAAGKTTCTAATCTAATTTGTGCTATGTATTATAAGCTCTTCCAATTTACTGGTCATTACTATAATATAGCAAAGTGCTCAGTATTACTCCAGTAAATTAAATTAGTCTTAAAAAAGATCAAGCAAGTGAACTGAAACATTTCAGCTAGAAAACAGAGCATGGAAGGTTTATCTCAGCAGCTAGGAAATAATTTCAGTTGCTGTAGTGTTATAAAGCAAAGATTCGCCTTCCAACATCACTCAGCTTCACAGTTCTTTTCTCTTCATCTAAAGTATAAAGYGAGTCTCGGAGAAGAAGTTTTTGATGTCCACCTTTTTAGGATATAGGAATGATGCAGTACACTGCATGTCATAAGGAGGGGGCAGGCACCCTTATTCTCATTTTTCTTAGGAGATTTCTGTCTTCACYGAGCAGCTTATGACTAGCAAGTAATGCAGCTAAAGAACACGTCATTTTGGTGCTGAAAACCCAGTCTCTACAGTATGCACACTTTGGGGGTTAGGGTTTTCAGACTGTCAGGTGTCTGATCCTATAGGCTGAGATTTGATTAGTGTCTTGGTATGTCAGGCGTGTGGCTGGACACCATTTCTGGGTTAGTGTCACCTAAAGAGAGTGCAGCTTGTCTGCTYGGAGACAACCCCCTGATGTGAGATGCACGATGGTTTCCACAGTGATTTGAGTCTCTTCTCTCTTATGGGATGTCGTTAGAATGCTGAAATGTGGTTTTATGTGTCTGTTCTTTCTCCATCTTTCTGAAGTGAGTAAGTAGAGATCTGTGTCAGTGTCAGAAGGGTGCTTACAGCAAGTTTCCCAGAYGTATTCTGTTACACAGGCATAAGGATTTTTGGATAAGTCAGAAGACTGTGGAATCAAGAGAGAAAACAAATGTGTGGCAATCTCATCCATAGAGATGCTGTGTAGGAAATGGTTCTTGGCACCCTCAGGAGTGCTTCTGGATTTCRGCTCGGGGAAAAGTATGCCTCACTCTCAGACGGGGCCCAGAACCAAACTGACAGGCATATACTATTTGAACAACATGGAAAATTCAATATGGAACTTGGTTTTGACAGTGCAGGATATCTGTGGAGTTCGCTCCAGAGGGCAATTTCTTTTCTTTTTTTTTTCATAGCCTAGTGCCTTTGTGGCATGAGTAAAAGCACATTAAAAATATTATGACTAACATGAAGTCTGGAATTTCTGGGGCAGTTTCTTTTAGCATTAAACTAGCACTGATTTTAATATTAACACTATTACAGTTGAGTTATGATGAGTGTTATTGAGCCATCATTCAAACRTTACAGTCTATTTTGAAAAGCTCACATTTTCCTTAGGTCAACTATTTTTTCCAGAATAGACACTTACCTTAATGAACTGCATAAGCTTAAAYGATTTAAACACTTGTTAAAAAAATGAAGATTCTTACAATTTACAGATTGCAAACAGCAGTGATTATATAAGAATAATTGGTCTACTTATCAACATAGTGTACGCTTCTCTTTGCAACTCTACCATTTGTTTAAGTGTATTCTTACGGAACTAGTCACATATTTCTAACTGGATCAATAACTGCAGTCATGTGCTTATATGAGTCAAGTATCTCTTCATAGTTTTAATGTTGTTCAGAAAACATGTGGAGTCAGGGCCTGCTGTTTATCTATATATTGATTTTTGTCTGTACTGCCTTCAAAATATTTCATTGGATGCTGTTATTGGCTTCAATTCTGCAGTATTTCCACAAATATCTCAAGAATTTTTGTCATTCCTCATCCCTGAACACTAGTAGAAGATGTAAATGACTTTTTTTTCCTAATGGCCAAAATTCTGCACAAAATCGCACTGTTTGATCCACAAATATTAATAATGTCTTAGGCTAAAGAACTACCCATCTCCTTCAGAGCCATGGCAGCCAGGATCATTATTTCAAACTGAAACATTAAAAAGTTAAAGAAAAGCTCATAGCTATATATTACAGTTAAAGTTTTGTAGTGACTAGCAGGTACACAYTAAGGAATTTAAACACAGTTTAAACAAATAAGGTTAACTTCTGTGACTATCCTCTTATATTTAATGAATCAAATTATTATTAATAAGTAATAGCTATTATTTTCAATTGTATGATTTGTGTGCTATCAACAGTTCTTTAACAGTATGCAAGAAGGAAAAGATAGAAGGAAATATCTGAAAGAGGAGCTCTTGAGAGACCAGTGGGAGAAGAGAGAGGCCCCCTCAACCAGTCCGTTGCGGGCTTGGCATTCCAGGCTCATCTTTGGAAAGTGTCATGTAGGTTTCCTCTGAGAATCAGGACTGAGAYGTCTAAAAAGACATAATAGAACATGAAAATCTAAAAACTGCAGCCTGTCTGTGCAATTCAAAGTCTAATTCATGAATCTAGGATTATTTTTGGAAGCTGCCAGTGAACCACATCCCATCTGTCTGTCTTCTGATGCCTTGACATCTTACAGTGGTATTTTGGTTGCTGGCTGGAGTGTATATATTAGCTATTTCTGGGGTGGAGTCTGAAGGTGAACACAACCACCTAAGTCTAGAATTAATACCTATAGTCTGCTGGAAAATTAGCATAGCCGTGTATAGAGTGCATTGTACTGTGAGTCTGTTCAAGCAGATCTTTTTGTCTAGTGGGTATTTGATAACTGAATAGACAGTTTAAAAAGTTTCATTTGCCCCACGTGTTATTGACTAGGTATCGCTACAATAGCTTGTGAGGAACCGCAGACATTTCCAAATCTAACTGCAGAGGAGCGCTCTCCTACTCACTCCCTGTGATACTGAGGGATGTTTTTAATGATAGTGTGGCTGTATGTATAAATAGCCTGTATTCAGATCAGAAGCAGGAGACTTAAAAGCATGAACTGAATAGATTCACAGGGGAACTGACAGAACAAGCAAAGGAGCTCTGACTGGTAAGTGAATTCTGGAAGAATTAATCACAGTGGGGACTACAGCACATATTACACTACATTTCAGCAGTTGGAGAAATTCATTCTATTTCACAGTGAGAAAGGCAGGTGTCTATATTTGCACGCCATAGAGTATACATGCTATAGATCCTACAATAGCTCCTACAGTTGTAACAGGGAAAGTGAGCTGCTTTGGTTTAGGCATGAATTTACACAGACAACACTAGTACAGAAGTCATTTGCATGTTTGAAAACTGGTATGTTACAGATAAACATATTCTGGTTTTCTCTAACTTTTGACAACTTGATGCTTGAAAAATGGTTTAAAAATGTGGAATTTTTAATTCTTTATTTCTTAAGTCTTGATTTGTTAAGTCTTAATTTCTGTTAATCCTCCTTTCTGATTACAAGCAACGAGTTTTTATGTATTTTTTTAATATAATATAAAATAACTGAGTGGTAAACCTTTCCTAATAAATACCCAGAAGGCAATGTGCCCCAGACTTTTCTGCTCAAAATCTTCTTTATCTAGATATGTCATTACGTGTTGAAAGTGAATGAAAGCGGAGCCAGTGCTGGATATATGTTAGACCAGTATGCCTTTACCCAAAACAAGATCCTACTGCCCTTACCGCAAACACAGCATCTCTAGAGAAACACTTGCTACAAGTGGCAACTACAATAGTTACAAACACCCAGAAGAAAATAATTACAAGATCAAACTGAACTCATGGGGCATCATGTTGATCAGTGTGAGACATACACAAGACACCAAATCAAAGTAATATATATTTGAAAATTGAGAGGAAACTCTACAAATCAATATCATATTTTGCACTGTCACACAAAAGTCAGTGCTTCGGRGAACAAACTCACTAGTAACTTCTTTTTGTAGGATTTTTCTGACAGTAAATACAAAAAAACAGGCATACACAATTGAGATGTGTTTAGCAAAAAGATAATTTAATGGTGTAAATAATACTTAAACACTTAAATACTTAAATACTTAGACAGAGAAGCATCGGCAATTGTGGAAATGCCAGTGTCTCTCCAAATTTAACAATATCAAATCCCTAGTGACCTGCTCAGTACAACATTATGTGTAGGTCACTGTGATGAAGAGATGGCACTTCTGAGAATGAGAGAGAGATGTAATCATTGTAGTCAGTGAAGCAATTTAAAAAATTTTAGAAGGGTTGTAATCACCAGTGGAATAGAAACAATGATATATTCCTAACTACATGTGTTCTTCAGATGTTTGTGTGAGTGTTGCCTCYGGGTATATATTTCCTTGTTTTCGGGCTGCTGAACAGGAATGTGAAGGACCAGGTAAGGCACAGCGCAGGCGTCACGGCTGCTTGCATCCTGCTCTGCCTCTGCAGATATGGAATGAAGTTGAAAGGTGGCCTACCCACATCTTAACAGTATGTTTATGGGCAAACTTAGCCTGTTTGAGCAGGTATCCCACGTGTGATTTCTCCCAAACATTTCCACTCATCTTAATTTGATTAACAAAAACACTGAAATTAAGTTTCTCTTCTGAATATATCTAATCTGGTAGAATTATCCCACATGGCAGTCCTGGCACTTGAGTGAGTCCTCTGAGTCAGCCTTGTCCCTCTGATTTGTGTCAAGTTTTAAGGAAATGCTGAAGTTAGCAATAAAAATAGTAATTATAGAATGAGACCAAATCCATGTGGCAATAACCTGTTCGGTGACCTCCCCCCGAGCAGTGAAATGAGGCAATGGCAAAATACACTGAGTCATCAAAATACCTAAGATAGCTTTGAATGCTGCTTCCACATAAAAGAAAGAATTACATAGGCAAGAATTATAGAGCAGCTATCTCTAAAGACCTTTTATTGTGTATTTTAAGTGATTAAAAAGTCTAAGTTGAGTAAGATATGAAACTGGATCTCCAGCCAGAAATGAAAATAGGGCTCAACTTAAGATATTGTGATTTACAAACTGAATGTATGAGTAAAAATGTATATTTGATTAATTTTTGTTATTTAAGAGTGCACCTGCAGCAGATGGCATGTGCTATTCAGCTGCTCTTGTTATTTCMTTACAAGTATGTTAAGCCCCAGCTGCCTGACTACAAGCATTGACCGTGAATGTTAAAACCCTCACGTCACGTTGCCAGGAGCACAGACGTGCTTCCCCTGGTATAGTCTCATGGCAAGAAACATGACTCAGCCTAACCCTTAGCCCTCTCTTGTTTACAAAATGTCACAGCTAGTCAAAAAACATGATGTACTTTCCATACCATCGGTTATTAACAGTCACCGTCGTGTCTACATTTTGCACTGATGTAGCAGGTTTTGCACAAGCTAAGGGGTGGTGTGTATCTATTGAAGCAAGCTGATCTGCATTCAACCTTTTTTTCCCACTCTAGTTGCCAGACCTGTAAATATAGATGACCCTTGCTCGTTAAGCCAGGCTTCTTTGGACAAAGCAGATTAATAGTACCAAATGCCTTGAAAGCAATAAGTGGTTTTGTAAAGCAAAGTCAAGTCCATTGTGTTTGCACGCCAAAGTTATGGGAGAAGTTCTCAGATGAAGCAGGATATTTTTTCACCTGCTTTAAATAAWGATTGAATAATTATTAACACTGGTCAGTAAGTAACTTAAGATTTTTATTTTTTTTTCCAAGAATTGTAATTCACTTCTACCATGATAAAGCAATAGAAAACCTATTTGTCCTAGGAGAAACACAGGTTTTAAATGTTCACATTGATCRTGATTAAAAATGCAGGAAGCCTCTAAAGTACCATGTAGATCCTCAGAATTTGTCATTTTCATGAAGGATGTGATGGGGATGGGAGATGAAGAAACTASGAAAATACCATAGAAATACAGATATTTAAACACGCATACAGAAAGGATTCATTTGTCTTCACCAGACTAATGTAAGAAAGTATTAGTTACCTCTCTCACTATAGCTTACTGGCTGGAATTCTTCCATGTAAAGGTAGTGTAACAAGTCTTAATATTTTACAGTTCTCTTTAACAGGAAAATTTAAATAGGCCTGATCACGTCTCACATTTTACTAAGACTGTGTGTCTATACTTAGTTTAAACTCATTAGAGAATATTTAGGGAACATGAGAATTAAAATGAGACTGCCTTCGAAAGCTCAAATTCTAATTTTAATTTGTATGCAGTCGAGGTTTTGTGTTATGCTAGTAAGAACTGGAGTACTTAGGCAGAATTGGCTACACTCATCAAACTTTTTAATCCAAAAATGTTTGATTTGCAAAATGTTTTAAAATATTAGAGAATATTTTGTTTCAATGCTTTTTGATGKCAGGAAAAGGAAAGGTACTTTTCAATAATGCTTGTATTACAAATTTCATGTAAAATGTTGCAGAAAAATTTGCTTAACCGAAGTTATATTTTTTCAACACGTTAAATAAACTTGTTTCATTCTGGTGATCATTTTGTTACCTTAATTCACTTTCTTTGCCTATTCTATGAAAAGGAAAGAACTGGAAGAGAAAGAATGTTATTATTCTGTCATAGCACTGTGAGATGAAACTGTCTGCTCAGGAAAACTTGAGTTTTTGGAAAATTTTCAAAAGTGAGCTCGACAGAGTTAATGTCGTCCACAGGCAGAAAAAATACACCACAGCTTTTCTTCTTTGTTTTCTTAGTATAATACAAAGAATATTTAATTGTCAAGGCACATGTCTGATAATGACAGCTCAGATCCTAAAGACAATGATTCCACCAACACCATGGGAAATTGTTTGACTTATTTATTCGGCTATGTGATGAATAAGGAAATTAAATATTATTTTCCATGGCTCCCTGCTTGATTTCAGAGAAAGAAGAGCTCTAATTAAGGTGTTCTGAATCACCTTCAGCTCCCTATATTGATTATTTAGACAGCTGAAKAAGATGATCAGCCTGCTGAATTCGGTGCCTAAAGTTTATGTGGCTGCTAGCCTTGAGCTRCTTTCATCACCAAGAAGGGCCTCATCAGCCAGAGATGGATTTCTTTGGGTAATATGATTTGCTGTTGTACAATAATGGTAAACCGACTATATAGGCATTACCATGTGTATTAAAAAAAATAAAATAATTTTTATAACGTATTAGTGAAATGTTTCCCCTTGGCCCATGAGAGAGGAGTATTCCTTGGCATCATGAAAATGAGAGAAGTGATAAGCTAAAAGCACCACTGTAGAAGTATCAAACAAGAACGGAGGATGTAAAACTTGAGAAACAGCCTAAAAAAAACTTTGAGTATTTTGCTAAAAGGTCATAATCCAGAGGTGAGAGCTTTTCTTTCTCRCATATCTCCAAGGATCTGGTGCATCCTGCATTCCTTAATAGCTCAATAACATCTGAAGTTCTCCAATATATACGTTGTAACAAACAACAACAACAAAAAACCAGACCATTTCACAGGAAAAGAAGTTGACTTTCATCTTAGAACATGGGGGCATCCTGCTTATTATCTTTATTTATGAGAGGCCAGTATTTTTTGATGCTGACTCACATACACTTTTGACCATTTCTAAAAGTCTCATAGGAAATGCAAAATGTAGCAACTATTTTTTTTTTTGGGGGGGGGAGGAGGTTTGCAAAGAGATGATTTGCAAAGCAAACGGAAGGCAGGCAAAATTATTGATGCATAGACTCTAGAATACTCATCAGAAATATAAAGGACTGGAGTCCAGGAAGAAATGTGAAAGGAAAAAGGGTGTTCTATCTTCATACAGAAATAGGAATTTATCAGTGCTTGTTTTGCATACCAAATACACAGAGCAAGTCAAGCCTTATCCCAAAATCCTGAAAGCAGGAATGTCATCTATGTCATCTAGAAAAAACAGAGCTAAGTACTAAGTTAATATTCTTGCATCATTAGAAGATGCCTGGTTAGGAGGCACAAGAGCTAAAAAAGTAGCTGGTCATGGTATATGCAACCAAAGTGTGTCTGATAAATAGGCACAGCTTAGAGACATGAAATCATACAGTTTACAGAGAGGTGTAATTGCTGGGTTGCATTATCCCCTGTCCAACAGGTTGGAAAATGCTTTTGTGATTCTAATCCATGCCTAGTGTTACTAAATTACTGTAAGAAATCAATTGCCTAACTAAAATCTGAGAGGTAGAACCTTTCTCATGTTAAAAACATGAGTTGTCCTGAATATTTGAAGATCAGAATGAGCCTTAAAATAAAGCTTTAAATAATGCTGTAAAAAATGCTTTAAATAAAGCTTTTAAAATGTGAATTGGGGTCTTAGGAGCCAATATCAGGTCACAAAGAAACAGTATTTTTTCGTGTTGCAAATCAGTAGTTATAAATATGAACAATGCCAAAAGAAAGAATATGTAGTCTCAGGAGTTTGCCAAGCTGGGTGTCATCTGTTGAATAAGAACAGGCAATCTTTTCTTTAGTTTTCAGAGATGATAGGAGATGAAGATTTTGATGCTTTGGCTAAGCTTTATCTCTGTGAGAAGCCCCAAAATAYGATGGATTTCTGATATGACTCTGCTAAGATAAACAGGCATCCAGCCCTTGCAGCGCTGATGTTTCATAGAAAACCTGCAAGCTCAGAGATAAGTGAGCATGGCTGCTTGTATCTTGGTTCTTGGTGTTTGCCACTGTGTGGGCAGTCAGCGTTACCTGCTGCTGTGGAAGATACAGTAATGGGAAGGGTATTTTTGGCAAACAAGCTTAACACATCTGCAGCTGCAGATGTTTACTTGCTTGCTATCCACAACCTAACACAACAGGTAGCATTCCTATGGCAAGAGCTGTTGAGAGGGAGGCCTGGGTATGATGCTTACCACTGCAGTGAGGCTGCTGAGGGAGTTGCAAAGCTGAGGACAGCTCGAGAAGCAGTGGAGCTCTTGCCAAAGGAAAGGTCTTTCCTACCAGGAAGATGAAAATGTATGAAGCCTGCAGTTGTCAGGATGCCAAACTGATCAGGATCATTCAGTAACTCTTATGTAGGAGATAAGTACCTAAGACTCTTCTCTGRTAATGTTGTGGATCTGTCATTTATTTAAATAGGGAGGTATAGCCTCTGTTTGTTTCAGTCTCCTAGGCAAATGCAGTAAACTGCATATGGCATTACAATATTCCAATTAATATACACTAGGATGACTATTTCAATTTTAAATCCATTTTATTTGACTTTTCCTCTATCCCATGAGAACATTTTCAGATGAATCCTGTTCAGGACTCAGAAGAGAGATGCTTTCAAAATAGAAGGTTTTGTTAAAACTATTYTATTGAGCATTATCTTCCTGTTCTTATGGCATCTGCATATGCCTATTAAATGTTGTCAGAGAAACTGTGTATCAATACAAAAAGATCTCTCAACAGCAGCACTGTAAAATTAATRGTAATAGATGTTACTGCACGGAAAGCAAGAAAGGATAATAGAATTGTTCACAGTTGGAGTCAGGGGTGTCTGGAAAACCAATTGAATGCATTTTTCTTTGTACTGTTTTATCTCTTCTATTCTCTAACTTTCTGCCAATAAAAACATCTTGTTGTTACATGTAGCATATAACTTATCAAAACGTGTCTCTCACAAAGGMGGTAAAAGAGTCAATATTATTTTACCTATATTCTCATGAGGATACAGAACCATGAAGCAGAAAAATAGCTCGTCTAATCCAACAGCATTGAACAAMAGTGAAAAGGCCTGTAACAGTATCCTGAGTCTTCAGAGTCTTATCTCAGGTCTTATCCATCACGACACATTGATTTTGAGAATGTAAATTACATATGTTTGTTATTTTCTTGTTGTGCATGATCCTGGCACTTAGCTAATATATGTAAATACATAACTATAAATATCAAATGAGGAATGCATATTCAATTTCCCTTAGGAGATGATACCATGAACATATGTGACTACTGCTATTGGTAACAAGTATCTCTGAAAGATCTTGCAGATTCTGATTTTTGACCTATGTAAAAAAAAAAAAAATTTGTGTATTTTATCTTTCTGTATTTATTTAAGTTGTGGGTGAGTGGAATAGTCTAATTAATGCTTTTAAAGCACATTTACACGATATCACCTGGTATTTTTAAAATGCAGACCCATTTGGTGTTTCATTTGGGATGATTGTTATTAGATGACTGTTGTATTAGTTATGAAATAAATGCTATTAAAAGTAGAAGTACTAAATGTTGTTTTAAGCTTAGGTATAGGATTAGCTGGGCTGTAAAACATATTGTCATTAACTGGAATAAGATGTGTGCATTTTTGTCTTCTTCTACATGTATGACACCTTTAAAAATAATAGGCAAATTTTCTAAAGACCCCTGTCCCATCTGTTGCACACAGGAGCAAGATACAGGTTTGAATAACTCCCCTGCTGATGCGGGATGCTCCCCTCACCACAGAGACCCCCAGAATCGCTTTGGCTCTCCCATAATTTGGCTCACTGTCTCTTACACACCARCCTCAGGCTCCAAAGTGTCCTAAGGGAATATCCAGCCCTCATGCAGTTAGCTGGCTCCCCATAAAATGCATGAGCAGCGTTATCTATGTAATGCAAGTGATTAGCAAAACATTAAATGGGGAACCATCCTAGGCTGACAATTCCCAAACTTGTGACTGTGGTTAGTGGTTTTACCCTACGCTGCCTTTGCCCCCAGTAAAAATATAAAAATAAAATAAAATAAAATAAAATAAAATAAAATAAAATAAAATAAAATAAAATAAAATTAAAATAAAATAAAATAATCCAAGGGTATCCAGGAGCGCTGCCATATCCCTGTATCTCTTATCCAGAGAAGAATATTTTAACTTAGAATTCTGTAGAAAGAAAACTTGCATAGAAATAGATGCTTAAATCCCGTATGTGAAAAACAAATGAATAAGAAAAAGCTTTTCTTCTCCTAGAATATGCACTATCTATCTTAGTAATTAGAGCATTGGCCCGAGTTCAAATCCCCATTCTGCTGAATTCAGTTCAGGAATTGTAATCTGTATCCTCCAGGAATACACCATCATTAAGCTACTGAATGTTTTTACTTGAGCTCTAGTTTTGTCTCCTCTTGGAATGCTTTCACTTTATATTAATAATTAATCAACTGCTGAAAGTGATGTGGAGCTGCACCTCCTATATTCACTTGAAGCTCTAAGCACTGTCCTGCTGGCTGCAGTTAACACTTGCCCATTTGTGTTTGGTATCCTCCATGGGGAAAAATATGCCTACCAGAAGCGGTTTCACCTGAGTGAGAGGAGAACATCGGGGAAGAGGTCTATATTAAGAATACTTGCCAGAGTTATCTAGTACTTTAAAAAGAACTCAAAGCCCTTTATAAAATCTATGACAACTCAGGCCTTTGGTCTGCCATTAGCAATAACGGATTTGCTTGAGCAGCTGTGATGCCAAAGATGTTAGATGGTAACAGGGCATCATTAACTGARGATGCACATCTTGAATTGAGGAAGAACTCCACTGCGTAAAGCACGCTGGCAGGTAGCATTAATGGTCTCACTGATATATTTTAAAAGACAGTAACAATCTGACTGCCAGCAGGGAGTTCTGGCAGAGAGCTGCTGGTAGAAACCAGACTAAYATTCTAAATTTCATTTAAATTATTCATTGATAGAAAAACAAACTCAGAAGGTAGAGCTGATGATTTGAAACTGAAGCACTGAAATAGAGTCTTTATAATAGATGAATGCATTCAGGATTCTAMAGTTGGCTTAAATGACTAGCACATATGATCTAGACTCATGCTTTTCTACTACAAAGCTCTGCCTTTCCTCTTAGGATGTTTTATACACCTTACAGAATTGTCAGACATCAGTCTAAAAGCAATCGAGTAAATCAAAACACAACGATTTTAGTCCCTCATTTTAGCTGTCATTGATTTGCTGGTACTGTCTTCAACATAGAAGTTAGATTAGAAGTTTGTTATTTCTCTTTTACTTTAATGGCACTTCCAAGATGATTTGAAATTCATGTTTGACATTTTTTTCATAGTCAATGGATGTAAGTCACATTATTTCAAAGACTGTATTTCAAAGAAATGCTAGTAAAGAAGGAACCAATACCATTTTAAAATTCTCATCTTTTAAGGAACCTTGGGCATAAATAAATATTGTGGGACCACCAAAATATTCTGTTTTCTAGGCCACAGGTTCTCAGAGGTGATAGATGCTTCATCTAGATTATTGTTTCGTTTTCTCTCCTTTTTTTTTTGATTGGAAAGTAAATCTATGGATCACCATCTTGAATAGAAGTCTGAAGTATCTAAAATAGATCATGACATTTGAAAGAACCCTTCAATCAAACTGYATATTAGATATTGAAAACTAAATGGATATCTCTACCAGAACAATCATGAACTCATGAACAGTTGCCCAGGAAGAAACAAAATTCATCTTTCTTCTTCTGCACAATGAAGACTMCTTCTGCAAAGACTAGCTGGATCTGATTCTCATCTCAGGTCAATAAAAGTCAAATTTTCCTTGGCTGGCAACTGTGTGGCTACACTGCTGTGGGAGCAAATCAGGACTCTTCTGTTTACGTAAATGCTTACATAACATTTTAATATAGAGKTTTTTTTCCTGTATCCCTAAATTGGATAATTTTTCTTATTTTACATTTACCATGATGAAGTACACTCAAACTGACATAAGGACTCCTCTCATACAAGTCAGCGTATAGTCATTATTATAAACACTTCACCAAGTGCATAATTCTTTTTTTTGTTTCAAATGCATTGTGATTTTTCCACTGTTCTTCTGTTTTGTTGGAATATCATCAAATTCTTCAGTTTTAGGTTTATAAGAATTACTTGCCTTGTGTAGTGCTGATATTGAAATATTTTATTCCTCAACAAAATTTAAAGAAAGAACAACATTTAAATATCTATAATTATAGAATATAAAACTGTTAAACAAGTAGAGTAAATGTACTGTTGATGCATATTTAGTCTCTGTGGGGATATTGACTTTATCATTTAATGGTTTAGTCCTGCAGTTATTAAACCATTAAATGTTTTCTCAATAGCCATTACAACAACTGTTTTTGCATTTGAATGCCCAAATAAATCTGATGATGTTCAGTCTGGTGACATCCTTATATGCAAATACTGTTCTAGCTCACTCATTCCTCTCCTGATTACCGCCCTTTTTTTTTGCATTTCAGCTTATACCATTGCTACTCCTCCCTTATTTTATTATTCTTTCCTCATAGGTTATGAGACCTGGATGAAATCTCAGGAAGATGCTGAGCTTGTTCCCACATTGACATGCTTGATTGACTAAGAAATCCTGCAATGAAGAAAGCTTCATTTTCCTTCATTTTGCTCCAAGAGTTGAACTGTGAATATATGTTCAAAGAGGGGCCTCTTTCTTCTATGGAAGAGAAACCAACAGGTAGATTAAGAGAACAGAACAATCTTAATATTGAAGCCCATAAAAAAATAGTCAGGATGAACTGATTTCTTAAGATCAATGTACACCCATTCAGATATGTTATATGTGTTAAGGTTGATTAGTCATTTTAAAATTATTATTATTTATCCATTATCTACAGACATGAAAAGATATCACTCTTCTCCTCTGGAATCCACCAACATCTGATTTCAAGCCCAGACAGATATCCTTAACTGTGTTCCAACCATCTGAATTGCTCAGAACTCCATTTCCTCTGTTGAGGCTCATGCTATTGTTACATAACAGAAAGGAAAATGGATATATTTGTGCATTACAAGTTTGGGAGCATGCAATTTGTCAAATAACTTTTGAAATTCACATTTGTTTGTTGCCAGCTGAAAAGGATGATTAGACTTTTTTGTTGCTAGGGGGAAAAGTTATCTGAAAAAAGAATGTTCAAAGAAAGAGTATTGAAAAAGCCAAGAATAATGTTCCTGACATATGAAATGGCAGTAAGAAAATGTTATGTTCGAGTAGCTGAGTGAAGCAAAATGGAAACAGGGACATATTAGTATACTGAAAAGGAAAAGAAACAAAGCAGAATGGAACAGAACAACTGGTTTCAGAGTGACAGGCATGTGAAAAGGCAAAGAGAATGGAAAGATTAGGTTTCCTAATAAGCATTGATCTAATGAAGTRTTGTTTTAGAYTGGTGATAAAAGGTATTACCTTTTTGTTGAGTATTGAGATACTATTGACRTATTCAAGTCAGRRGAAGTTGAGAATGGGTCWGAGACTGGTTGGGTCTCTCCTTCTCATCTTCTTAATCCCTCCGCACTAATTTTAAGAAGATAGGAYTAAGCTCTGCAAGAACAGGACTGAAACTCCTCCTTCCTCAGGAGGAAGAAAACTGGAAAGAAGTACAAAAGAAACTCCAGTATGGACTTTCTCCAGGAACTCCAGGAACAAAAATAACCATTGTGAACATTACAATAAAATGGAAATGTCAACACCAATAATTTTGGTAGTATCTGCTTGCCATTTACTCAAAATTGTGGTGCCAGTGTGGCCTGGATATATTACACCTCATTACTTCAAATGTGTACACAATGAACRAATCTAGAAAGTATATGAACACTCATCTGCTTGCTGTCTGGATCAAAGGAATAAAATTTAGGTTTAACAATGAAATAACAAGCCTGAGGGAAGGAGACATTGGAAGCTCCGTAGCCTGGGCATACATTGTAAAGCCAAAATACTATCTATCAGTATGAACACAGGTAAGAACCATAATTGGTTATAGTCTAGTGGTCTTTTTGGCCAATATTTAATTTACTGGAATGCTTTGTACTAACCATAGTTTMAACAATAATCCTGACATCCTACCTTCTGTTGAATAGTTGTCCCTCTGATGTCCCTGGGGATCAATGACACTCATCAAATAAAYTGTGATACATTGGAGCAAATATGATAGAACTGAGCCATATGAAGCCAAGAAAAAATATGGAAAGTAATTCTGCATGATTAATGCAAAAGAGTGGAAAATTATATCAGATTTTTAATGAGCCTTGACCTAGCCACAATAATCAAGTGCTATAGGTGGTCATGACATCCATCAGTTATGGCCCTCTCTCTATGARGCAGTATTTTCAAATCAGTCAAATCAGATTATGTTTTATGAGTTTCTAAGTGCAGTAAAATATCATAATTCAAAACCACTATCCTTCTCATTAATGCTGTAATTATGACTAGTATGAAATGTGACTGCTGCAATTTGACCATTTCTGGTCAATAATTTTAATAACTTTGCTAAATTTACACATTAATATAACCACAGTACTTCCACTTCATTTATGCTCTTCCTGCGATAACTTTATGATTTTTCAAATATGAAGTAACCTTCTTTTCCTATAACAGATTTGCATTTCTTAAATTTATTCAAAGATTCCAACATGCTAACATMTGTTCAAATAAAACATTAGACTATTTATTTAAGGACCACAATTTATCTACCTGTTGTTAAAGCAACACTACTGAAAGCTGAAACACAAAAGCATTTCTTTGAGGSATACCTAGTGTGGGCATTTTTATGTCATAGAACCACTAGAATGGTTCTATGTAGCATCTATACAGTGGCTAGAGGGGTAAGCAGGCTGTAAAAGACCAGTCTGCAGTTGAGCAGGCAAAAGGAAAGCTGCAGAAGACTTCACTGTCCTTTGGACAGATGAACAGCTACATGAAATCTCTACAATCTCTCACTACCACAGTGATTTCACCCAGCTGCCTAGTATCTCCAAGCTAGTATCAATAAATACTAATCAAGTCTATGTATGCTTTTACTGTTCTGTACTTCGAGCTTACAGTGGTCCACTGTAAGCCGGGACATTGTTGCACAATGGTGATATACAGAAAAATCTAAGAGATAATCACTTACACAAGCCCAGACATCAAAAATTCAAATAATGTCCAACAGATTTTTATACCTTTTGAAGTCTTTTCATTATTTTCTGCAGTGCCTAGCACCCAACACACATTCAAGTAATCCTGAAGAAGTGTGGAAATAAGAGCTGTAAATACTATATGGGTTTGTTGGTGYRCAGGTGATCTTCACTGAYACAAGGTGAGACACTAAAGAGTAATTTGAATATAACTCAAGTGCTTCAYTACAACCTATTGTGAAACTTTTAATGGTTCTGTAACTATGACATTGAATTTTTGCTAGGAATTAAAGTGCCATAGAAATAAAGAAGTGAAGTTTTCTAKCTCCAGCTGATGATGTCAGTCAAAAGTAAATTACTTGCTGTTCCGTTTTAACTTAAAGGCATCAATAACACCACATCAGTTTGGTGTTCAGATATTTTGAGAACAGCTGGGTTCCTGCAAAATCCAACCTGCAAAACCTGTTAAAGGAATAAATGCATATAGAAAGAGAGAGAAATAAACTCATATACAGAGAGAAGATCTATTAACATACTTCAGCTATAGAAAAAATAATTCATGACCGCTTTAGTTTTTTTGCCAGTAAATAAGTGAAACATGTAGTTTCATGTCTCTAGGACACAAAATAAAATCTCTTTTCAACATAGGCCAGCAAACTAAACAAAAGTTTTAGTTAACTAAATATCAGCTTTCTCTCCACTATCAATGCTGCTCTAATGATTTCTGGTATATCCATTCCTTTTTCTTTTCAGGAAGTCAATTACAATTACACGTTTCAAAATAAACTTGYTCTGTTCTATCAGTTCAGGAGTTTCCTATGTTACAGAAAATTATAAGGACCTATTTAATTAACTGAAATCACCTCTTAATAAACACAGAGTTTAAAATTTATATACATATATATATATAATGTATATATGTAGTCCAGTAGTTTGCTTTCATTAACAATCAGATCAAGTGCCCACAAAATAGGGATTGCTACAAATGCAACTCATAGTGCAGGAAATAAAACTTCAAATTTAATTTAAATAATAATRCACACAAATTAGCACCTTCTCCCCCATTTATGTCATTGTTAATAGCATTTATTCAGGAATGGTGCTACTTCACTACAATCACTTTTGCTTCCACAATCAATTTTTCTTCTTCCTGGAGAAATGGAGAACATTTCCCAGATAATTCTGTCCTGTAATTTTTCATGTGGCAGATTGGTTCTGATAAAATGATTAAGTCAAAGGGCTGAGGTTATAGTAATCAATAATCCATTGCACTTAAATGGAGCTTTTCATCTTCAAAGTGCTTTGCAAACATTAACTAATTAAAGACTGAGGAAGGAAATTAATTTTAGGGATTCCCAGACTTTGTCTCCAAGACAAACTTAGGAATAGAATGTTCTAGGCTTCCACCCCATATTTAAGCCATTTAGCAGATTGGTAGGCAAAACTCCCACGGCTGGAAAAGCCTTCACTGGCTGCTAATTTCTGCTTTGGTGAATTTAGGGTTAACCAGTCTCTGAAAATGAATATTCCTGAGTAATCAGCAGGATAGTTCACCTCTAGCTACTGAATCACACTGTAGCTCTTGCATTGGCACACTCTTGATCTTGCCTGGAGTCCCAGTCAGCAGCTCTTCCACCCTGTCCGTGCTTTTGTGTGCGTTGGCTTCCCACAGGAAAATGTCAGCTGAGCATCTCTGAGAGGAAGCTTGGCCATGGATCCTTGTTCCTACCTTCTCCCTGCCTGTAGAATGAATAAGATGGGCACATGCYTCTTGGCTTGAATTCTATCAAAGACATGTGGACGTAAACAATATTCTTATTTTTCTCATAAAGCTATGTGCCWGTTGTAAACAACTAAAAGACAGCTCTGAGCAAAATTACTGTTATACTCTTTGTGTGGCAAAGGTGATACTCTTTTTTGCATGCGAATAATGTTTCCTTAGTGTGTTTCAATTGTTGGTCCCATAATTTAAAATGAATTTGCAATGTTGCAAATTGACAACAAGATTGACAACAGAATGTCAGAAAATATCTAATAATATTGATAATATAAATAAAATGGAACTTACCCAAACAAAAAGAAAAAAAAATCTTCATCTGGACTTTGTAGGAAAGTAAAAAAGTGAAAATCATGGTTCTGCTCACACAAAACATCGGATCCCTGATTAGCATATATTATCTGAAAGTATACGAGATTATTTATGGATAATTTCATAGAATAGAAACATTTCCTGATATTCCCCATGGAATCTTATAATAAAAAACAGGAACTGAAAACTGTAGTGAAGAAATGCCWTGGAGGTTTGCACATGAGCCCCAAAGCTGCAGAAAAGAGCAGAGGTTCCAAATACTGAGGGAACAAGATWCAGTTATGGGGAGACCACTCAGTCTTTCAGCTCATATGGGGCTTCCTTCTGTCCATATGTGATGTGAGGAGAAACAGCGGAATTAGTCACCTGATGACAAAATTATGTTTTTCACTGTTTCTTTATATGTTCACACGGTCATCTCACCCTTGGACATACCTTCAATGAGAAAAATAATGTGTGAAAACACTGAAGGAGTTTTCAAAATAACAGCAGCACCAAATTTTGAGCTCAGTTCTCCTTGTTTCACGAAGCTTCTTATTCTGCTAGAAAACATGGGGTTAAGAAGAGTAATAGCAACACATTATCTTTTACATCAGCTGGAGACTGCTTTCAGAAGCTGAACTACTAGTGTGGGTGGAGGGTGAGTAATCTAAAGAAGTTGTTAAATCCTATATCTGGCTTTGGATTTATTTGTTGTTTTCCTCTCCTAATTCCACTCTTCATCAATAAATTTTCACAGGATAACAAGGACAGGAGAAGTGCAAAGGAAAGGAGATACAGAACACATAAGCCTGATCTTTTCATTTTTAAATATTGAATTTGAGATTCTGACCAGCAGATAGCATTTTTCATTAACAAAATGGACAATTATCACCAGAGCTTAATGGGTATTTTTGTTTGTTCTAATTTTATCTTCAGATCTTCATAGAAACATATTTGTATATGCTGGAAAGTGTATATATTCTACAATTTCTTTCATGGATACTGTCCAGTGAACGCAGTTTTCAGCAGATTACCTCTGCTCACTGCTGCTTCACAAAGAAGTGCTCTGTTATTTCTATAGAGATTTTCCTTTCACTTCTTGGGTCGGAAAGAGACCATATATATGCAAGACATAGCTGGATATATGACATATGACTGCTTTGAAATAAGGATATGTGTGATCCTGTGCATAGCAAGGCCAGATATCCCATCATTTTCCTGGGTTATTTATTTATTTGACCATTCCTCCTTTTCAGTTCTTCCACTGCTTCTTTTTTTCCCCCTCTCAAAATATCTGACAGATTCTGTTCTCTGTTAATTCTAGCACACAGGACCATCAGCCAGGCTGAAAGCAGTATTTGTTACATAACATGATATATTGTTGATTTTCAAATGCATTTCTTAACATCGCCTTCCAATGAACCCTCTATAAATCCAGCTGAGGGCAGGCAAGATCCATGTAGCTCTGGAAAAAAAGGAAAAAGCTAATTTGCTAAAGATTCATGAGTTGTTTTCTCACACCCTGCCAGCTATTATGCCCAAGTATAGTGTATCTGATGGAATTATTCTGAACATGAAATAGTGCTTCTGCTACAGCTGAATCTGAGAACGATCAGAAAGAAATAGGAACTCTTTCTCTTAATTTACAATAAAATAAAAACTCATTTTAGTATACAGGCTTAAAATGAATTGTAATGACAGTTTAATTTCTTCAAAAAGGAGACTTTACTGCTGTCTTGCATGATCTGTGTGAATTTACATACAGCGTAATGCATTCACTGCATGCCCAAATACAGGGAGCATGCAAAGCTGATAAGCTCTGAATAAAATTTGAACGGCAGATATCGTTTCACTGAATCTGGTARCACTGATTTTAGAGTCACTGACGTTTGCATCTGCATATGCCAGACTTGGGTTTGGGGGATCTGGGAGTAGTTTTGTTTTTTATCTCATGAGACGCCCTGGCATTTACACCCCATCAGCGACAGAGCTGGCAGCTGCAGCCATACTCTGATCTGCTGAGCATTCTTCTTCTTCCCAGGAGGGCAGGTCATGTCCACGTCCATACATCTGTCCCTGGTAACCAGGTCCCTGAGAAAGAGGCAGGCTGTGCCCTCCCTCCCTTGCTCAGATCTATCCTCCTTGACAGTCATTGTATTAAAAACCGTTTACATTGGACTGTCCAGACAAGAAAAGCAGCATCATTCCTGTCAGTCAGGCAGGGGCAATTTCCTTCTCTTTCTGAATTACAGCAAACAGTGATAGAGGCAGGAGACACTTTGCCAATGTKAGATCACGCTGTGTGACAGCTCCAGTGCTGAGGAGCAAAGAAATGTTCCACCCATAATTGTTTGAAAACCTATAGCAAATTGCCTTTAAAGCTGGGAAGACAAATTTCCTGCCTTGCAAAGCGGTTGCTAATTATACTACTGGAAACCATTTTAAACCTTTTCATATGCAATTCAGTGTGTTGCTGCATCATGTACAATGTTAAAATTAATGTTTTAAAAGTCAAGAATGTAAATGCAGTTACGCCTAAGACAAGTCTTTCTTCCTTGTCCCGCCCTCAGAAAACTCATAATATCATGTTTTCTAAAGCTGCGAAGGAATGAAACTATCAGAACCCCTGTTTTTGCACTTTTAGTTCACTTGGCTAGGCTGCTCAGGGAGAGAAAAAGCACCACAGTGTGCTGTGTCCTGAATGCGTCAAACCAAGGGGACGCCCCACACCTAAGCGATTTTAACAGCAGAAACACTCTGTGGGTAACAAGTACTTTGAACTATGCAGTAGAAGGGTGATCTCAAAATTACAYAGAAGGTGAAACTGAAGAGTGCATCTTACTGCTAAGCTTGGTGAACTAAATATGTGGGCTTTCACATTTTTTATACTCTTATATTTGCAATATGCATTTTAAGAAAACAGCTGCTGAAGATTTGTATTAAAGCATATCAGTCTGGAAGAAAGACGAGCAAATCTCAAAGAGATCCATAATTATGGATTTAAAACTAGGTTATTTATGTGGGAGTTTGGGCCCAGTACAATATTCTATGAAAATGTGATGTCAGCACAGCACAAAGCAAACAGACCCTTTCAAGTGGATTAAGAGTACTCTAGTGGACTGAGCAGAGAGTTCTAACAAATATTGACTACCAAACTGAAGAGAGGGATGCAGTAWGGTACAGTATGGGGCTCCATCTCTGCCTATATTTATTTTATATATCCTTGGTGAATGGAAACAGGGAATAAGATAGCATCTTAATGCATAGACTTCTTTGGGAGAAAATAATGTTAACCTTGTAGAGTGGTTGCCAAGCAGCTCTGCTATCACTTTCTAGAAGGAGGGCAAAAAAATCTTTCTTTCTTTTCTGCCYCTGAGGAAACTGCTCCTCTGACTTCTTATTCCAGCACACAGCACTACCACTGAGGCTGGGCTGCAAGGTAACTCTTTGCCCCATAAAGCTAGATAATATTACCTATATATGCCGCGATGTTTTACTCATCCTATGCAAAGTGATAGTTTGTAAAAGGATAAAGGGTTTTCTTACCTTGTTAAGTTTCCTTAACAAGCCATTGGCCCAATCCAATATAAAAAAATCAATTTTTTTTCAGAGCTTCACAGTGAAGGAACATAATGTATTTTTATTGCATCTAGCCCTGAGCTCCCTTGTCAAAAGTCAGCAAAATATTGTTTAAAACCTCTTATCTAATCAAGGGCTTCTGAGCTTTGCATGATGTTTCCCAAACAGAAAGAAACTCGAATCATAAATCCATGAAGAAATGAAAGCACAGCGAGCAGTTACGCTCTATCTACATTGTCAGCTTTACAGAAGCTTATTAAGTTCTGTTTTGATTATTTTTTTGAAAGCTCCTCTGAAAATTCAGGCTCATTGATACAGATGGGCACAAACAAAACTAGAAACTAATAACATGGAATAAACAAGGGTATACTTTCTGTAAATCAGGACAGTTGTCCCAGTCAGCAGAGTTTTAGGTGGCTAATTAGTGAAAAGCAGCACCATTTTCTTTCTTTCTATTCAGAAAATTGGACAAGAGAAACTTCTGAATCTTAATTAAGATTTTTGCGGAAGGAAAAAGAGTTTTTCATGCTTTAGTTGTGAGAAAATGTGATCATATTTATTATAATGCATAATATTAATCACATGTTTTGTGATTTTAACATCACCCTAATCAGAAAAGGAAAAAAAGCTAAAGTCACATCATTAAACCTACCTCTCCCATCATTAATAAATGGCAGATTAGTCATGTGGCCATGACCTAGTTTTTAGGCATTCATATTCTATTTTGTTCATRTAAAAAACAAACAATAGAGTTAACTGCTATCGAAAGCACAGGGTTTTTTTTTTTCTGATATATTCTATTAACTATGCTACATTCTTTTTTAAAATTTTTTTCCCAAGAATATTCATTAAATGAGTAGCATTGAAATGCAGATGAAGACCTGAGTTTCCTGTGTTTGTCTTCCTAGAACACTATAGTCTCATTTTCAGACTGAAATTTCTTTTTAACCTGCTGATTTGCAACTGAGTGATGAAGTTTAATAGGACATAATTTAGACATTTAATGAGACAACATGAAATGATCTTCCTTAGAGAACAMAGAGAAATTCTGTACTGGGTTAGGAACACACAGGGTCATTCAATCAGGGCACTGAGCTAAATCCAAATGGAAAATCAGTTCAAACTATTATTTTTTCTCAGATCAGGAAAGAGCCTCCATCATTAYTCTGATGTTTTGCTGAATTCAAGGCGATTTGAAACAACTTCAAAAGTACCTAAATCTGACCCAACAACTGCAACTATAGATTTTCTAGTTTGAATGCTATATACATCCAAAAGAGACATCCTAAAGAAAATAACACCCAGACTTATTGCCCTAGTAATTTTTTTAAATCACTTAGCCTGATTTAGTAATTTAGGTTAGTATTTTACATGCACAGTTTTTGTCTTGGTCTTTTGTCTTCTAGCTGGGGAAAAAATGTTTTATTCAATGGACTTTTTCTCTCAAGTCAGACTTAATAAATCAAGACTGGCTTCTCACTGAGATATWTTCACTAGTCCTTATTGACTAGGACACACTATTCTCAGATCTTCTGCCCTTTAATTTTTCCGAATAATTTAGGCAGAGTTGTAGCTGTGAGGTGCTCCATTGTCATACCATCCATTTAAGAAAATTTGATGCACCATCCAGTAAGCATACTGGGCAGTCAGATCATCAGAAACAGATCTGCTTCATTTTAGTTGCAAATTTATTACAAATTTTACAAYGGTGTTAATTCATCTAAAAATGGCATTTTTAAGTTTTATAGAGATTCATCTTTTTGTCATTTTAGAATTGCAAATTTTGCTTCTGAATCTCTAGGGTTTTTTTTCCAAAAATATCTCAGGATTCAGAAATAATATCATTTTGCATATATTTTACAAGAAAACTCTACAATTTTAGGGTCTGACCCATTGATCTGTTGCTGAAACATGAAATCAAATTACCTTCAGTCTTATGTGGGCAGGAGGTTTGGCATAACTCTTTATCAGACAGATGGAATAAGCAGCGCCTAAATGTTAATTTTGCCTTATAAATGTCCGTTTGTGGAGATACAGAAAACATAAGTCTTTAACCAAAAGCTTTTCAACTTTTCCTCCTAATATCAGTATAAAAACCTTTAAGCTTAAACTCTTTCCTAGAACAAAGAATCCTTCTTCATTAAAAAAGAAATCCATTCCCATACATTTTTCCATGACACAAATCAGGAAACCTCAGGCTCTCCGACGCCACCAAACTGTGCATTAATGATACTTTTTGTGGTACTCAGACCCCAAAGCCTATGTAACATTGTCCATCTATCTTCAAAAACTGCAGTTTCTCAAATGATTTCAAAGTCAAACAGAGGCATAGAAAGAATTAAACCCTTCTCTCCTTTCTTTTTTTTTTTAGTAATAGATGTTTCACTGTTTTCTATGTCTTTAAAAAAMCAGACAACCATTGTTTAGAAAAAAAAGATAATTTTTTCCTTTTAAAAAGTTGATTCACAAACTAAATAAGAATTGCAAGCCCTATCTCTATTTGGAGATTCCAGAYTTTTGTGGGATCATAAAATTAAGGATTTTGTAGTTACCAGTACAATAAATATTTCCAAAATTWAAAAAAAAAGTTAAAATATCACTAATGTGATTGGTTCCACATACTAGTCACCAAGGTACACGAATTTCAAAAAGTTTAGGTGTCAAATGAATGCAATAAAGACTTTTGATGCGTTCTCTTGTCTTCTCTTTACATTTTGAATATGATACTTCAGCTATCAGAATCTGGTACTATATCACGTCTCAAAACCCATTATCAATTCTCTGATTAATGATCAAAGCATTTTTAAAAAATATTATCTCCACCTATGTCACGGTGGCCTTGCAAGCGCAAGCGGTTGCTCATTTTTTTTTTTCTTTTCTCTTTCTGCTAAGTTGGTATTAGCAGGCATAGTCTGCAGAAAATATATGGGGAAGGAGCATAACCGTCACAACCTAAAGCCTCTAAGCACACATTATGCACTTCCAATGATATTTATTTAAAATACTWTAGGACTCGCAAAGGCCTCTGTCACCTGGAATCTTCCTATGGATTACCTGCAAGAGCTGTCAGCSTCCTTACCTTTTTTCTTTCAAATATCAAATTGATTTGTTAAGTTTTTGAGGACCATTATTTTTCAAAGCTATATCTTCACTCATTTATATGCAATAGTGAAATGCAGTGATTTTGCCAAACTCTGCAAAATAATGATGAGTGAACTTTCGTGTCATGGCAAGTTTAGTTGCTGTAAGCAATACCAAAGATCAAATGCAAGTCACATACCTGCACGAAGTAACCTCAGAAAATATCTTCTCTGATACGTACCTACTGCTCGGTACGTACCTACCTTCACATATCTCTGCAGTTATTAACCAGGCAAAATCAGAAAAAGATAAGTTTAGAAACAAAGGACTGTGAAGAAAAGTCTTACCTGTCAGGATTTCATACWCCTCAAAGGAGTGTGATGACAATTCCAGGTTCCTTGTTCCAGTGTGGGTTCTCCCTTCACATTCTTCTTTAGATGGTGATGCATGCTGAAATGTTTTTTCTATTTTTTATTTTCTTGTCTTGAGCATATGTCTGAAGGCTTTTGGATTAGCTTCTTTACCTGCTGATTTATCAGGAAACAAACTGATAATATTGTGCAGTAATCAATTGTAAAACATAAGTGATATCCCAGTTTCTCTTAAGCAAGAGGGTCTACCATTTCTGGTATGAGTTCCTTGAGYTCCTTTCTTAAAATCACAGACTACCCAGGAAAAAAAAGGACTTTATTTTTTTTTTCAAAGGCATGGATTTTTCCGAGGATTAATAGGCTACCTCCTGACCAAAGGATTTAGGAACTTACTACATCTCTACACTTCTTTCAGATAAAGATATCTCCCCTGTTTATACAAATGAGACTTTAAAAAAATGTCCATTGTTCCTAAAACATAGAAATTCCTATCATAAAAATATGATTTATGGTCAACCTGTAAACTCTATTCATGAGTTGAAGTTATGGAATTGGGTAAGCATATTAATGTCTTAAAACCTAAAAAGAGGTCTTGTTATTCCAGCCTAAATATGTGTCTTTTGTAGAACACCAACTGTTTTATTTTTTCACTGATGCTGTGCTGGCAATGAAGTTTAATCAGATCAGAGACACACTGTGCTCTCATTTCACAAATTTGGAAATAAGCTGTGGTCATTCCCCCTAGGAGACAGCAATCTACAGCCCTGAATCTACATTGTGATCTTCACAGAGAGACTATCATCTTCAAACTTAATCTCCCACCATCAGAGGTTTCTGTGCGGGGGCAGCAAATCTCCCSTTCTGATCGAAATAAACAATCGTTGCCAGGAAGATACGTAGGAGCYCTGGGCAAGGAGGAAAATGGGAAATACCTAGAGTGTAAAAAACATATGCTCATTTTATTTGTAATCTCTTTAGAGTTCTTTGGTTATGCTCTGACAACAGATTCCAATAATTACAAAACAGATATTTCTTCTGGTTTTATAAATCTGTATTTTTAACTGTGTAAAATATAATGCCAATAGTTCTGGTAACCTACCACTGAGTAATTAGCGGTAATGACTTTTACGAGTAATTAGTAAAAGTACAGTTTTGATTAACTCTAGAAAGCATATTATCTTGTCTCTTTTCATGTTATGTAAAAGRTTCTAAAACGGTAGCATCAATTAGGTTTGATTTCCATACCAATCAGTCCAGATGGTTCTTGTTATTTGCTGAGGATAGCTGCAAAGTGAATTTTTTGAACCCATTATTCATATTACGTAAAAGGTGATACTGTTTTTTTTCCTCAGAATAATCAATGTCTGAGCCTACCTAAGCTCACCTTTCTCTACAACTGGAAACAAGTTTTTCAACTACAATGTACTATTTCAGAGAAAGGCAAACATTATACAATCTTACTTTCTTTTCAAAGGAGATAAAGAAATACCTGTTTTGGTAATTCTTTAGAGAATAAAATAGTCTTGAATCACTGCCTTATTCCATGTAATGTAACTTCTGTCCATAAAAAAAAGTATGTTTGGACCCTCATAGGAGATGTAAGCCTAGATGTGGTAACAGGGCTGCTGTTTTGATATTATTGACTGTGAAGTCAATATTCTAATATTCCTCTTTGATAATAATAAGTGAAAAAAGAAGGTACAATTATATTATAGACATAAATATGTATATTATATCTTTATAAACATTAACGCTTTTATTTACACATACACAAAGTATCATTATGTTCCTCTTCTTCTAAAGTTTCTTTTTTAGCTACTTTTGGTTGGAAGTTCTGATCTAAAACAACTAGGAGAAATGTACAGTTTTCCATGACCACATAATTAAAGCAATCAAAAGACAGTGCAAAACCTTTGCAGTTCACTCTAAGAATATAACCTGTTATAGCCAAGTTATCATTAAAATGTAAGATAATACCTATGTGAATAAAGGTATCAGTCATCATTCCCTGTATCCTTTTTATCTGTTCTGGAAAGTATTGGAGCATTAATCATATGATCTGCCTAACTCAAGAGCTGGTCTGAAACATGCTCAGCTGCCTTGCAGTAGACCAAAGGAACTGGAATTTCAAAGGCTAGGAAAGCAGTTAGCACCAGGCTTTGTAGTATGGGGCTTCTGATAACAATTTTATCTTTGYGTGCCAATTAACTATCAGTTATTTATTCCACTAGCATGGGCTTTCTCGGGTCCATGATTTTTCTTTAAGGCTGTTGACCTGATTGCTGATGAAAACACAAGCTTTGTGATTACACTGTCAGTCTATCTTTTTCTTCCTCTTTGATAACATTTGAATCCATTGACTAACTGMAATCCAAACTTGATAGGTGGACAGGGGTTTCAAAAATAATTAAATTCCTGTAAGCTCTGCCAAGGAAGCAGTCAAGGAGAGGAGGAAGAATCTGTGGGCGCCTGGATGGAGGGAACAGTAACAACGTGAGCGTGCAGCTAATTAGACACTGATGAAACCACAGCACTGGGAGACATAAATGTCTCCATTGCTGGAAATGCTTCAGCAGGATCTTGTATCTTCTCAAACACCAAAATCAACTGCAACCCTATAAGTAGGAAATGAAGCTTCTTGGGTTTGGGGTACTTGAAAAAGGAATCTGAAAAATCTAGCTATTATTATTATTAGAAGTGTTAGAGACCCAGATGCTGTTCTCATCGTTGATTTTCACAAATTCTTCTCAAAATTAGCACCTGCTACTATGCCCTGAAATGTTTTACATTTGGATGCCTCTGCTTAGAGAAGCTGTGAAGTAAATGAGACTGAATAGAGCAGCTAATTGAACCCTTCAGAGACTGTCAGACCTGAGGYCTAATAAGTACCTTACGATGTCAGCAGAGGTAATCGGCCTGCAGCTGCTGAAGAAGCAAAGAGAGGACTGAATTTTTGAAAAGTAGAGGGGGAAAAAAGTCAACTCTTCTTACTTCATGCTCAGGACTTATTGGGTCCAGGGCATGTCACCAGGTACCTGGACTTGCAGGACAACTGATGACAGAAAACTTGTTGGCAAATTAAAAATGAAGGCTTATATAGAMATTGTATATAATAATAATAAAAAAWAWAWCTTTGTCTAGGGCAGGTGCTAATGATCTTATTTTGCAAAACTCTACTTGTCTCTAATTGTAATATGATAATCAGAGTGGCTACAAGCTATGTACCAGTTTTATTCTAATACTGCAGAAGTAGGGTCATCCTTATAATAGCAGTTCATTTGAAGGAAAAAAAAAGCACAGAAAAATCCTGGCGAACTTTGAGGGGAAAGAAAAGAGCATTAAAAATTCCTGTCTCTGCTGATAACTCTGCAGCAGCTGACACCTGCAGAGCTCCATGGCTCAGAGGTCACCAAGAGCAGAGCAGCCTGCAACCACCAGCGGCTGGCAATTTATGCAGCACAGTGTGAAGAASTGCTCCACACACCATGGAACCGGGCAGAGTCACCCTTAAAGGACCTTCATCCTCCAAAGCAAASCTCCTACTCACATTTTTCAGAGGATTCCTCTTTGATGCAGCTTCATTTAAAATGCAAAGGTATGAAGTGTCCTGCAGCTTTTACACTGTCCTTATATATTTGTTTAGTTCCTAATGGTTGCTTTCTCTCCTTTCCACTAGGAAAAAATTCTGTGCTGAAAGCCACCAGATATTCTGGGTAATGAACGTTCTTCGTATTCTGCTTATGTAAACCACAGCCAGGAGAAGGCTTACAATGAATCAGTTGCTTTTGCAGCAAACGCGAACAGGACTTGCATGCCAGCAGCACGTTGCTGGTTTGAAATCAGTCACGCTGTGCCCTAGAGCCGCAGGAGTTTCGCAGGCTGCTCTAGTGCAGAGTGCAGCCTTAGTTACATAAGAGCAAATGTTCCAGMATGGAGGCTGAGCCGCAGCGCGGCCGCTCGYGGCATCTCTGCGCGGGCTCTGTGGYGGCGCGGGGCCGCCGTGCGTGTGCCGGAGCGCCTCCTTCTAGGCGCCGCGTGTCGCGGGGCTTTGGGCTGCCTTGCGCAGAGCTGAGGCACGCGCGTACGGCAGCGCCGTCAATTACAGCACTCCTGCATCCAGCACGCTCGGGGGGGGGTTCTAACGGCTGGATTTCTAGGTCACGGGCTGGTGCAGACGCAAAGTCTCCTGCTCTCCATGGTGAGATTCCCTCTTGCAGCTTCATAGCCGGCTGTGGGAGAGAGCTCTGGGCTGCAGATTCCTGGGGAGGGGGAAGGCAGAGGATCCTGCTGTGTGGGAGCAGGGTGACCTCGTCCCAGCTTAGCCCGTGTGTCTCATGGTCACTGGCCCCGTGACCTGTGAGCTGCGAGCCACTTCCACCTGCTGCGAGGCGTGGGGCAGAGCAGTACGTTTGGGGCACTTTTTAGAGGGCTGATACTCGTTCCCCGGGTATGTGCCACTCGCTTTCCTCGCAGAAATCTCAGGAAGGATTGAGCCGTGCATGTGCGAGATAGAAGTGCATTACAGCACAGTTTGGCCCCGGTCTCTCTACGGCCTTTTTCTGAGCAGCAGGTTAAGCTTTTCTCAGGCGGTCACAGCTGTGCAGGGTGACCCCGAGGGARCTGACTGCAGGACGTGCCTAGTCCTGTAAAGCCACAGATATCCGCAGGCTCCCTATCCACACAYCCGCGTGCACACACAGAGCCAAAAGGAGGGTGCTAGTCTGGAGGGGAAGATAGAGAGGTCAAATCCTAGGATATGTGTTGGGAGGTCTGTGTTGAAAAGAAGGCAGTGAGCAATAGAAGAAGAAAGGGACAGTGTCGATTGCGCTTTGCCAGCGTGGCCCGTTGTCTTTTCTGCTTTTTATTCACACAGCAACGTGAGGGATGCCCTGTGGGAAGCAGCCCARTGCCTCGTGGGGACAGGAGCAGGGACACCAGCTTTGGGAATRCAAGAACTCTTCTCCTTCTGAACAAGGAATTAGACTTGTGAGGTCGTCTGAGGAGTAAAAGAAAACCACAAACCGCTTTTGAAGAGAGCCACCAGGAAAGTGAATTCCTATTGTGAGGTGGCAGTTATGTATAAAACGATAAGATGTCATCCCATGGATTTTACTTAGTGTGGAACCTTTGACAGCKAATCTGACGCACAGTTCAGGTTTTCAGCTCCCTGGAGCTGGGAATGCCTGTCCAGTCTTTGCTTGTAGGATGTAGTGCAGGAAATCATGGATTGGGAATGGCTCCAGAGAAAACACTGACAATGACTGYCCCAAACAGTATTTGGGTTTCTTATGTAATATATTTAATTCTTAGAAAGAGCTAATAGCCATGTTTTTATATATATACTCTATATATTATATATATGCATATATTTCCTAGCTGGGGTAGTGTTCTGCTTGTGTTCTGTGATTTTAATTGGTTTTGGAAGCCTGTGGCTTATAAAGCTGAATTTGTATCATAGAAACTAATTTATTTCATATTATTTTGTCTTCTTCATTGTGAGCTCATGGCTTAGAACATGGAGAGTCAATTTGAGACAAACTTTAAATTGCTCTTCAAAATCTAATAAAACATTAAAATAAAACTTTATCATAAATATTTTACAGCAGAGTCATGCGAGTTCACAGTATTCCCTTTATAGCTTTTAATTTATTCACTTCCTGTGCACTTCTATACATGATCTGCCTTATTGTGAGTTCACAGATGAATGGCATTCCTTTTATCTTACATATAGCAGTTTTAACGTAAATATTTGGCCCCATTTGCACAATCTATCCTTGAATACCGCAGAGGAAGAGAATATTTGAAAGTGAGGCTTTTCTCTCTATTGCAATGCAAGAAAGAACATAAACATGAATATTGGTACATTGTCTGTAATAAGTTCATTTTCATTGCTCATAATGTTAGCAAAGGGGAGTTTAACTGAGTGAAACGTGTAAAAAAGACAACCTATTTCTCACAGTTTTATACTAAAAAAATACCTTGAATGGATTATAAAACCTTTCATTGTCTTTTTGACCTAATCACTCTCAAAGAAACACAAAGGCACAAATCTTTGACACTGGATAGATAATAATATGGAATATGGTTCATTAAAATAGGGAATTGAGGAAGCAAGATAAAGAAGGCAGTGCTGTGATCTCACTTGAAGAGCCGTGAATAATGTGCACATGAATAAGGGTACTGTAGCACCAGCAAATTGCATTACATATTTTATAGTCTTTTACAGACTATTCCATACTATTTTGTCATAAATAAATATTAAGCAATATTTAACTGCCTCACCTGGGCAGTAATAAAATTATGCTACATTATAAATATATTTCATTGCTCATTTTCTGAAAAGACAGACCCCAGCCTGTCTTTTCTAATGGCCTAACTGACTTAGCAGCTACATAGTCTTGTGGCAAAGGCAGTGTTGCAATATAGAATGAATCTTATATACAAACATTGTCTGCTTATGAGTCTGAAGATTTTACCTTTTATTTCTTTATTTCTTTTTTTTTTACAGTAAAAACACAGAAAAGTTTTAAATTTTGATCAAACTTTATATTGCCATTTTCAAAATCCAGTTATCACAATGTATGTAGTCATGCTACAACTGATAGGAACATAGATTACTGGTAAATTTATGCTTCAAAATATGTGAATCTGTATGTAGAATGGGGTCTAATATAGTGTCTTCTGCTTAAAACATGAGGTGAAATCCGCATTTCACCCCATAGCTGCCACTAAAACTAAGACCAACTTGAACTTGGCACTTGAACAGTTCACAGATTCAAATGTCAGGAAAGTGAGAGCAGACCTAGAAATTCACATTCTGCACTGGCAGATGGAGTTTGACCTTTAAGGGATTGAAAAAGTGTTGTTTCATGCAGGTAGACTCGTGATGCCAAAGAACTTCCGTTCCCTATGGAAGCTAATGAAGCAAATGTTTGCTCACATGCATAATCTACCATCGATTTGGGCGTCATCTGATATTCGCTCCTCGATGAAAGCTAGTCATGTTGTGGTAGACTCACATGGGTAGCTGGAAGTGAAGGACAGGTCAGAGAGCGAGGAATCTGCACTGGCTGCAAGATATCTGATACGTCCTTTCACTGCATTTTTCCTGCAGTATAAACACATCTTTTTTGTTTGTTTTATCCATAACTATTCAAAGGCTGTACTTACTGTACTTGTAGTATGTATTCATATTACAAATTACAACCTCTTTGGCTATTTAGTTAAATCCTATAGAGAACTAGCCCCACATTATATACATAATGTATATATTTTAAACATAACTCAGTAAAGCAATTTTAGACATCCAAAGCTGTACAGGAATCAGCTCAACTGGAGATCAGCACCCTGACACGTTGAATCACTTCACCATCAGAACCTATGCATTTCAATCATGGTAGAGGCCATCAGAAACACCTTTCTCTTTGGGGTTTGTCAACTGCTTTAGACTCTTCACATTTCCTTTTGAGAAGTGTTGCTGCCACTTTCTGCGCAGGATGTGTAAGGGAAGCTCATTGCCTGATCACTGACTCCAATCACAGTGTTGGCTGAAGTTAATTATATATATATAAGAAAAAACCCTAGCTCCATTATTGCTGTTTATCCTCCTTGTAGAGCTGCTTTGTAGCAATTCCATAAAAAAGGACAAACTCCACATACAGATAAAGCACAAGTACTTGTGTACATAATAAGGTGTGCCAAAGACTTTAGTTTGATGAATACAAACACCAGTAGCGAAAATCATCATCTCTGACTTCACTGTTCAGTGAGAAAGAGCAAGRTAATGCTAAGAAAACATTATCACTGGCTGACCTCATTTAAAAAAAATCACCTTGCTTGATGGAATTCTCATCAGATGAAGGCAGGTTTATTTGCTTAAGAATATTGCTTTAGAAATAAAGGAGCAATATTACAGTATTTGCATTCAAATAGGTGAACAATTTTGCTTCATATTAGTGCATGTTGTTTTATACAGACAACTACAGCATTTCACTAGTAAACTACAGCAGCTTAAGAAATTATTCCTTCTACTGTATCATCCACAGTAAGTGGCTAAGGATGGTTAATTTTTCAGAAATTACTTTAGGTTCTTGATTTTTATTGGTGCTCTAAAACTAGAATATAGCTTTCTTCAGCATAAGACTTCATTTTTATTTGCAGTCTCTGACCCTCTGAGCTGGAAAAATCTTTAGTTTTACAGAAAAAAAAAAATCATGACTACCTATCCAGATTAATTTTTCCTTATTTCTGTGAAAGGCTTGGAATTTATAAAGTACATTTTTCTCACTGAGAACAATTACTTTGTGAAAATGGTTTCAAATAGGGATTCAGGTACCTGATATAACAAATAGATTAATAAATGAATGAAAAATATGACTTGAAGTGGATAGCAATTTTCCTTCTGTTAAGCTCAGGAGCCACTGGAAAGGGACAGCTGCAGCTTGATATAACATTTTGAATATGAGTAGTGCGTGATGATATTTTTAAAGCAAAAGTGAAATATTTACATTTTAAGTATACAAGGATGTTCTCAATGTGAACTGAAGCTTGCAGACCTTGCTTTGGGGAAAGATAAAGGGGTACCAAATAGAAAAACACATTATGTTACGTACTGTCGCCTTTAAGCAATACTGTATTGTTTAAAGCGTGCTGACTGGAAAGCAATATAGGCAAACACATGGGGTCTGAGGCAGGGAATGAGAAACACTGGTTTCTATTCTCAGCACTGCTGATGACTAATGGAGTGACCCTGGTGAGTCATTTCAAGACACTGTCTGTCTCCTTTGCAGTCTGAGATTTGAAACTCTTCTGGGAGGGATTACCTTTTTTTGTAGGGTTTATATAGCGCCAAACAGAACTGGGTCTTCTAAGACTATTATAATATTCTTAGATAAACCCTTTACCTAAAACTAGAGGTGTCCCAGAAGCAGATATCTCTGGAAGATCAAAAACAGTATGGAGAGACATTTTTTTTTTTTTGGTTACTCATTAGAGTAACTGTTATATATAGTATACTGGTATTTATATAGGCTTTATTTCAGACCAGAAGTGCAGTGTTCAAACTACTTCAGCAAAGACTGTCCTCCTGTATTTCTCTGCAGTTTTGCACCCTGGAGTGTTTCAGTCATCCAGACGTTCAGGTCTTTAATTACACATTGTAAGTGAAGTGAACTTTTGAACTTTTTATTTTAGTCTGAGAGAGAGACACTTGAAAAAAAATTCAAAGTAACTGTTATGTACCATATTCTTGTACTGTGCTCATAGCATATTCATGAATTATTTTTTTCAGGTTATTAAACACTAACTTCAAAAAAGATTTCTTCAAAGACTTCAAAGAAACATTCCTTTTCCAAATGTAAGATATTATGCTATAAACACACACACAATCTACCTTTAAACAGTGTAGGGGTTTGGCTGCCATTTGACAACATTGCTACTGCTCTGTAACTAGAACAGTCTCATGCAGTACAGTTCATGGCCAAAAGACAGTGAGAAAATAAAAAAACACCTTTGGCCATCATGATATTAAAAAGTTAACCACACATAGCAGTGAATTCAGGCCAAGGTCACTGAAGTTAACAGAATCAATCTTGAAAGTTAGAAAAGTTGAACTTTAAAGCCAAAATATTTTAGGTTTGCAGATTTCTGGGGGAAATTGAAAGTCACTGCAGCCCTTTTCCTATAGCTCTTAACAGTTACATAAGACTATAAAACTTATGCTTCCTCAAGGCTTGTTGGAGCTCTCTCCCCTTTTTCAATCCTTGCAAAACTCAAGGGACTTATTAAGCTTGTTCCTGAATTCCCATTTGCCTACTCAGGATTCTGATGGTCCAGTACCCTTACACTAGCTTTGCAAGGCTCTTTGGGAGTTTCTTAAACACCCACTTCTTGTCAATGATTCTTTGGAGGATGCTGCTCATGATCTCACAGCCRCTCCCATCTCAGGAGTCTTGTCCCTGCATTTTTTCTTCATCCCTTCGTAATTTCGCCAGGATTCAGCTCCACCCTGGGTAAGCTTTTGGATGTGTCCATATATTCTTCAGTTCAACTCATACTACTTTCTAGCAGCCAAGGATCACTTTCTGCCTGTGCAATTTAACATGATCATATGGCAAACTGAAATACACGGACCACATTTAGGCCCATTTAGCCTTATCAAACCCTACAAAGGTCATGCTGAGAGTCTAATCTAAGTAAATGAAAATCCGATTATGTCTGGGAAGAAATCAGTGTTTTAGCTGGACTCCCAAGGTATGTTATTAGGTATTACTTATCTTTGAGTATTTATAATTTCCTAACTGAGCTGGTTATCTGTTTGTAGTCAGTGGGGACACAGGCAGCAGAGCTAACGAAATTTAAAGTCTCACTCATCTGATGAGGTGTTGTATTGCCTTTATGGTGAGATGCTCTGTCCAGGATCTTCTGGGACTAGAAGACTCCTGGTCTACAAGGGAATTTCAAAGCCCATTGGAGCCAGTCATGGAGTTCCTCTGGAATGTGAATATTGCAAATAAATAAGACATTTCTATRAGAATTAATATACATTCATTTATAAACAATTGAGTGGATTAAAGTTGCACTTACCACAAACAAACAAACATGGAAAGCATTTTAAACTTGGAAATTATCCTTGAGAGGAGGTATAAATTCTTTTCTTAATGATATCTCAAATGTCATGGAGTTATAAATGTTTTAGATTTATAGCATTTTTAGTGCATTATTAATAATATTTTTTACTCCAACCTTTAATCTGTACTGCACACACTGCATCTTGCCTCAATGAGCACTGTAAATTTAGCCTTATTACACCTTGTCAACTTCTGCTTCCGATAAAAAATAAATCTTCTTTGGGCTATAGTAAACAATTTTACATTTAGATTTCCTTGATCCCAGAAACACTTTTAATTCCAGTCAAGTCAAATCAAGTACAAAAGTTCTAAGCCAAATCATATTTTGTTTTGTCTTTGAACAATAATGCTTAAATACATCCTTTCTTTTTTCTTTTCTTTTTTTCTTCACATATACATAATATACATATCCAATCTCCTCTTAAAAGGCTGACTAGCTGAATGGATTCTGTGCTCTGTAGTCCATTTCTATTGCTGCTTAACAACCCTTCCTTTTGGAGGAGAACAGCTGTAGAGAATAAGCAAATTTAGCAGTTTAGTCTATAAAGGAAATGAAACAGACATCTTCATGCAGAGGTACAAAATATATGACATTGCATGTTTTCCCATCTGGAGACTTATATACAAAAGTCTTTCTGTTTTATAATCAGGCACTGATTAACACATTTATCGTGATTTTTAAATGTATCAAGATTACAGATATCTGAATCRGAAGCTAAAGTTACATAAAAGAATAGACACTTGAACAGTTCTAAGTTATTTCTGCATTTCCTGTAGATTCTCAGTGTTTTCTCCTTATCTAATTCTCTCATTTTCTGTGACCACACTTCAGTCATGTGAGCCTTCAGGTATAGTTTTAACAGACAGCAATATACAGGCAATATAGCTATATGGCACCCAATCTTTCAAAACAGGTTTTTCAATTTGAATGCCTGTTTTGTTTTTTTTTTTTTCTCTTGCAAAATCTGTCCTGAGTGAATAAACAGTGCAGCATTAAAAGTGACAAGATGCTAGTTGTGTTTTGCTTGAGTTTTGTGTTTGGTTTAGTGCTTGTCATATAATGCTTAAGACATTCTCTTTTGCTTAACTGTGTTCTACTTCCTTCTAGTTTCACTGACAGGGTTTGGACACTGCCATTTATAATACTAAGGGGAGAGGAAAACTAATAGGATAACCCTCTGCCGGTCTAGTACATCCACTCTCTTAGATAGATTCAAACAGAAAAAGAGCTCTGTTGCAAAGCAAATGGGGCTGTTCTACAAATCAGATTTACATCGAGAGCTCCTTATCATCAGTATTTTAGGGCAATGTAGAAGACTTTTTTTTTTCTTTTGTTTTGCTTTTCTTTCAAATAAGTCACCAAGGCAATTTAAGTACCTCTAGCTGTGCACTTTGAAAGCTCTGCAGGTAAGCAGATTCRTGAAGAAGTGATGGAGCCAAAAAGTATCTAGAAGGAGGTGAGTAGATAGTGGATCCTTGCAGAGTGCAGACTTCAGCTTAGCCAAGCAATTTATGAACAAGCTGAGATAAACAGCAATTATGTGTTTTGAAAGTGGCCATTTAGTGCACCTGAGCCCAGAGGAGCCGCATTTCTCCAGAGTCTTCTGAATGCATGGATACCTGCTATAGCCACTCCGACYCTGCAAAAGCAATTTCTGTGTAATCTGGCTGGCGCTTCTCCCATCTCCAGTATAGATTATTTTACTCTGAGATACACATAGACTATCCTACAAACCTCTGCTTAAAAGCTCTTCCTTTCACTAGGGTTTCATTGTAGAAGTCTCCTTTTTATCTTGTTGTAAATTGTTTTCATTTTTAGGCACAATACTTCTAGAAGCTCCATGTTAGAAACTTAGTTTAGCTCTGATGCCACTAAAATGAAACTAGGAGGTATCTCGCTATAACAGATAACTTATCTGTAGTCAGTGCCATTAAAGTTTTCTATAATATTTTTAAAATTCATGCCTATCATTCATGGCTCTCTTTTATTTTTGTATAAAAGCCAGAAAACAAACAGATAGAACTGAMTCCAAAAGCTCCATTTATTGTAAGAAGGTTGTACTGCTGTGATTGATCTGGCAGGGAGTATTTGTTTTTAAATGAAAAATGTTTCCCAYGGTATAAGCTTTTCCCAGTGTCTTATGGATCAACAAATGAGCTCTTTTCCCATACTTGTCTGATGAATTAAAGTAATTAAACTTGTCAAGAAGACTGTGCTTTTTGTATTTAGGGAATAATTTATTTATACCTTGAAGCTATTTTACATGGCCTGATATTCTCCATTGAGAACTTGCTGTTCTGAATGTTCATAGTTGATTAATCAGTCTTGCTAAGAGTATGGCCTATTAATCTGCCACAATTATTTTTATTTAATTTTAAAAATATTTTAGAATATTTTAAAAGGTTGGGATACACTTTTCCATCTTTTCTGTCTTGTTTCTAAGGGCATTATTGTGTTGTCCCAGAAGAAAGAGAACAATTAGTGGAGACAATTAAATCTGGCGATGGCTTTTCTAGGCACTATTGGGGAACACAGTGTGTGRTACAGGTTGTCACTCCTTATTGAGTTATTTTGCCTCACGGAAGTCTCTCTGCCTGGTCACAGCTGGTCACAACCCCTGCTCTTCCTTTCTGGGATGGGGAAAACAAGAGTGACTCCTTGGTGTGCAGGTATTGAATTAACTTTATGCCCTCCTACTTTGCAGATCTTCAGAAGTTTGCTAACTAGCAGCCTCAACTCTAGGATTGTTTATATTGGTTTAACAGGGTCCAGATACCCAACGTTAGCTGGTTTGTTGGGCTCTGTGGTTACAGGTGTGCTCCCAGGGCCAGCAAGGTTGGCAGCAGCTATGAGGTCCCTGTAAGGGAGATGGTGAGTCCCTCCTGCCCTGCCTGGCTTTCCCTTGCTGGGACTGTAGGAACTATAGGGAACTGGGAAGGAGGATGCTCCACTTCCCATCCTGACATGCAGTCCGGGCAAGGCCACAGTGGATGTGGCACTTACATGTACGAAAGAACCATTTGGTGAATAACTACAAATAAAGCAGTAAGCAATCTGACTGGGCTTTTGTTATAATAAAATTGTCCCAGCGTTGCCTTTCAACAACTGCTTGCAAGGGGGTTTTTGCATGGACAGTTCTTGCCTTTAAATTTGGACTTTGTTCAGTAAAATTGTACTACAATTAGGTTTTTGGTATTAATAATCTTACTTTTTATTAGCAATAACAAAGTGTTCTGATCCAAAATTTGAATTAGATGATACTTTTATTTTTAATTTTCTACACTAAAAAAACCCAACCCTTTTCTTGTCTTTGTTCATTTGTTAGTTTCCACTTTAGCTGTGCAAAGACATCACACCTATTCTGGTCATTCYTTCCTGCAGAAACCACGGTATGAGAGTGCCATGTATCTCCTCATTTGCAAGTGGGACCTAGGCTCAAAAACATACACAAACCCAAAGAAGGTTGGGTTTTGTTTTGTCTTTTAAGCTGAAAACTCTACTGCACTTCCTTGATTTTTTTTTTTTAAGCATTAGATTTGGAACCGTACAGCACTGCAAGGATTGATTTCAGCCAACTTTGAACATGTTGCCAATACTTCTTGAGTTAATCTCACACAAGAGAAGGTGGTGCACTGAAATGCACATTTATCAAAAATTATTTACACTGTTCTAGTAACCACAGGCTTATATCAAGACTGTACACTAGAGTAGCTAGCTTGGACTCATATTTTATGAAGACTATATTTGTACAATACATTTCTCAGTACAGTTTCTCTGTGGAATACTCCTTTGGTTTTTGTTTTGTTTTGTTTTGTTTTGTTTTGTTTTGTTTTGTTTTGTTTTGTTTCTAAAATCTACTCCTTAGCCCACTTTGGAATTTAGAAAAATGACTTTTATGCCCTTTAAAAATGAATTGTTTTTGGTTCCCTGCCAAGTTCTGTAGTATGACTTGCTTCACTGTGGCTTTTCTCTGTCTTTTGTTAAATCTCTAAAAGCTACATGATAGGTGACTCTCCAAGTTATATAGTGGTAAATATAAGATGAACTCAACACAAACTCATTTTRGGATTTCATTTAGGCATAAAGATGTGCAGAGCTATTTCAGTACTGTAACATTGTCTTTGTATAGGTTCATATTCATGGATCTGTAGTTCTTCCCTTGACAATTTTCTCATTTCACAGAATTCTCAATTCCAGACATGCCAGTTTAAGACTACACAAATCCATACCAAATCCTGTCCTTTCCTGGCAGCCTGTTCTCCTCTCTRATCTTCTATTGAACTCATATAGGCAGTCACCCATGGTCCTATTCTTCTTCTTATCTGTTCTGTTTTGCTTTGTTTATTCCAYTGGCCCAAGTACGAGCTGTTTCCTCTTTCCTTACACCTTTCTACACATCTTTTCTTTTCCTTGCCTTGCCTTCCCCTGCTTTCCCTTTCCTTCCCCAGATATGGTTGCAGTTTGACACCTAAAGCACAAAGGTCACCTAAAGCAGCACTGGGGCAAGGTAGAATCTGAGTCACTCCAGTCCTTACCTAAACATCCTTTTGCTCTCAGCAGCAAGTCGTAGGATTCATAGGGAATCGTAGGGAACCTCTGAATTTTGGTGCAGGTGCACCACAGAGCTGGGTGACATGAGCCCAAAGAATGTACCCTGAAAGTGATTTATTAGCAGCCTTTTTATTTTGTCATTCCATTTTTACTGTCTTTTATAATTATTATTTGACCATAAAWGTCAACAATTATGAAACCTCTGATTTATTTCTCTATTCCTAACATCTTTCTTATATACAATCCCCCCAACAATATATGCAAATAGGTACAAAAGGAAGAATTTCCATTATTACGTTAATAGATACTCTCTCTCAAACACTTTTCTTATGGTCTCTGCAAGTCGAAAGCTGATTGTAAAGGGCACCAATATAACTCAGACTGTAGGAGTGATTAKGTCTCCACCAAATCATCTTTACATGCTTATCTTTATATCAGTCATGCTCCSTTACTCACTTACACTATTAGTGTTAAGAGTTTAGACCCCAGACTGGTATTTTGCTGTTTCCTGGTTGTTGGGGCATGGCTGGAATTAGAATTAGCTGCAAAATTAGGGAAAAAAAAATGTAAATGGTTGCAGGTATCTTCAAATATGAACAGGTGAAACAGGAAATTCTTCARTATTTCCTTCTCACTGTCATTACAAGCAATTGACTGGCCAGTTACTGACTTGTGATGCCTATAGGGTAATGCACGGYTTACAAACTTTTCCATTTGCAATGCAACTCTTTTAAAAAGGTCCAGGCCATCTCCTGGTCAGAGTAACCTCTGTGACTGACATCTCAGTTCATCCTTCAGAGGAGAGCAGCCCACCCCTGTCACATTCCATAGGAAGTACTCTCTCTTCTTCTTCAGAATAAGAAGTAATTGTACCTTTGTACCTGCAAACACTGATATATCTGAGAGCATAATCTATGCTTCTCTCTGCATTCGTATCTTTTACAACTGATGGATGAGCACTGCTATTTTAGCTGGTTTCTTGTTCATTTGCTTAGCAATGAAACACAGAGTAGAATTAAAATYTTCTCATTTTTGTGTCTTGCTCTGATGGAGCCGATATCTTTAAGTTACACTACTTGAAGGGTACTATCATTAATTTGTAACAATATAGTGGTGCAATTAAGGTATTTTATGTAGACATCATGTCCACAGATCTCCCTCCCTGGTTGTCTACACAAATTTTGGAGAAGAGCTGTGAATCTATTGCAAAGTATTATAACATTTTCTGATACTGTAAACTACTTGGAAACTAACTGTGGCTCTAAGTGCACCTCCTCCATGACTTAATTTTCTAATGAGTCTTGAATATATTTATATGAATAGCTTTATTAATTTCTTTTAAGGCTAGCAAAATTATTGCACCTACAACTTTAGTTGGTCCAAGAGAGAGGTATCCTAATTGGGGTCTCCTAGTAAGGGCAGGCCTGAGAACCAGGGATTTATCTAAGAATTTTCTGACAACTTTGCCTCAAGGACATGTCTRTGTCACAATGAAGAATGTAGCTAGGATTAATTATTCAGTGTGGTTCAACCCAGTTTGACACATAAACTGGCCAGAGGTAAAATTAATTGTTGAAAAATGTGTCCGTGTAATTAAATTTCAGCACACAAAATAGAAGAGTGAGTGAAATGAAATTTTGAATAGTTCAGGGTTATAGAGTTTTTCAGCATCAACTCTAATATGACCCAATTTAGTTTTAAAAACTCTGTCACCTAATGATATTGTGGTGATACATGACACACTTTTGCCCTCAGTTCACTTTCTGGTGGATAAATGTCTGTTTTGGATCAAAAGCTAGCTGTCAGCAATAGGAAGAAGGAAGGAAGGAAGGAAGGAAGGAAGGAAGGAAGGAAGGAAGGAAGGAAGGAAGGAAGGAAGGAAGGAAGGAAGG
>PTEX01000042.1:2719064-2773934 GCA_003342815.1 Eudromia elegans
TTTCCTGCAGCTCAGCTAGCTTCAGTTTCCTGAGCCCAGGTAGCTTATGGAGACTTAACCAAGGCAGTGAGACCCAGCTGGACTGAGCGCTGAGCAACCTGGTCTGATCTCAAAGGTGACCCTGCTTTGAGCAAGAGGTTAAACTAAAACCTTTCAAAAGTCCCTTCCAATCTGAACTCCTTGATCCTATGAGCTTACTTGTCCTCCCTAGAAACACAGAATGAGAAAAACTTTCAAGTAACCAGTCAATTTTTTTTTAAAAGGACATGTAAGAATCTCGGGAGCTAGAGAGACCAGTGTGTCCTTTGTACATCAGCAGTSATATTTGCTAGAAACTCTTTGAGATCTGCTAGGGAAAGTAATAGACAAGGTAACAGTCTGACAGATAAGTATCTTTCCCTTCCATTAGTGAGGGCACACAAACTTGAAAATACAGCTTGTGGCCTTAAAGTGATAGGAATGTACTTTGGAGCTGAAAATATCATACCTGGCAGTTTAAAAGAGAGTCTRATAACTGCACTTGAAGCAATGATATCTATTTCTGAATTGAATCCTGTTTCTTAACATTTACATGATTTTGAGTTGAGGAATAGTTCTTGGCAGAGAGTTTATCAGAGTGTTCTCCCAGCTCTTTAATCCAAACACATGAAGCTGATCCTTGGGCATGAAAAGTAACTCCCTTCTCCTAAGAAAAATGGAATTTCTAATGAGAAAAAAAAAAAAAAAGAAAACAACTTTCAGATTTTTTAATCCATACCAGTCCCCAAGATGGATCCACACTTTAAACTAAACATCCAAAAAGCATGGCACATGGAAAACATTTAAAAATTTAGGTCACTTACCTAGCAGGTAATTATATCTCTGTAAATTCTCCTTGCGTAGTTAAAAAGTCACATATTATAGGCCCTCCAGTAAAATTTTTATAGGTAGCCMCATAAAAGTTACTTATAGCCTTTTTATAGAAGTTATTACCACAAATGTGTTTCCATGCTAATTCATTTAGCTAAAATTGTCTTTATATGCCATATGTAGTTCATAGACAGTGTTSAGCTCACACACTGCACTGAACAACATACAAAGTAATTAGTAGATAAAGTGTCAGACAGTAAGGAAACTAATTTTTCTTGTTAGGAGAACTAAGATTTAGAAGAGCTGGGCTTAAGCTCTCTCTATGAGTTTAGGAGAGGCATTTATTCTCTTTGTCTTTCARTTATCTATCAGTAAACTGGATATCATCATATCTCTTTTCCTGCATAGTCAGTCTTTGCTCTGAAAAGTGTATCATCTAAATAAAGACGATAAAAAGCCTTTTAGATTATGTTCATATGTCTAGTATATGTCTAGTGTATGCTAGATTTTGCTGTTGTCATAAATGCAAATAATAAGATAATGTCTGAGTAGAACATTACTGTCTAATGTTCTTCTGCAGCTGTGCTTATTTCCCATAGCTGTTTGATATCACATAGGCCTACACGCCACTGGGAGCGTGTTTGGAGGTTCACTCCTAAAAATCGCTGCAGTCATGAGAAATTACAGATCAGGCAATCTTCTTGCTAGCTAAATGAAACTTCTTTTGCATGGTTACGGTAATTAAAAAGAAAAGAAGTTTTCAATGGCACAATTTGAATAATAAGGTAATTTCCTCATTTGTATATGAAAATTGATGCATGTTGTAAATGTCACCTACCTAGATGCATGTGAAAAGTATGTAAGCTCAGTGAGTGCATCTTATAACTTTTACCCTCCTCTTTCAGTATGAATACATAARTTGTTAACTGGTTAACTATACTTTCTTTTAGAAATGATTTTGAATGCTGCAGTACTTTTTACAGATTAGTCATTTGCCATAAGCAACCATTGGKTCCAGGGATTAGACACGCAGATTGAATTTTCAATTAAAATTAGTCTGTCTTTCAAAAACTTCTTTTTTTTTGCAGTCAAAAGCTATGGGTACAAAAGCTTCTCATCATTCAAAGACTTATAAAATCAAATCCATCTTTTGGCATATCTTATAAAAATGGTTATAGAAAGGCAAGTGAATTTTGAATCCTTTAATTTGTATTAAAAGACAGCATAAAAAAAAAAGCGATTGGTAAAAATAATTTCCTTTACACCTGTCACTTTGTTGCCATTCAGAGAATAAATACCTATTTTAATGTGAAATTACTGCTCCTGGCAGCASTTGATCAGCAGTTTTGGAGGTTGGACTCCTTTATTTAGCCACGGAGTATATGTGAAATGAGCAACAGCTGAACAAAACTTGCAGTACTTCCAGGCCAAAGTGCCATACACCTGACTGACAGAGAAACCGTTTCTAAAGTCCATTTGGTGAATGTTAGGAACAGAAGGCACCTGCTATCAGGTACATCTGTCTGAAAGGGAAGCTGGCTGTGTGTTCCATTTTGGAACCAAGCCATCGTTTAGAGTCATCTTTGATACTTCATATGATGCTCCGTTCCCTTCCAAAGAGGAGGGAAACAAACATCTCTGTGCCACTCCATTTCTCCATCCATTAATGGCAATTTTGGAATAAATCTTCAGGGTAGACACATGTGACAAAAAATCTCATTCTGATTTTGCAGGTGCAGYATAGCGTGCTGCACCTGTTAACAGCCAAACGTTATGTAAGTGCTAGTGCTCTATCAGAAGTGAATTGGTTACCAGCCATTCTTGAGACTTGAAAACAAAGACTGATACAGAGACAAGATTTCTCTTGCAATGTAAACAAAACAAAAACACCCACATTTGTATTTTCTTGTCAAGCAGAATGATTAGATTTTTTTTTCAAAATGTATCATTTTAGGGAAGAAATTATGCATGAGATAATTCAAAGGCTATGATGGCCTGAAAATATAAGAGCCTTCTCAACTTCACGGCTGTTCAGAGCCGTGCATTTGAGTGTATGTTTAAATCTGTGTATAAAAAAATATAGCTTTGCAAGGTATATCTACTGAAAGAAATCTCAAAATTGAAAACATTCTCCACTCTTTCTACATACTAATATAGTTTATCCCTAAAAATACTTCTCGGCACATTTTATTTTCAGAAAGGATCAAAATGTCCAACCTAGGAACACTTTTAGCACAGATACTATTGTTTCTCTTAAATTAAAAAAAAATGCAAAGGTCTCTGAATAAATTAGAACTGTTGTCATGGAAACATAGTGGGCAAGAAATATTTATAGTTGCTGCAAGCAATCTTTTTGCAGTTTAATACTTTAAAATGTCAAGTAACATATAATGTCTAAAATAAAATAAGATTTTCTGTTTGTTTGTCAGTCTGGTATATTCAACTTTTTCAATTAAAATATGTTTTTCACTCCTTGGCTTCAGTAAAAACGATGTCCCTCCTCAACACACAATAACCTGTTGATTAAAAATATTTTTAAATATAAGACAAATAGTATCTTATTGAGCTCAGGTATAATGTTATACCTGTGTGATCATTAAAAGCAACAACTGTAGATTTTTCAGAACTAATCAAGTTTAAAATCTTTTTAAGTGTTTAATTCGTAATGTTAATTGCAGCTACTGAAATTGCACATGCCCTATTCACAAACGCAAGACAGAAAGTATGTGATATAAAAGACATTGCTATTAAAATGAGCCCAGTCTTATTTTGTTATATGAAAGAAATTATAATAACATATGGAAAAGCCCAGGGAAATTACTTCAGTATAGATTGGATACTACAGCTCTATTTAATTTCTTTATGCCTTCTTATTCTCAACTAAAACCAACCTTGATGAGAAAAACAGTTAACAGTTAACAGTTAACTTCACTGTGTTGGTGTGTTGGTATGAACATCTAACATATCAAGAATGGACTAGGTCAACACTATCCTTAATCCTGCATTTGAAAATGTTCCTTGTGAGTTCTGAATTTGTTCAACATCTATGCAAATGGTTCCCACATAGTACAGAAAAATGTTCATTAATCTGAAGTGATRTATGAGCACACTTGATGAAGGCGGAAAGTGGATCTTTTCAGGGTGAAGAGAAGGTGCAGTGGTATGTTTCAATGTCCTCAAATGTGCTCTTAGAAGATACTATGCACAAAATCAGCCATTAGGAGCAAGTAGCAATGCTTCTGGCATTCAACTTGAAATTATCTCCCATAGATACTTCACGACAAGCTGTACCACCCATAATCTTGAAAAACTCTCTGCTTATTGTAGGTAGCCTTAATTGATTATAAGTATTTTGTAATAATTTGAGAAAACATCAGTGTCATCCAGTTATCAGACTTTCAGAGGGCGTGTGCTGCTGGTAACAGCCTCAGACACATAGATTTTCATTAAAGCTGAATGATAGAGGGAGAGTTCTTCAAATTAAATACTCAACTTCCCGTTTATATAACATTTCAGCACAGTCTTTTAGATAGAAATGTCTTTAACTCTATTTTAAATATTTGAGGATCTGTTTTATAGGTCATGCGTTCAAATTAATTCTARCAAGGCATGACACCAAACTTGCCCATGTTCATATATCTCTAAGAAACTTCTAAAAGGTCATCTCTGCCCATCCAGAAATGCAGATCCTTAAGTATTAAGAACATAGCTCAAAAACAGAGGCMAAATACTGAACATAATGAGGAAGAGCACAGGTTTCCTCTTGTATTTCTTCTTCAGAAGACCAAGACCTATAATTTTACCATCAATCACAACAGCAACTGCTAACTGTCTGCTTTGTTTACCAAATTGGAAATGATAATTACATGATTTACAAAATTCAGAGGGGAAAATGAAGGTGACATCTCTGCTTGTATATTGAAAGTGAAATATCTGAGTGCTAAGTTTGTAAATAACAGGAAGGGTTGACGTTAAAAAATCTGGATCTCTTGATGATTGTTTGTGTGCTAARTTGTTTCCGGAGATGTCTGCTTATTTTTTCATGTTCCTTATCTTGAACATTATTGGTTTGCTGTATCATCTCCCTTTTAGAGAACTGATAGTTTCTCTATATTTTTTTCAACTCACCTATGGCATGATTTCTTTTGCTTTGTTCAGCAAATTAAGTGTTTCTAGTAATAATGAGATCTTTCCAGAGCTTTGCTAGTTTGTTAAGTTCTGTATTGTTAATCATGATGAAACACACTGTGATTTTACTTGTTATTGCCATAAACTGTATTCTTAAAAATGTCTATTGATTTTGTTTAAATGGATATGTTTGTAATGCATAGCCTTATGTGCTACATGTCAGCAGTGTATTTGGGGTATATAGCATTGCTGGTGAAGCAGTGAACTGAAATACTTTCACTGCAGCAGCAAAACCAGAAATAATAATGTGCATTCAAGGAACATTACAGATGGTTTTGAAAAATAAATTGCATATTAAGTAATGTGCTGTGAAGCAAAGGGCAGAAGAGAAAGTGTGTTTTATTACMTCTGATCTTCTAAAGAATCTAGATAAGAAAATACTCTCTCACACTTATTTACATGTCAGCCTCCAGAGAATGCAGCTTGACCTCAGATTGACTCTAAAGTCACAAGCTGAAAAGAACAGTTATGCAACTGAAAATGGCTAAAATTAACTATACAAAACCCCAGAAGGCTGGGGTGATGGTACCCAGAAAACAAATCATGCAAATTTAAAGGGCTCTGTCTGCTTATCTTATTGAAAGAATTGGTGTGCATTATTGCAATGTCCATCTTTATTCTGCTTGCAGACTATTATTTTTCAATTTACTGGCATAATTTTCTATTTGCCACCTCATTTATTGCAAAATGCAATAACCTTCCCTTCAGATATAAGTTGTTTAGTGAAGACCCAGGAGCCCTTCTTCAATTAAAAAGAGAAAAATAGAGAGAGAGTGAGAGAGAAAAAGACTTAAGATTCAGATGGGGTTTTCTATGAAAGCTTCAACTTTTATTAATATCTATATTCTGCTCTGCTATTTCTCTAGTGAGAGAAGCAGAATTCTTCAATAGAACAGAATGCTTTAGAAACTGGCAATAGGGCCGAGACAGGAGGAACAGAATGTTCATAGCATTTTCAYCATTTTCTTGAAGAGTGCAGATAACCTGCAGCCACGGCGTGACAGAAGATATTGCTCACCAATTAGGAAAGAAAGAGTTACTCTTCAGAATAACTATCTTTGGCCAGAAACAAGGATTTGGAGATTTCTTGGGGCAGCCTGCCCCGTTGTATCTAGTGAGAGCCCTTTTCAGCACTTGCAGATTGACGGGAAGACAGAGATCATGGCAGCRTGATTTCTCTGAAGCCTGTGATGCCATGTTAATAAGTAGCTTATAATGGGAGTTATTGTTTATACAGCAAATAGCCCTTCATTTTGCTGATAGCCCGAGCAAATAGCATGTATTTATGGAGGTTTTATGCATCTACAGCCAGGAGCTATGGCTTGTGTACTGAGGCCTATAATTTCAGCTGAGCCCTCAGAAACCGATGTCCAGGGTAGCCTCTTTCACAGCAGGATGCACTAACCAGAAAAAAAATGGAAGAGAGAGRGAGAAAATATTGCAAACAGAAACACCTCTTGACACGATCTAAGCACAATGCCAAAAACCTACGTCATTTTAAAAACGTATGACACCAGAAAATACTGTAGGACTGACTACTTGTATAAGAAAATAGGTCTAACTAGTGATAAATGWAGGGTGAGGAAAAAAATCCTATTCTGTTTACCTCTACTTTTGCTGTCTATGTTAGACATCACTACAGAGAGAATAAGGACGGGATTTCAAGAGGTTYCTCAGCATTTAGCAAGGTTTATAAATACTAGGCCTTACTTTTAGATCCAGTTCTCAGGCTGCAGCTGACCTCCCCTGAGAGCCCTGGAGCTTTGCTGTTATGAGAGATTAAAAGTCTTGTGAAAAGGTTGAATGAGGGAGAGATTCAGAAAGACAGCATTAGCTCCACCAACTTCTAAGGAGCCTTGAATAGGACCTTGAACATGAGACTTCTCTGATCATCTTTACCTTTCCTTCTTTCATTATCCATTTCCTTCCTTCCTTCCTTCCTTCCTTCCTCTTGCTTTTTCTTTCACTCTCAGTTTAATAAAAGTAAGCTTCACCTTTATCTTTTGAAACGTTTTGCACTCATGATCTGAGAGGCTGACAAAAACAATGTTTTATATAGTTCAGTACTAGTACAGGTCTCAGCTGACAAAATTTTGTTTGATTCCTTTCTACATGATGCCTTTAAATTAGCCCAGTTATGGACTAATAGGATGSCTAACGGCAGACTCAGGACATGGAGGAATGGAGGCAAAAACAGCAACTCCGTGAGGCCATCCCTGAGCCGTATTATCCCTGGAAACCATGCCAGGCTGTGCATCCCACAGCTAGTGCTGCAAAAGAGCCAGCAGAAGSCTGAAAAAGCTCTATGCTGGATTTCTTTTTCTTCAACAGGGAGATTGCAAGTAGAGTCAGCTTTAGAAAGAGAAACCCTGTTTTCTATCTTTGCAGTACTTTTGTCTGCATTGTATATGTTTGTGCGTTGTTAGCAAGAAGAAAGAGAACAAGCATTCTGGCTCGTTTCAATGAACCTTTGCCCCTTTTCCTTCCAGTGGGGCCGTTACTGTTTTYAGGATCAGAAGCAGGAATTTCAGASAGTTCCTTCAGAAAGCTATGGGTAGAGAAAGGGAAAGGATGTTAAAGCTAAAAGTGTTAAAGCTTAGTTCTTTACTGTTCAAATGTTTAACTGTTTTCTTTTTTTCTTTTCCTTTTAGCTTTTTTCCAAAGTGTCCAAAAGTTTTGTAATGGTCATTATCTGCCAAGGGACTCTTAAAAAGCTCATCTCTACAACCCAAACTTCAAACTTCCTTTAATGTTGCTAAGAGTTGTGTTCATATTTTTGACTCTCTAGGAGAATTTTTTCCTAAAAAATAGTTAGCACAACATTCATGACCTGATAGACTATAATGTGAAGGGCATACACAGCTCCTGGAAAATGAATATTATCCAGGGATATCAATAAATTGAAATTCACAAAATCCCTGACGCCTGTATATTTGTTCTGGTATAGAAAATTATTAATTTATTGAAGTTCTGACAGCATATTAATGCTTTGTATAAAACACAGGGTATTTCTGAAACCGAAGGAATACATAAATTATGAAGATATATAGACAAAAATTTCAATGACATACTCTACAACTCGATTAGGAGATAGAGTTTAATACAAGCATATAAAGAATTTATGTGTATTCTTTTCCTCTCCAGAATAATATATCTKCAGTTAAAGCTTCTCTAGCTCACAATTTTCAGTATTTGTAAAGCTACAGAGTGTAGATAGAAACAGGAGACTAGTTCAAAATGAAATCATGTCCAGTTTTCATACCGCAAGGCAACAGATGGTAAAACCTACTTTACACTATGAATTTCTTGTTCTAGGCCAGCAGCAGACTTTATTACACTGCTGTCTGCCTAGAAGTGCTGCCTGCAGTATCACAGCTAAAAAAAGAAACCTGCTGAGGTGACGATGCTGGAATAGGATGTTCAGAAGTATCACCTATGAACAGAAAGTGTCCGGAGCTTCCCTTTCCTTGACCGAAGTCTGTGTGTCACTTCTAAAAGTAATAAATAGCAGCCCACAACCTTCTACGAGATGGAAAACACTGAACYGAAGACTCTTTAGAACTACATCTTGTGAAAAGCTCTTTAATTCACACCATCTGGGTTCTACTTGTTGTTGTCCTTGATTGGAATACCAATATAGATMAGTTTGGGCATTTTTATGACTAAAAAAAGTAATTTGATCAAACAGATAATATGGTATGAAGCCTTTTATAACAACATCCTGAAGTCAGTGACGTAGAAAGTTTCTTACAACCAAGTGTCTCTCTCCATATACGTGCACCCAAGCCAGCTCTTTTTCTGACTTTGGGAAAAAGCCGAAGTGTTGAAAGGCAAGTCTGAAAGGTAGGAATGGGAAGAAAAAAGGAAAAATAGATTCTCTTCCATTAATCATAATTGTTTATGTAAATGTAATACAAAAAATCCTACACATATTCCTGTTTAGAAAAGGAGTAATATTAAATAGAAATTATTAGCAAATATTTAATTTCTTGGCTCCTTTGGGAAAGCAGTTACGAATATCTTCCAAGATACATACTCAAACTTCTTATTTCTTATGACGACATCATGAAGCTTTTTAAAATAAAAACAAAAGCTTATTAAAATATTTTTTGATCTAAGTTAAATACAATAGTGCTGAAATTTGCAGACCATTTCAGAAAGAGATTACTGTATAACAATAATTTCAGGCTTCTTCAAACTCAGAATGAGTACTGATAGCTGTAAGTATATTACTTTGCAATAAAGGGAATGAATTAAAGCCTATTAAAAGAATTTTATGAACTTACATGACTAATTGAAGTATTTGCTAAATCATGTTGTATTACATGAAAGTAATCTTTTTAAACTGAAAATCTTCCTTCAATCATCACCTTTAGTGTTTTGAAGAACAGTGAAGTTCATAATTTAAATGTTAACAGTTATTAGCTTTAAAGGATTTGGGGAAAGACTGCAACCCAGGATCCCAACCAGAGCTGTTGTCTGTGCACGCGAGTGTTGGATGTGATTGCAGCAGCTGAGACGACAGCATCCCCTATAACGCTGGAGAAGTCTGGCATACTTTTAAATTTCTTAGGACTTGGCCAAATCCAAAGTGTTTGGGCTGAAATTTTCCTGGGTAGGTTTATGTGTTGGGCAAAATCTTACCGAAAGCATCCATACAAAATAACTCGGCTACTTCGGACAATGAGATTAGCCAACGTGTGTTGTTATCCTGGTGCTCAGGAACACTAGGGAGCAGTCCTTGCAAGACCTGGAGCTGAACCCAGGAGCTGCTGGCTCTGCCACATCTGCATCCACAGCGAAGAGCAGTAAAACCAGCTGCAAAGTGAGTGTCTCCTGCAGCATCCTGAACCGCACAGGGGAAAGCAGACTGAGTTTGACTGAATCCCGTGCAATGAACGCTTGGTGATGGAGCTACCATAGCTTCAAGTCTGGCAAGACCCCTGTGTTCCCAATGACTTGGAATATTTTTTTCTTTCTTTGGAGCATCTGAGCCAGGTTGGAAAAACTGCTATGTTAGTGATTAGCACTAATCTGAAAATGGCAAGCGATTAATAATGCTTCTTTTTCTTTTATGAATATCATGCTGCTCTGAAGGAAGCTTCTCCTGAAGTAAAGAGCAAGGCCTGGAAGGCAGCAGGGAGTCATGAGGACGAGCTGGTGCTGAGTCCCGGGCCAGGCCGGCCTGCCCTGCAGCCCGTCCTCTGGTCCCTGCCTGATTYTACACCTGAGCTGGTGTCACCTCGAGCTTCGCTGTGGAGGCTGCCAGGCACCTTTCCATCCTCTGCTCATGGTGCTGGGGCCTGGTGGTGCCGGAGCAGGGGCCCACGCAGCCCTCCCCTTGGCATGAGGCGCTGCAGGGCTCCCTGCGGCGGCAGGGTCCGTGCCACTGCCGTGACATCCCGGCCCGGCCATCGGGCACCGCCGAGGGGCCAGGGCCGCAGGCTGGGGTCCTGACATGACAGCCAGGCCGTGTCCGGGCTGGAKCTGGCACGCGGATCCGGCCCTGAGCACCGAGTCCAGAGCTCTGCAGCAGGACAGCATCGTGTCGCCTCGGTCTCCATGATGTCCCAAACACTCGAACGGGCCCAGGGTTTTACTGCTGGTACGTATCAAATAAGCGTTCAGTACACATCCTCGCAGTACGAAAGGCGTTAGTGTCTTGACTAAAGCAATATTTTTGATGTAAATCAGTTTTAGCCATACTCTGCATGGTCATCCTCCTTCACAGGCTGAGCTGTGGAGCAAAACCTTTCCGAGCCAAGCAAAGAGCTGTGGGAGAGAGACCTCACAGAGCTGTGGGACGCAGCTGCTCCCTTGGGGGTATTTTTGCTGTAGTCCGGAGCTAACTAAAACCAGACATMCCTGTGTTTCAGACCCTGTCCCCTCCTCAGCAGCCCTGCCGCCGGCCGSGTGAGGCGGCAGCAGCACCCAGCAGAGCCAGCTTTACCAGGAGAGCAAACAMAACGTTTTGAAACCATCGGGCAGGTTATTGGGCACGTATGATTGCACTGGAAAGCATTTTTGATACCAAGATAATCGGCCCGATAAAAGGTTGCCGGGCGGTCGGACTGATAATGTCTCCTTGAAAGTGCCTGTGTTTCCAGGCAGGTTGTCTGCCTGTGTTTACATTTTTATCTTGTGTTAAAGACTGCTTCCTTTGAACTAAAAATATAATTAGTGGCTAATAAAAKAATGGATTAGATTCTTCACGGTGTAAATTGGCAGGGCACAAATTAACTGGGCTGTGTCAACTGAGGTTCAGGTTTGAGTTTAATGGGATAGTGAGGAAATAGGCAGGTGACATCAAAAGTTAACCTGATAATATCAAAATAAATAGAAATTCATAAGGAATTCTTGTAAATTCTTTTGCTATCTGTACAATTATTTTAAAAAATCAGATGACACAATAATTAAGATAATTAATATATAGGGCATTAATATATAGGGACTGGAAGCAGAACTGGAGCTACATTTTATTATTATATGATATTCAGATTGCTTGGTTGGATTTGATTTCTGTTCTGTTAAACTGACTACATTTGATATTTTTCATATGTATATTGAATTGCTTCGCATAGAATTTTTGCCCTATTGATGTTATGAATTGTATTTCTTAATAAGATTACTCTTAAAGGATAGCTTTGGATGTGTGCGGAACTCTCCCTCTCTGCATGCGATATTTAACCTGGCTTGTTTTTGCCTGTCACTTACACAATGGCACAGTACTTTTGTTAGTATCTACTGAAGTTTAACAGGGATAAAGCACCAAATGATTCTTTCATGCAAACAAGTAAGCAAAGAAGCAGGCATATTCAGTCTGCAGCATGGTTCCTATGCCTGTAGCCCAAGAGAAAGGTAAATATTCTATGGAAATCAGACTGGAAGGCACTACCTATTTATAGTTCTGAGAAGATATTGAAACTAATTAACACCATTTTTTTTTCCTCACCTTGCAGTTGGCAAYTGACAGGCCTTAAGTGGGAAAGTGAGAGACCTACCAGGCATGTGGACTGTGCAAAATCTCAGGTTTATAGCATACCCAGCCATGACCTTTGAACAGCCACCATAGCTTCACAGATTCTAAAAGGTGAGTAATTTTCTTGTTGCATAGAAGGCAGCAAACCTTATCATATACAAATTACAGGCACCATAAGAACGCTGAAAAGATGTAGACTATAAAGAAGAGCACTTCTGCAGAAACCTGGCCCAGAATCAGCCTTAATAAGGACTAAGTCTGGGGGTAATATGGGACCAGAAATTCTGGGTTAGTATGGATTAGCATGTACCTCTGTCCATCTCTGGGCAAAGGGAAGTGGAATTGACTTGGTTTTCACTGAGGTATAGAACTGGTAGAAAAAGGCATATTGATCAAAAGCAATAAATTTCATTTTTTGTTAAGTGTGAAATTCTGTTTTATACTTTATTTTTGAAAAGGGCCAAAGCATATACCATCAGACACACCACACTCTTAGTGCCACATTGCCCCTGTGTGGACATTGATTTAGAGAACACCTAAGTTGTTTAGCATAAACAATTCTGACTTGGATCCACCTTAAGATAGTGTTCCAAAATTTGTTGGATATTGGTGAATTATGCTGGCAATAATTGCCCACAAAAGAAAAACTCAAAAAATTAGGGAATGCAGGAAGATGCTTCCAAACAAACCTACAAGCTAACAGTGTCTGAAGCATTGTAGCATTTGTCCCTAAATAGGTCAGAATCTCACAGTGTGAGGCGCATCTCTTACCCTGTCTCATTGTACTTCAGTGACCTGTTTCCAATTAGCAGAGAACATACTCATGTCTTTAACTATTTAAACAATTTGCTCTACCTTCTTGAAACTCTTCATCTTCTATATAACATGTTATTGTTCTATATTACATATTCAGAATACAAAAGGTATAGATTATAGTCTTTTCTGCCTTATTTTGTTTTCTCTATGCCTCTTTCTTGCCTGGCTAAGGGCAAGACAAGTACACAGTAACTACAAGTACATACAAGGTCAAAGGACTTAGTAGACTAAAGTGAAGAATGACCTTTTTAAATAACCAGAATGAAGAGATGAAATTACACACAAGCCACTCTTGAACTTTTGCAGACTTTCTTTCAGGTTTTCATGTTTTTTAAAACTTATGCACTTAAATCTATCCTGATTTACAGATGGGGCTAGCAAGGGATGGGACTCATTTGACCAAGCTGGTGACAGCATCTTCACCAGGAGGTCTGTCATCGTGGTGAGGAGTGTTTTAAACTTAGTTGGGGAAAGAGCAGCTTAACTGTATTGAGCTGAACGGTGAGAAGAGGGAAATGAACCATTCTTCTGTATGTTATGGGCTTGCTGACAATTTCTTACACTTTCTCTTGTAAGATCTTTCCTGAACATCTCAAAATATGTCAAYGTGCTGTTTCCCACAGCTGGCATTGAACGTTTAAGCATAAAAAGATGTGAAATAAATTTTCACATCATAAAAATTTCATGTGGCAATCATATGGCTTATGGAATAGTAACAATACATTTTTAATTATTCAAATCTACATATGGACACTTTTTAAAAGATACCTTTTTTTTCTCATTCTTTGTTTTTGTGCTGCTAAAGATAATTTGTGACCTGAGTAACAGCAGAGTTAGATCCATTTGCTTCAGGGCAAGGGAAATGTTATCTCTTCTATTTGTATTGTTTTGTTTTGKTTTTTTATTCTCCTTACTTTTCTGGGATTTCTTACTTAATAAACTTTAAAGTTTAATCTTTTTAGAATGAAGTAACAATGAGCAAATGTGTTTTAGAACAAAGGTATTTTAGAACAAATAATAATGATAGCAGTATATTGGTAGTCATGTTGTTCTGAAGACAAAAAATAAAATTTGAACTGGCACTTCTCCATTGATCTCCAAACTATGCTGATTAACACTAGCTAGGAACCTATCCCAGAATTTCACAGCCAAATCTAGATTTTTCAGTCACTGCTCATTTGAATAGTACTTTGCACTGAAGTCAGCAGGATTGCTCAGCAGAAATAAAAACTGAGGAGTTTGTCTCATTTCACACTGTAGTTCACCACAATAGGCAAAACAAACTTCTGATATGCTTTTACCTTTAGACAAATGCCTGTGACTTGACACCAAGCAGCGAACACAAAACAYGTCTACTGTTTCTTTTTGAAGTCTGGTATAATGTCTACTTCTTGTATTTTAAGAAAAATAAAATACATGCTGAATTAGCAAAATATTTTATATTAGGACAATAATGTTATCATAGTATAGTATTACATTCTGAGGCCTTTGATTCTGCTGTCATTCACATTAATGTGAAGTCTACTAATGAATTAAATAGGATGACACTACCTTATTGTAAGTATAACAAAATTAAATTCATTTCCCAAGAACAAAAATATGTCATACTTAACTGTAAAGCATAAATACTAAGGCATATTTTCCTTGTCTACAAGTGAAAAGACTCCTTTTTTTATATATTTATGTTAGAAAATGAACGGAAATTACATCTAATCAAGCACAGTATGAATGTACAATGGATCAAGACAGGAAAAAAAATATTTTCTAAAGCAATCAACATTGCTTCATCTCTGTTGCCAATGAGTTCAAGAAAAATTTATCGCTGTTCTTAAAGTTAGACCACTGAGAGCCCAGATTCATGAAAGAGAATTAAACCTTGTGGTTTTAAAAGCTTGAGGACTATGACCGTGGTGTTCAAAGATTCCTCTGTGACATTTGACATGACATAACCTAATACTGTCTGGARGTCTAGTGTCAATATAGTGATATTTATGTTGTGTTACAGAAGAACAGCATGGGCATTCTCATTCTGGAGTGTTTTCCTCTAGGCATAACTGATGGGAAACTCTTGAGTTAAATTCACTTAGCCTCTAACCAAGTAATTGAAATGGCAAAAAACCACTACGGTGTTATAAAAGCCAGAAAAAAAAAAAAGCAAAAAAAAAAAAGCCAAAAGCCTGCCCACTCTCAGGACGTAAAAAGTCTATCTGAATTGTTATCACAAACCATACATTGAAAGAGTCTGGAGCAGAGAACATCCATGTCAATAGTCTCACTGAAAACTATTCCAGGATGACTATGCCTGACCATCAGGTATCCATATCATTCATGAATAATAGACTGGAGACTGAGCTGCAGCATCTCTGAAAGGTTTTTTGAACTAAGTATGGATATTTACGGTACTTCACTAAATGCTATTGTTTCATTACCCTTGAAAAGGAAAGATGGCTCTTTTCTTTTGATAGAATATGAGTGTCTTTGATGCCTCCTATTTAAGTATATAACATTGAATGCATTCTGACCAATGGATGTAAGCATCTTTTCAGAACCTGAATGGTGTTTGATTCGTCCCTTCTACCTCAGGCAGTTTTCTGCTGCACTCAGAGAGAAGAATTTATATCCCTTTTTTAGCCCATGTTTTTTGATATCTGCTATTGCTACTTGTAGATTTTGGTTTGCATACACATGGCTTTTTCTGACATTGACAGGATTTAATTTCCAGGGCACTTTGTGCCAGAGTTCCACTGGCTAATTGTGTAAAATTTTTTTGCCTTTCTTAGCATTGATTTTGCTAGTTTTCCATTTCACTCAAGTCTCTACTATGGAAAAAGATAAATTCAAGTTCCTTAGCTGCCTTCTCTATCATGTCCCATTTTATCTGTCTTTACTCTAAATTAAACACTCCATTGCTGTGAGAACCTTGCCATGCCCCTATCATTCTCGTAATTATATGTCAGAAAGAAGTCAGTGGTCTGGATATGAAAAGCCCAATGGATTGACATCAGCTAAATAGAAGGGGAATTAATGAACTGTTACACAAGGTTATACATTTAAAATACATTTTTATGTTTTCATCACTTTCTGAACAAACTTCAGTATCATTTTTAAATACCATTGCAGTAAAATATAATTAAGAGAAACTAATGCTCTTTTAAACTGGTAAAGACCCTCCCTGAGGCATTACTGAAGTTAAAATAAATGCTTTGGGCTATAATAAGAGTGATTCATGCATTTAACTGAAAAAGGAATCTTTAAGCCATTTCTGGTAGAAACAAAATAAGAGAATTTATTGAGTTCACTTCATATGAAGCTTTAAACCTGAATCTGATCAATGTTAAGACTGGAAGTGTTATTAATGGGCTAAATGTTCAGTGATTAAACCTTTTAAAGATTAAAAACCTTACAATCTGAAATTAAAAGTGCAACTATATAGATTATGAAATATTCAAATATCCTATAAAATTCACAGGTGAATGTGCAGGTAGTCTGGGTTTCTCTCTGTGCCTAAAACAAATTCATCCTTCACTCACATATCCATAAAATTAGATAACCCCCTTACTGAACCAGACACCACTCTTATCAAACTACTTGCGTCACCTTCTACCAAATTGAATTATTTATATAATGTTTGTTGCAAACTTCCTATCATTATTTAAAACACCAACTATAAAACTGTATTGTTTATCTTTCAGTAAGCAATTGGATTAGAAAAAGTGTATGGCATACTTGATAGCTCTATAATTCAATACAATTCTTATAATATAGTATATGCTTTGCCAAAGTAGAATTTCCTTGACACTTCCAGAAATTGTAGATTTTTAAGCTGATTATTTCATTAAAGGATTATTGTTGCTGGCAGTCCCCGATGGATACTGGGAATTACATACTGGCACAACGCACATAAGCCATGAGATAATTTGGGAAATTTTTGGTGTTCTGCAGCTCAAACTAGATGATCACATTTTCCCCTTTTCACTTTAAGAGAAATGACTGTATAAAAAGATTATTTTAAAATTGTAATTCAAATAAAATACATCAATTTCCTTGGACAGTATTTGCAGTGCTTTCCACATAATTTTTTCTATAATCACATGTGAGCTCTTTCTCACACATTCATATATATAGTGAAAAGTGGAAATATGAATTCTTTTATAGGCAGGAAGTGTTCATGCTCATATTTATTTGTGTAAGCCCTTATACTGTTAATATCTTTGGAGTTCTCTTCGTAGGTGTAATTTTTCAGTAAGGAAGCAGTACACAGAGACTTGCAGAAGAGCAAATACTTGAAATAGTTATTGCAATGAGGAATTCACAAAAGCTGAAATGTAGATCCACATAACAGTTGCAGAATAAATTTCCATAAAGAGGAATTTTAAAAACAAAATCTTCTGTGTGTTGCTTCCCCAAACAGAAGACTGTCATGGATTTATTTGTTAAGTTACTGAAAGGTATATAATGTAACTCTTTGATGGATGTTTCAATTGTTAAAAATGTATTCCCTCTTACAGTTTTATCAGGAAAATCAGTTGTAAAGGCTCAGGCTCTTCCAGTTGGGATGACTTAAAAGAGATATGAAGCCTACAGAACCACAGGTGATGTGGGAAAGTGGGGCAAAAAGGGGCTATTCACCATGTCACCAATATTCACCAATAAAAGAACAAGGCCCATCAAATGAAACTAGTCGGATCCACTTTCTGACAGGCTTTATGGTGTTTACATGTTGGTTTCTCATAGAGCCATCAACAGACTTATGAGACTGACAAATTGTGTATGCAAAACACAACACTCAGGTAACTGTAACATCTGAATGGCTGCTCTTATGCTTAAAGACTCCACACACACACCTCTTTTTTTTTTTTTAACAAGCAGGAGTAAAAGTTGAAAAACAGTTTTTGTTCTACTGATGAAATTACTCTGATCATTAAAGGTCTGCTCTGGAGGTGCAATTGAAATCTACTAAAATCTATACACAAACTGCCATAGGTCTGAATCAGAGCCCAAGTTGGTTGTAAAGAATACCATCCTTACTATATTTTTAGAATGGAAATTTTTGAAAACTCTCAGTGCTGGTTTCATTTTTCTACCATTTTTTTWAAAAAGTGCCAATATCCCATAACAGGCAACAAGAATGGACCTTGAAATGTTTCCTAAACTACAAAATCAAGAGAGATGTTTGTTCTATGAATTCCTGCCATTTCTCCTTCTGTCAATATCTGTGATCAGAAGATGAAGACATGAAAAGCAAAATGTAATTAAATGTTTAATTCTAGTATATGATGTTTTGAATGATACATGTGTTAATGATTACTGTGACAAGTGGCTTGTTCTACAAAATGACATGTGATTGGAAACCACCCTGCGAGACCCTGTGTGTCTCGTTTTGTACATCCACATAGACTAGTGCTTCTCTTTAATACCAGGGAACCTAGACTAACAAAACATTATTTGCCTACAATATTTAGCTAGCTGATRTTTGCTCATTGGCTTAAAAATAGAACGGCTAAATACATAATACTGAATTTTCTGCTTGGTTGCAAGTTTTTATTTTCTTTGAAGGCAGAGGAATGATATTTGCTTAAAAATACCTACTACTGTTCTCGCTTTGATAGGACTCATTGTGTACGTGTCTCTTACAACTCATTAGCATGCTTTATTGCATATAACATTATCATGGTACCTATCACATTGCATGTGGCTATTAGAATGTGTTATTGTATTTAAATGAAGGAGGTCTTCAATAGAGAATGAGTAAATAATTTGAAACAATTTATTTTAACTAATATTGCTCTTTTTGATTATAGAATGTCTTCAAGTGTCTAATAGTTTCTTAGTTTTGTTTTTTAATGACATTTATGATTGGCGTTATTGGTGAAATCTTAGGATTTTACAAAACAGTCTATTGTCATTATACATTCTATTTATTTTTATGAAGATACCTGGACCAACTGTATATCAAAGGATAGATAATGTTATTAGATCCTATCACCTTTCAATTTCTTCTGCTTTAATAGATGCATGAGGTTAGAAATGGTGACTTTGAAATAGAGGCCTGTTTGTCCAGTGTTGGACAAATGTGCAGGCAGACCACTTGCTTATAGGAGAAATGGTTCAACTCCTTCAGAGCTCTTTCCTATTGACTCTGAGGTGTTAGAACTTCCCAGACTCCTGTTTCACTTACTCCAGTAACCACAGACTAAAATCATAGTTTTATTCGAATAAAACTCTCACCAGAAGACAGATKATTCATATATAAAAAAAAGGAATACTTAGACATGAGCTCAGAGAAAATGAACTAAATATATCCTTACAGACATTAATAGCACCCTTGATAGGTTGAAAGCAGTTCACATTCAAGTGTATATTTTCTAGAGATCATGAATTAACAGATGTTTCTTTCAGTTATGCACTCATCCTTTTTTCTAACTCCTGATCTGAGTGTACTTGCACTGATAAATGAATTGACTCTCCAATGCATTTTTGGGTCCTGATATCCCAAAGTTAACAAGGGTGATATTAGTTCTAGGATTTTCTTTTAGAGTGAACCAACTATTTCCTTCTGAAACAAATTCACTCAGAGTAGCTATGGAGATCATTTACTCCAACAAACATAAAGTCTTTTTTTATGTATATATGTGTGCTATAGATGCRGAGGTGAACCTGTACCAGATTTGAACCCTTCAGCATCTCCGCTGGTTTTGCACTCTTAAAAATCCACACATCTCTTCATACTGCATCCTAAGACACATAACACTTCACATAAAAAATCACCAGTGTCAGTGTTTCAATGTTTTGAACAGAAAATGCACTCATCAGGTAACTATTTGTTTTCTGCGGACACCAAAGAAACCCAGAAACCTAGAGAAAGTGATTTACAGCATGGATGTAATCAGTTTGCTCTAACAAAGCTCTAAACGTAGCCCTGAGCAGTGAATCACATGTAAACACATAATCGTGCTGTTGCACCTCGTCTGAGAGCCAAAGGTGTCTCCTTGCACTGCATGTTAAAAGTACAGATATAGCTCAGAGACCATTTTTATCTCTTTCTCTCATTGTCACGCTCTTTTCACTCTTTTCCCCAGTTTCTTTTTTTTCTTTTTTTTTTCTCTTTTTTTTTTCCCTACAAGCTGCCTGGAGATATTATTGATATCAAAGGTGTTGATTCTTCATTTTGGTTAATGATTTCTTTTTTTCGTGTTGGTTAATGACTTTTCCTTACTTTCCTTTTTTTTTTTTTAATATTTTATACTCAGCAGAAAACTTCTGTGATACTTCCTAGCTACACGACAATAATAGATTTACTTAGTACAAAACCTTCTGGCCATCTACCGTTTTTYTAGTATGTTCTAAAAATCTCTTTTGGTCTTTCATTATTTTAAATGAACATCAAACCCCACTGTGGTCACCTGGGCAAATGTCTATGCTAGAACATACTTTATTAACCTTTAATGATTTCCTCATCCCAGGAAAAGTCTTTTCACGGCTTTCCCAGAAGTGATGATTCATTGTATTTCCTTAAATCCAGAGGGAAAATTACGACAACAGATTGAAGCAGACAGCTCATTGATTTTATCAAAGGCAAACAGATGTCACAAAATATCTTTTTTCCTTATACAGTATCCTTTCCATGTGAATTTTTAGTTCATATCAGGTTAGGGAAATTGCTATGCTGTTTGCTAATTTATTCCTGACTTGTAGTAAGTCTTAATCATCAAAATTTATATCAGCTAATTATTGCCCAAAACTTATCTATTTTGGCATGATAAGTTCAGCTMGTCACTTTTACTTTGCTCACTTTTAGAAACATTTTATGCTATTTATCATTAATATTTCTTAGCAAGATGTCATACAGAAGCCTCTTGAAGCTTTAACATAATATCTACAGAAGGCACGTTTTGAAAGAGCTCTTCTTACAGTGAGAAAGATAAGGTTAAATCTGCCTTTTCAAGGATAAGCCTAAGCTAAATTCTAATTACATCTAAACATCAATCTTCTGAAAAAATATGAAATATTCTTGAAAATTGGAGACTATAAACACGATAATGGAATCAATTATTTTTGAGATAATCAGTGTGGTTTTTGATGTGATCAAGAGACATTTTCATTTGAGCCATTCAGTTGGAGCTATATACTGATTAGGTAACAAAGTTACAGAYTCTGATCAAAAGTTGACAATATTGCAGTCCGGAATTTTAGATTTCATCTCATTCCCTTCAATTCCAACCATAACTAGAGAGCAACTGCAAGTGCAGATTTACCAGGAATAAATGCGAGTAAAATCTAATCAGCCTGATTCCTAATTTAGAAATTCTTTCACAAGAAATAAGAACTTCCTGTGTATAGATAGTATCCAGTCTTGTCCTCTTCTGAAGACCACCACCCTTCTCTGTAAAACAGGAAATGGAACACTTAGACTATAATTTTTAGTTTCTTAAAATTATAACGGAATTTCTGCCTTTAAAATCATCACTTCTGAGACAGCAAATACTGGAGACAGCAGATACATATACTAAAACAAGCATATGTTAATGTCTGCATGTATTCAAAATCTGCTAATTCCTAAACTTATTTTCCTGCAGTTCCTCTTCCATTGCTGACACTCCATTTTCTTTTGCACTACTATATGCATTTTCATCTATGTTGTTTGATACAGATTTTTTACTCTTAGTACGACTGCAGTACCTATAATAAAAAAACATGTTTCCAGCTGTTAATTCAATTTTGAAGTGTTATGAACAAGTGGAGATGACAGAAACAGGAATCTGAGAAGTCAGATTCTAAGGTACTGCCATATGGAGAACCTCTGGGCTGCTATTCTCACCCTGGAAAGAATAGAAGATCAGGGGAATTAAATGTGCTTCTTTTCATAATGCGTCCACAAAGCTAGCATTTTTTTTCATGGGGGAATTGGAGGATTCTACTGGGCTAATGAACATGTATTCATGCTTTACCTATTTGTTTCTGTATGGAAAGATTTATTTATTTACTTATTCTCCCACTTTGATGGATTGTGGCCAACTTAGATTATTTGCAGAGCAGAAGGAAAATGGGAAGGATCATATGTCAAGACTTATTTCAGTCTACAATATGCATGAGACTCTCCTGTAGATTCATTAGATTCTTTTATCCTGGGGATGTCCTCCTTAAACAAACAGCACCTAAATCAAGTTGAGTATTTCAGCTGAAGTCCTTCAAAAAGGAGTTTGCATTTCTAAGAGGTTACCATGACATAAATTCAATGATTCAATCTACAATTTGTTGTAGGCTGGGGAGAGAAAGCTCTGCAGAGACATCATTAGATATAACAAGGCAAGAAATTAGTCCTCAAGGAATTGAAATGGAAACAATACCCAACCTATGGGAGCAGCAGCAACAGCAGCAAAGAGAGAATGCTGTGGAACAAACCACTCCTGCTAGGAGCAGAACTATACAAGATTTCCTCAAAAGATTTGGGGTATCTATACTTTTTGTCCCTTGATAAGTTTATACCATGACCTTGCTGCAAATATCTATGAATAGTATTGCCTCATCGGATTTGGGGGGAATTGATGTTCAGAWTTTCTGTGTAACAAAAGCAGCCCAGTTTCATTAGTCTGCAGGGTCAATAGTAAAATATCTCTGTACTGTAAAATTGTGTCACTCAAGTGGCCTGAAGACTCCTGTATTATGGAATGGCGAGAATGACCAGGGGGGACTGTAGACTTCACTTAAATCCACAAAAAGATCAGGGTACATATCTTCTTAGAATTCATTTTCAAGCAAGAAGGTAATGAAAATAGTCATTGTGGATTTAGCAAGGGCTCATCCTGTTTGACCAACTTGATTGCCTTCTGTAATGAAATGAGTGGGTAGGTGGATGAGCAGAAAGTGGTTCATGTAACATACTTCAACTTTAGCAAGGCTTTTAACTCAGCTCCTATGCATTCTAATTTGGAAACTGAGGAACTGAGGGCTGGGCAAATGGACTGTTAGGTTGAAAAACAGTTGGCTGCCAAGCTCATAGTGTAGCAGCCAATAGCTTAATGTTCATTTGGCAGAAGTAACAAGCAGAGTACCCCGAGGTCAATATGGAGCTAGCACTCTTCAATATCTTTATCAGCAACCTAGATGATGAGGCAGGATACACTGTCAGCAAATTTGTAGATGATGGTACATTGGGGAGAAAAGCCGTTGACATGCCAAACGACAGCATTTCAATCCAGGAGGATCTTGATAAACTACAGGAATGCAGCAATAGAAATCTCGTGAAATTCAATATGAAAAGCACAAATTTCTGAACCTATAATGGAATAACCTCATAAATCCCTGCAGTCTGGGAAGTGACTGGGTAGCAATCATGCTGAAGGGGACCTGGACCGTCAGACTGGATGCCAGTTTGAATATCAGCCAACTGTGCTCTTATTTTCAAACATGACAAATATGGCTAACAAAATAGAGAAAATACTGAACTATGTTAGGAAGAGTAACGGCACTGGATCAAAGCTCTTGTTATTATTATTCTTTGTTTGTCACTCTAGAGATCCCATACTGAAATATATCTGATTTGGGGTCCATAGCTTAAGAAAGATGTTGGGTAAGCTGRATTCTGTCCAAGAGAGGGCTACCGAGGTGATCAAGGACCTAGAACATTTAACCTGTATGAGAGAGATGGAGGAAGCAGGACTTATGTAGTCCTTAGGTAGTTTTTTTCATCTCTAGTGATGTATTACAAGGATATGCTGATGGCTGCTTCTAGAAAATCAAGTAATAAAATATAATACTGTTAGTGTCTCCAATTCAGTGCCATGTTTTTTGTTAACCACAAAAATGTGTAAACAAAACAGTGACCTGATTTAGTCAGAAAGCCAAGTTTAACTTTACAGAGTTATTGCAAGTTCTGGTCTTATTTTTACCATATGAATATAGAATGCAAAATAAAATAGCTTGGCCATGTGGAAAGTGGCCAATTTTGGGGTATGCCTGAGTACTAAAATGGCTCAGCAGTGCCACTTAGATACTGTGATTCACTTCCCATTGAAGTGTATGATCTTGGCATTGGATTTATAGATTATATCTATAGACTCAGTTGGTTGTAGCATTTGGAGGAGGCACTGAATCCAGCTCTACGAGGTCTACGAGCCAAGTTAGGACTCACTGCACAACCTGCACATTTATTCTTCCCTTATCATCAGTTATTATGTATTCAGTTGCTATTATGGACATAAAACTTTCTCTCCGGTTCTYGTCTGAACATCTTGTTCCTCCTTTAAGGCTGCAGACCTGCCCAGAAATCAGCCAGGGATGCTGAAGTTCCCTCCTTAAGAATTTGATATACCCTGGTAAGTCTCTGTAAGCTGCAGGTTTACACTATGAATATCTTAGAGGCTTTAGAAAGGAGAGTGGTTGCTTGTTCTTCTTTTTCTGTTTTGTTTTTGGTTTTGGTTTTGGTTTTGGTTTTGGTTTTTTTTTCTTTTCCCTTCCCCCTCAAAAACAAACAAACAAACAAACTTTGACAACAAAGTGGCTGTGTAATCACAGGGAGGTGATTTTCCCCCACAAAGTGCACTGAAGTGGGTCTTTGGCATGGAGGAGCTACTTTCTATCATTTCTTTCCATTATATTGATGAGTCTGGTACCTCTTTTGCAAGTGAGTTCATTGCCAGGAATTTAGCACTTTACAGGGTCTCTTCACTCAGGGGCAGGTCTTGGCTCTGCTTGGTAATTTGGACTCACTTCTGCTATAGCTCTCTTTGACAGGCATCCTTGTGTGTGTGAAAAAGTTCATTGACTCTTCCTCTGCAGCAATTTGTCTCTGATTAATTGTAAAATAAATTTATTTTAAGATCTGAGGAAGAGAATGTAGCTCTAAAATCTGAAAGAAAAATATTATCTTAAGAAGTTTTAACATCAGTTATTTGTAATGTGTAATTAGAAAAATGTATTTAACTTTTGGGGCTTTGATACTGCCTGCTGCATTCAAAGCTGGAAGAAATGGCGTGGACTATGTCTGAGAGGAAAGAGCAGAGATAACTTTTCAAATGACAAAGCAATCCTGCTAGGTAAAACCATATGACTCTTTTAAACGATAAAGATTAGCTGACTGAAGTGCTATATGCCACTTTGAAAATATATTTAAAAATCAACATAGCAACTAGGAGAATAATTCTGATAAAGGAGGAGGCCTTAAACAGTTTTTTTTTAAAAAGGTTCTTAAACAATAAATAAAATGCAAAACTTATTAAAAAAAGTATAAATCCTTAAACAGCCTGCTGATTTGACTTTATACTGCTCAAAACCACAATAAAAGGTAGAAATAATAGGAGATATTATATCCAAGAAGACTAATCCCTTTAGTTAGTCCATAATGTATAATTTGAACCATGGAAAATGAGTGCCAAGAAAACTAATATTATCAGAGTATTGGTCATAAAAATATGAAGAACCAACTTGGAATATACTTGTAAAATAAATAATAATTTCTTACATGTATAATGAGTATAAACCACTGTCTTTAATAACTGGTGTTTTAAGTTGGGAATCGCTGATGAGAATGTACATAAATCAAGGTTGCTGCATGTCTTACAATTTAGAACAGCTAAGCTTTTTCCACACTGACAAAATTCGCTTTCCAGACTTTGACAGATGGTTCTAGTCTTAAAGCAGGTCCCACAGAATGCAAATCGTATTCCATACAATAAAGACACCTATTTCTTGTCATTCCTGTCAAATAATTTTGTTCCTAATTCCAAATGAAAGAGAAAAAAAAAAAAAAAAAAAGCAGGGGAAAGGAATGCATACTTTCCTTAGCACTCATTTAGATTGGAATTCAAGTGACCCACTCATTTCATTAGAAATCATCTTCTTTAATTTAGGAAAAGAAAATAAAATTCAGTTTTGTTAAGTATTCCTGTGTGTTTGCTGTTAGAGACCTTTGCCCCTGCCTCATTTCCAGGCCCTGGTCTCCTGCCTGCCTGCAGTCTGTCCGTCTGTCTTGCTTCAGAGTGAACCTGGTGGGCTCTGTGAGAGGAAATCCGCTTGCAGTTCTGGGCTTCTTCACGCCTGTGACTTCCCAYAGAAAGGGGCAAGGTCAGGACTGCAGCCAGGTGTCCCAGCAGGTTTGTGTCCTAATGCTCTCCCACACATCCTCTGGATGGGCCACAGGACRTATAACATGAAACCCTTACTTCAAACTACCAAAACATCTCTGGCTCTCTTAGCAAAGAGTGATCCATACTGAACAAATGACTGTCAGTGMGGCTGTGAGCATTGGTGGCATTTTCTTAAGAATATGTTAACTATTCTATTCCTGGGAAACCTGTAAAAAAAGCAAACCACATCCTCTTAAATAAGCTTCACATGGGTATTTTCATATGAAGGAAACTCCAGAAACAAAAATAGAAAGGGATGATGTTTATGCTATCAAAATAGATAAAAAGTAAATTATGAACTAAAATATGTAGGATAGTATAGAGAAAAGAAAGATGAGAAAGAAGGAGGGCCCAGTTTGGAAAACCCAAAAGTAAGCAAAAGCAAGAAAGGGGTAGATTCCTAAGACACGAGCAGATTTGTGAGGAGAAAAATCAAAGTGTAAATGTGAGAGGACAAAAGCTTTGCTGTCTAGTTTCAGTGCTCAGTGAAAGGATGGAAGACACTGAAAAATATATAGAGATATGACTTATAAAGTTCAAGAGCTTCTGTTTTAATGATCTGAAAAAAAACAGAAAGGTAATCTGAGGAGAGAGGGTGATGTGGAACTTGATGAGAGGCAGAGGGATGATCGAAGTCAAGCTGACATTAGACAATGGATGAATGTGAAACATTATTTTCTAGATTACTCTTTCTTCTACTTTGTGCACATGAAATATTAAATTAGTATTAACTGCAAGCATAGTTTGAGAAGTTTGTCTTACTACTGCTGTGAATCTAGAATATCCAAACAGAAATCATCAAAGTAAGTAACGGATTTAAAGTGATACTGAAATGTTAATTCAAGATGTCCATGTATTTTCTATCATTTCTGACTAATCAGAAAATTGCATGGCATCATAGCAGATGAAGACTTTGGCAACTTGTCCATGGTTTTATCAGCATCAGATTAAATTAATGAAGCCTCAGAAAGATGGCTAATGTACATAGGGAGATTTTATTCCTAGGAGAGAGAGAAGGAAAGAGGAGGCCTAATTCCTTCTGCTGATGCTTGAGCTGCTGGAGGGAGGCAAGGCAGTTCTGTGCAGTATGTCTTCAGTCATTATGTAGGTTGTTCCCACAGGCTGCGCTGGTTTATATCAGGAGTGAATAAAGCTTCGAGAGTGGATAGATTGATTCTGACATAGCCTGTGCAGGTAGTGCTTTGGGAAGTTTTAAAAAGTGGAAACACAGTAATATAAATAATTATTAGTTTTGCTATTAAAAACAGTAATTAAAAAGCATGTGTTGCACCAKCTGGGAATGCCTTCTGGTGAGTTACTCTGACCACCTAGAACAGATAACTGGAATGTCTATTCCCAGTTTGTGCTTGTGCTCTTTCTGATTTAGTCCCTGACAGTATATATTTCTAGCTCATCAATTCTCCAAAAGGCAAAATTAAGTTGCTTAAAAGTTGTGATACTTCTCCTTGATAACAGCCATTCAGTTAAAACTGTTGTGACATAGATCAGGACAATTGACTGCTTTTCAGAGCRAGTTCTGCCCTGCAGATCACTGTTTTATGTCTCCGTTTTTACATCAAGACTTTGGTAGTGATCAGAGAAAACCACTGATTTGCCTTGGGCATAAGACATAATGCAAAATAATTTGGGAGGGATATTTTCATAGCACAGACTCCTTTGAGTGTAGAGCACTTGAAGGGCTGCATTTTCATTGTCATTCCATTAGAGCTAACAGAACTTGTACTTGTAACTCCCTGTGTAATTTGAGAAACTTCAGTAAGAAGTGTAAACAGCCTGTCAAATCTTCCTGACTTTTAAGAAATCTTTTATTAAACTCAGTGAGATTTCACTTCATCATCTCAGCTGCTGATTTTTATTTTTGCTCAAAATATATGAGGTTATTTTTGTGTAAACAACACTGAAGAGGCCAATTTTCTTCTAAGTTTATTAAATTCTAGACTCTCTGTGAAATCTGAATATATATTTTGTGAGTTCCATAGAATTTTTGATAGTTCTTTCCTGTTATYCATTATTATAGTTAATGCCAAAAAATATATATTTAGAGCATTTGTAGGAAGATTTAGAAATCCTCGTGAGAAGTCAGCATATGCTACAACCTGTGCTGAGAATATGCCAGCACAGTTGCCAGTTCTGAGGGGATAATAACAGACTGTTAGCAGTCTCTGCTGGGGATATCTTCTCTTACCTAATGTCTTTTTTGTCTCCACTTTGATGCTAAATACTACAGGCTTCTCTGACCCTTTGCACGCATGTGAATTTGTAAGAATATGGATACTGGCATGAACAGCTTCTGTTGAAGAGGGGATGCACCCAAGTCAAGACAGGAAGAATAAATTCTTTGTGTCAGAGCCCAAAACAACCCCTGTGACTCACAGAAGCCTATCTTGGTATTAGACTTGGAAAGCTGAAAGATGATTTTATTATAAAACAAATTTACACTCACTACATTATTGGCAGCAAAATATTACCAARCTGATGTCCATGCCATGTTATTTTTAGAGTCCTGACACTGCCATCCCGAAGGTTATATTTAGGGTTAGCTTGCCCATTCTGGGCTTTTAAGGTTGTAAGACAGTTTCATGAAGTCTGCTTTGTTTGGTTTTGRTTTGTTTGTTTTTCTTGAAAGGATAGTTTGAGGCTGCAAAACCAAACCTGAAATAAGTTCTGTSTTAGGTTAAAGCAGTTAGAATTTCTTACATTGACGGATGAATACCTGACTAGAAAAAAAAGAGAGGGAAAAAAAAAGAATGAAATGTAATAGAAGTTTCAATTTAGTGCTCAGCCAAAGCAAAATCTGTGAACAGAACTTGATTCCATCATCTTTCCATTTGTTCTCTTTCTGTAGGATTCATCTAAACTGTAAGCTTTTTCTTGTCTGTGAAAACTGACATTTTTCATTTTCTTCTTGAAATAGAAATCTGAAGTTATACTGTATGTAATAAAAGGCTGTGGCTTTTTTTTCCAGGGATAGGTAGAGTCCAAGACCCTTGGGAGTGACCTCTATGTTTAATTTTAAAGTACTTTCGTATCCTGAAATACAATGTGCTGTATAAAAATGTCTGTTTGTGTCACTATTAAGTCAGAAGCTTGACAATTTCACACTTCTACTAGTTGTGCTTGCTATTACTGTTAAAAAAAAAAGGTGAATTGTCATAAATTTTACACTTAAAGAAGGGTGGACAAAGCCTTGCCTCTACATTTGAAAATTCTCATCCAGAACTGTCAATATATCTTAAAAGATTCCATTGTGAAGGCTTTAATTGTGGTCTGAAATAGTCAGGAACTGAATCATGGTGCTCACAAATATTTCTCATCCAGGAGAAACAGAGTAAGCTCATCAAAATCATGAGCAGTTACAGTTTTATCCATTAAAGGAGATCAGCTCACCAGGACAGAAACAGTTGTTTAATGCAGACCTGTATAATATGCACCTGGAGGTATTCAATACTAATTAAGCACACTTTGGGTGAGGGCTAGTTAAAGAAAGGACTCTCTTTTCAGTTAAATCACCTTTAAGGAGACCTTTAAGAAGGAGCATTAAGATCMTGTGGAATCCCTACCATGCATTCAGTGCTCTGAGAAGGAAAGAAGGCTCTCCTGAATGCAGCTGTAATATCATTAATATGGSACCAAAATTGACCTCTACTCAATAAGTATTGCTATTTATGTATATAGCATATTATATATATATAAAAAAGCTTATATATATTTCAATTATTACTATTTAGAGCATATCCGGAGCTCAGATTGTAGGTCAGAATGGCAGTGGGCTGGAAAATGTGCAAACCAGGGCCAATTCTATGTACGGGTAACACAGAGTGGCAAGCTGCCAGGCCTGACATGCGGTCTGCTTCTCCTGTGTTCTAACATGCACTGCCTACGGCCAAGGCAGCGCTTCCTTTATTGGTGTTGCCAGTGGAGAGATTGGTTTGGAAAGGATGGTCCTGTATTTCATAAAAGGGAAAAGCAGGATCCAAGATGTATCGTGTTGAAGTCCTGGAGTGTTGAAGAAAGGATAATATTTAAAAACACAGGCCTCTAAAGCCRGCTCCAAATGCTGCAAAGGACACAGAACTTCGGTGACTTTAGAGCTCCCTCACTTGCCACTCTGAGCCATTCTGTCTTCATTCTTTGGTATGCAAAATTCCTTCTTTCCTACACAAAGATATACTGAGCTTTATCTGATACCTGCATACACAAATCCCTCGCAGAATRTACATTATTAATGAAAGAACTGCCATCCATTCAAACCTCGGGAACTTAGGATATGATATTAAACAAATGTATTCACACCACACAACTTGCYTCATTAAATGATACTCTCAACCTTTTCTTATCTATGAAGTATTTAGATTTTAATTACCTTAGTTTTCATATTTTTGCTCCTTATAAGAAAGAACATAGAGTCAAGGATAACRATATTCTTTAAAGACTAGGAAACTGAAATAGGATTTCTTATAATTCAAGTCACTTATCTGAGTTTTCATATATGCGTAACTCTCACTAGAAACATTCTCATACAGAAAAAGCATAAGCAATTTTGGTCTCACAGCCTGCAGTTTATATTTCACAGTTTGGCTTATATATAAGCACACATGCATATACCCATATACATTTTGCAGTATAAAAACACATTGAATTTAGCCAGATGGTGACTAAATTAAGAGCTAAACTGGAAAAAAATGAAAACTAGAAAAAGAAAGGGGGGAAAAAAGTGAAGAAATACAACTATATGTGATATCTCAATGATGTTCCCGAATTCATCTGTGAAAGCCCTTACTTCCAAATTGCATATTAAGTAAGCATTCAAGGACAAAAGGCAAAGTGTTTTTGAGGAGAAAGTGCATACCRAAAAAGAAATTGTGCTCATCTATATGTGCGACTCAATTTGTATGCAAACAAAGTATGTATACATACTTGCTAGAAAAGGGCATTTTAATGAATCTATGCATGAAGCTGCTCACATTTGGCAAATATTGAAAAAAGATTTAATCCCCACACTAAAATTTTCCCACAGAGAACAATATTCAAAAATATTTCTTACCTTTAAATATGGATTCACATATCTCTTACCCACCAAAATGAAAGTACTGCAATTTCTAGACCGTATTTGGGGTTTGTGCAGCATGATTTTACAGTACTTGTTACCTATCCGTGTTACCTATCAAGAGTACTAAGAATTTGGGAGAAGAATTAAGCTACCCCAGCTCAATTTGTTGATTATATTTTTTCTTCAAAAAATGTGAGTGAAATATATGTAATCAAAACTGGACATGAGTAGAAATAAACTATTTCCCATATGAGATACTCCATTTTATATTCATGTGCACAACTGGTTTTTGCACAGTGCCCTATTCATTTAAATTTTAATAGCATATTGTAAATKCTATCATTAATATTAAACCTGGTTTTAATATTAATGACCTGCTGCTTTCCAAAACTGCCACATCAAAACCACTCCAGCAATAGCACTTACCACTTCTGTCACTGTAAAAGATGGGATGCTGTGAAGACTTCAAACTCATAACATGAACCTTACTTTAAACCTGAATTCTGAATTTCTGCATGTGAAGACATAGTATAATGCATAGGGTGGAAAATCAGCAAGCCAATTTCTTTTTATTCTTTACAGATTTGCAGTAAGAATTATTAATATTAATATACTATTACAATTTGCAAATACTGATAATTATTTTGTAAATGGTCTCAGCAATTTGCTAGCGAAWACTATTACAACTGTCTTGGCCTTTAAGATTGTAAGAGCTATTCTATTGCTCTTTATAACATTGCTGAAATTTGTTCTGATGATGTCTGTGAACCATTCCTGCTGACTTTATTAATTCTTCTGCATATTCTGCCATGCATAGCACATGACTACATAGAAGACTCAGTCTGCTTCTGAATGAGTGTGTTCAAATGCCCTACAGCCACACATAACGTCTCTGATGTGCTTGAGGTCTTTAGCACTTCTGCCCATTGTCATTGTCAAACTCATCCTTGGTGTCCTGGACCAAGACAGGTAGTGGGGTAAACTGCTTTAAAAASGGATGCAAATAAAAGTTTCCTCACTGTGAGGGCAGTCTTCTAAAGTCATGGGGAGCTGTCAGAAGTTTTAATGAGAAGAGGCTTTACATACTCTGTATTGACAAGTGCACTTTTCTAAAAGAAAAAGAAGGAAAAAAAGTGGCATTTTGTTAAAGCTAACCCTTGAAAATCCAAGAGGGAAATGAGAAATGAAATTGCTTTTGGAATTACTTTGCACAGTTAAGCCAGAGACCTTTAGTATTGTGATACATCAGCTTCTTTTTAGTACATGGAAGAGATGTTTTTCTAGCCATTAAACTACATTATAAACATGGCAAAGAGATATTTGGTTGAAAATGACYATAAAGTATTCAGAGAATCAAATTACAAATAGAATTGAGGCCTTGACTGTAAGAGAAAATGCAAACATCAAATTGTATGCAGTGTGATCAGATGGAGTCATGAGACACTTATCAGACATAAAATAGGAAGCAGATAGTTAATTTTTCCTTAAGCAAATATAAACACCATATTTTTCATCAATCTTTTTCTTCTCAGTTAAAGTGCAGATCTAAATATTACTACAAACAAGAAGTTTGCCTTCAGTATCCTATTTAAAGAGTAGTTAATATCRTAGAAACAAAACTGCAGTTGCAAAATTCAGTTAAAATTATAATTTGCATTTAAAATGCAAATGTTTTCTAGAAGATTCTATTTCAGTCTACAAATGCARAGCACCTGGAAGACACTTGAGGATTTTTCTTTTTCAATTAAAAACAACCATCTTCCTTATCTTCAAGGAGGCAGAAAAAAAAGCAATATGACAGCAGGCTGTTCTTTACTGCATTGAGGCCACAGGTTTATTCTGCTCAGGTCCTGCTTCTTGTCACCAATTCGTTCAGAGTAAAACATGACATTTTGAAATCTATTTATATATGAAAGAATAGCATTGAAAAGCAGTTAGCAAAATGTGTAATAGGATGTTATCTGATTCATTGTGGAGACCTTTCCCGGTCTCAGCTGGTTAAGTGTCCCATGAAGGGAAATGACAGCAAGGCTCCTCCATGATGCCCAGCACATGGCACAGCATGACAAGGGTACTTGTTTCCTTTGAGCTTAAGGAGAGTGCTAGGCCAAAGCTTCCCTGCCAGAGTAGGTTGGTGGTGTATTGGAGGTGTGGGCATGTGGGTGCACTAACRCTTTGGTCCTAATGAGCCTAAATGAGACACAACTGCGTTTTGCTGGCCATTCCTGTCTCCCATGGTGCCCCTGCCCCCTTGGCCAGCTTAGAGCCCTGAGACCCTGAACAAAGTACCACTTCCTTCCTATRTACTGAGGTCACCACAAGCATTTGGCAGTAATGGAATAACCAAATTAAAACCTAGCTCAGTTTTTAAAGCGGCAACTCATACCAACGAGCCTCCACCGCCATACTTTAGAAACTTTCTAAAGAAATAAAAAAATTCTTGCCTTCTTTGCTCACTATAAACAGAGATCCCATGCTGATAGCATCAGATACTTGAAGTTTGGATGAAATCTTGGCCTTRTTGCTAAATGTGAGAGTTTTGTCTTTCATTTCAAACACAACAGCTTTTCTCACATAGCCTTAACATCCTTTCAGCTATGTTCAAAGCACAGGGCTAGGTCAGGGYTCTTTCATTCAGACTTAGTAACTTAATAGTTTTGAAACACAGTCATAGTCTGGTTTTGAAATGTTGAAAGTAAATCAAAAGTGCTGTAAAAATCACAGATTCACAACAGAACACAGTATCAGTTTGTAGGGCAGACTGGGAGCMTATGTTTATCAATACTTTTTTCAACAGACTTCTGTTCATGARAATTTTTCCTGAGGATACAAATAAAAATTCAAGCAATAAAACTAGTCTAATAATACATTACACTTGGCTTAATTACATTACTTTTGTGGGATGACTTCTTTACTGATTCTATCAATATTTTGCTTAGGGAAAAGTGAAGCTGGCAGCTTGTGAACAGACAGGTCACAGTGTCTCTCSCTTCTAGATACTGGCATAATTTTAGCAATCTTCCTGTATTGTAGCATGTCTTCTTAAAATTCAGGATTAATGACCCATAAAATTCCTCAACAAACAGGATATTAATCACCTTGGTATGCTTTTTTTCTTAATTTAGTAGCTGTTTTCTAGTGTGATTGTCTAAGAAGAAAGAAAATACGGCAGAAGTGAKGTTAGTGATAACATGCTCCACCATTGGTTCTCTCTCTGTTGACTGGAGAACTGTGGCAAGAAATGAAAAAAGCCTCCCATGTTCTCTGTGTCCACTCTTTGAAAACCTTGCTCCTCGTAGYGGGGAAAAAATCCTCTTAAAATACAGACTGCCAGCACTTTACAAGTAACCAGATTGTATGTGCCAGTATGCATAAAATGGAAGGAATAGTCAGGTGTTAATAAATGGAACAGCAAATAAGAAGATGAAGTTATTCCATTCATTGTTTGTTTCTCACTTTAGAAAGAATTGGAACTTTTTATGGATAGGCATACATGATTTTAGTCATTTATCAAGCCAATTCAGAAACACTGATAGCAGTCCTAAAAATGTCTATTACAGTGGTTCTCAAATAAGGAATTTCTGAGCTGATTAGAAAGGAAGAATCTCATTTTGACAAAATGTTTCAAGGTCCAAATTTTTTTTTTTWTTATTTTTGTGAYGTAACTTTGACTTTTTGAATTGTTTCAYGGAGAATAAGAGAAAGAGAGACACTTCACTCGCCAATATCCCCAACCCTTTGTAAATTAAAAGACATGCTCACTTGCTTATATAAAATGTGAAATCTCYAAGACAGCTCTTCAGGGGAATAGGTTGCTTTTCAGATAGAAACAGTTATTCGAATCTGTCCTAAAAGAGTCAGCAAATGAAATGTTAGCATCTGATGATCCRTGTAAAATATCTGTGATGTAAAATAACATCGGAGTGATATATAAATCTATACAAAGGTTTCTCYTCGTGTTCCTTACAAAAGGCTAATGGATCCTGATTATTCCTCTCCAAAGTTCAAGCTTAGGAATCTTTTGAGAGTTTAGGAGTTCTTACACATTTTACAATATTGGTATATATTTCCTATATTCCCATGTTCATCTAACCATCAYCTAGCTTTGAGGAATCAACTAGCGTTGCTGAAATGAGGCTTACATGAAGCTGAAATGAAGTATCAAAAGYTATATATAATAAAAGGGGTTCTAACATGGCATCTAACCAATTTGGAGGTTAACTACATTCTAGATGGAGGATTTTTTTTTTCTAGATAATCCAAAGTTATCATGAATGAAACAACTGAAGGAGATTGAACATGCATAATTTGACACCTGGCTCAAACATCAATACAAAGTTTTCATTTTTGAAATATAACGATTTATAATTAAAAATAAAGTAACAATATACCTCAGTTGCTTGATATTAGCATGAAAAGAGATTTTCTAAAGCAAAGGTCAGTCTGTGACACAAACTATATAGATTATCTCAGAAATACAGTAGCTGGAATCTTTCTAGAAGATTTTATTCTATAATTCAGGTATTTAAAAAAGAAATACTAATTCCAAGGATGTTTCTAGTGTACAATATAATATTCTTGTTTTTGTAAAACATCAATTTATGCACAGTGATGCAGCAAGAACATCATTTGGTTTTCTAACTAAAGATGGCACATATCAGTTTGACAGACACAAATGAGTCTACCKTTCTAAAAAAGAATTTTTAAAATACAAGGGAACAAGGGAATTGCTAACAAAAGCAAAAATGACCAGTGTGRGATGTGTAATAGACAGGTAGTTCTGTATAAATTAAAAAAAGAAAGAAAGATTTGATTCTATGTTTTATTTTCCTTTCCTATATGGAACATTGTCAGCATTACTATTTTAAAAGAAATGAGATGCAGAGTGTGCTGCAAAAGGAAAGCAAAACTTGGTTTATATTTCAATAACATACGGTCAATATCACAGAATTTCCTGATTTGCAGGGTATGATTAGAATACAGACATGACTGATACATGACTTTAAAAAGTTTTAGAAATACTTTGGTATACGTAGCTGTTAAGACTCTGGCAGGAGTATTCCAGACATATAGTGGAGAATTACACAATGATATCTCTGCCAAAATGCCTTTAACGTTTTGTAAAAGTATCTTACTGAGTGCAGGAATTTTCTCTGTCCAGCATAAGTTATCCTAGTTGTATTGTTGTAAATCTAGMTATCTTAAGACTTTTATTAAGTTATATTTGTTTCATAACAGACATCACTGAATTTGCAGTCAGTCATGTTGCCACTAATAAGAACTTCAACAGAACTTCAAATTAAAAGAAGAAACCTTGCCTGGATTCATAAAATGGCAAGGATTTTAAGGAACTGAAGTTCCTTAAATGARAATAATGACTTTCTGATAAGGCATTAGGTRCCATGTCATATTAGATTACTTCATYCACACTGTCAAAGATTGCATTATTCAGTCATGATTCAAACAATTTGTCATTCTTTGATACATCTTGACATGGTCACTATGATCTAATTAGTCACGTCAGTATCAGAAAACAGACTGTCATAGTTCTGAAATATTTTAACTGTTTATTTTACATGAATAATAAGTTTACTTTTTGACTGCCAAAGGACCCACAAAGAAAACCTAAATGAATATCCCAGTTCACCTTATTTTAATTTATTCTGTATATTGAATGATACACATGACATTGTCAACTGTCTCCAGACAGCAGCATGGAGAATATGTTCTGTATTATGTCCTAAGTRGTTGTTAAATTGTAATTTCTAAAGTTCCCATGTGATTTTCATGCCTGAGTTCATGTACAAACTAGAAAGACTTTAGCTCCTGTTTCTTTTAACTACTCTTAAAAATTTATCCATTGACTTTGAATAATGGCTCTTTTTTTTTTGACATAACTAGACAAAACTAAATTTATTTTGTCTAGTTTTTGCCTCAAAGGGCAATAAATCAATCAGCTGAATAATTTAAAATAAGATTCATTTTAAATGTTCTATTCCAGTTGARTTGCAGCTCAGGAACTACAGATTGAGTTTATCACTCTTTTTGCTCTGCATCAGAAGATCTTAATAACAGTTCTGGTATTTAAACCTGTGGGGGTAATCCTGTCTCCACTTGAAGTGGTGAAAGTGTCACTCAGGCAGGTAGAGTTTCAGCCTGTCAATCTGTGGACTCTTCGTAGACTGTATTTTGCAGTCTTTCATTTACTCTACTGCCATGTTCTCTATGGTAGTGATTGTGTACTGCTCTGAATGTACAAAACCAATTAGAACGTTGAGTGACCAGCAGTAAAATAAAATCAACAACTTCTCACAACTTCTTTCTGCAAATGTAAGTGCTTACACCATATGTAAGAGTACTGTGTCAGAACTTTTAATATTTTCCTTAGCAAGCTTTTCYATCCATTCCATGTACTTTATGTACATGATTTAGAACTAGATTTTCCCACACATTTGAGGACTTCTTTTACAAATGCTGTGCTATTAGAAACAAAGGCTTTTTAGCTCAGCTTTTTTTGTTTGTCATTCCAGAAATGTGTATTCAAATGCACACAGAACAGCTGCTTTATTCTGTAACCATTTGATGCTTTTTAAATGCATTAAATGTGCTCTAAAATGTAGAATCAATGCTATGTGCATGCTATTATGGCCACTTATCTATTTCTAAACCTTTTWATAATGAAAAAAATAGTGTGCTCTCTCTGAAAAGGTATTAAAATGTTAATTTAAGTATTCTCTTAATTTTATTTGGAGAAAAAAAACCAACTGGCTCGGGTATTGTCTTCACATATTTAACAAGAATTCACACTTTWAAAAGAACATGTTGTCACAGCAATTGTATTTTTCCAAACCATGAAATGGTGATTATGAATTCATTAACTACCTCTGGTATTAATACTATGCTGTGAGTATGGGAAATTTATTTGTTGTGATTATTTTAAAAGTGAATGTGTTTAGAATACATTTCCCAGGTCTGTTTCTGAATCCCATCTCCAAAATATTCTTCTTTTTGTGAGTACTCATGCCAATAGACAGCTGAGAAAAGACAGGAAATATGGAGGGTTTATGTAGTGGGCAGTCACTGGAAAACAAGAGGTGATACCAGGACATGACAATCCAAGGCAGAGAATACTTTGAGGATCCCTTCCCCTCTCTAGGCCCTATGGGTTATTTACAGGAAATGGGCTCAGCTCTGCTTGGTTTGCAAATGACAAGAAGCAGTAAGGACAGGCAGTTCCAAAAGGTGAACAGGGAGCCAGAGACTGAGGCCAGCAGAGGCAGTGGCCTTGCTGTGATGACCACAGTCCATCTACAACCAAGCAAGGGRAGCAGGAGAGACACAAGGATACCACCAGGTTCTGGAAAGAGCCCAGTGATCAACTCCCAGATCTTTATACTGGAGAGGCAGATCCAAAGTCAGGTCAAATACTGAWTCAGAGAGTCAGGTTCAGGATCAAMATACTGAATACTTAAGACTGGKTCTTACAAGGACCTGTGCTATGTAAAWGTACTATCTAAGCAGGTCCTGAGACCAGGCAGCCCCAAAAGTAATGTTCCAGACAGAAGAGTTTTCCCTATCCTCAGAATCAAGAATTAGGAAAAGGTCTCTGAAAAAAAAATCTGTGGTTCTTGTAGCAGGCAGCCTTACCCCACCAAGTAGAGGCTTTAAATGGTCCTGGGAAATGGAAGCYAACGTTTTCTAGAATGAAGTGCAATTTTGATTGGGAATCATCTTTTTAACTTGCTTTCCTTAGCAACATTTGACAAAAGTGTAGTTTCTGGCAAAAAAAAATCTCATAAAAGATCTAAATGAGCATACTTGGCAATGGCATGGGATCAAAGAACATAGTCCTGAGCAAGCTCCATCGTAACCTGTGTCAGATTAGATTTTTTCTGCTTTTACTAGATCCCTGTGTCAGTGTAGAGGTCTGTACCAAAGGTAGCCAGAACATTACAAAATATTACTATGTTAAAAAAGAACTACTTTAACTTAATATTAGTTTAAAAAATAAGAAAATAACAGTGAAAGGAGTAAATTTTCTCATAAATCCTTCATTAAATAAATTCTACATTTTTTTCCTGACAGAAATGAACACCATAAAATAATTCTGCTGATAGCTCTAGAAAATTTTCAGCAATTGTTAGCTGAATAGACTAGATGGTGAAAAATAGCAAAGAATGAACAGTTTCTGACCAGATATCACAATAAAAATTATAGGCCTAGTACAGCTTGGACAACACACAAAGGCAAAATTCTTTCTGCATACAAATATTTGACAATTGTTACTTCTGTTTTTAAAGCTAAATAAGTATATCTTATATTTTTGTGCTAAGAATAATTTTAGGCCATACATTTTAGGTACTCCCCTCTGTTGACGCAATGGGCTTTTGTCCTCTATTCAGCTACACTGCCTGAAATTTAAAGTCTTTTTAATCAAGAAAGCTAGAGATGATAGTAAAAGCTGTCCCAGCAATAAATACTTATAATCTAAATCCACAAGACAGACAAAGGGTGAATAGGAACAAAAAAAAAAAAGAGAGAGAGAGAAAAAAGAAAAAGAAAAAGAAAAAAAAAAGAAAAGGAAAGAAAAAGAAATTACTTGTCCAGGTTGATAAAGCAGGTTAATGGAAGAGCTAAGGACAGAACCCAGCTCTACTGAAAACAGAGCATATACCACTCCATTCCTTGGGCCATCTTGAAGCTTCTCTTTGTGGTAATTTTGCGGATCCATGTGCCAGAATAAAACAGTCCTTGAGTTTTCCTGGGTATAGGAAGTCTAGACGAACCTCGCCTTAGCCTGGAGAGAAGGAAATAAAGTGGGGTCTTTGYGTGCTCTTTCTTTACAATTCCATTTAGTTTGATACAGCATCTTAAYTGCAGCTAGCATCTTAAGTGCAGATTGTCTTTTGCAGAGAGAGATTTCTGTAGCTGCTTTAGAAGTAATTTGTACAAACATGTGACTTTACAACAAATTTAATTCGCTAAGGGAAAGCTTTCAGGACCCTCTTCAAATGCTTTCAGYCTCACATACAGATATTGCTCTCTGTTCTACTTTGTGTTTTGTCTTGTTTTGTATTTGGTTATTCATGGATTTATTTACATTTATCTCTGTTCTGAAGTTGACTTTTTTTTTTTTTTACCATAAGAATTCACATTTAATGTGAATATTTTGCTCTGCTATGAAAAAAATTTTCCTCCTTTTTTCCTTTTTTTTTTTTTTTTCCCCCTTGCTCTATTCTATACTAAACTTCTGACTTTCTCTCTCAACATTGCTTAGGAAAGAGGTCCAGTCCTTGAAGTAGACATAGGTACATGGCTAAAAGTCCTAATACAATCACATACAACTACAAGAATAAGCCTTTGCCGGCTGGTTTTGCACATTTGATGTATGTCGAAACGTATTGTCAGTGTTTTGTTAAGAGAAGTTTAAGCTTCTTTGCAAAGGTTTCTTAGCACCTATATAAGTATGCTCATGTGTAGCTCTACTATCAAACCTCTTCCAATTTATATTGACCCCTACTCTTGCTCTTGTGTTTCACTAATTCAGCAGATTCATATTTTAGTCAATAATATTCTTAGAAAACTTCTTCTGCCAGTACTTGTACAGGTTTCTTAAACTGCCAATAGGAGAATGTAAAGAATCATAATTGATGAAGCTCACCTTTTTTTTCTTTCATTTTACATAGTGAGTCCTAAGTCTTGGATGGAACAGATACAAATGGAGCTGATAAAGTACTTTCAACTAGACTGATTTTCAGTGGAAAATTCTAATTTTGAAATGGAAATGCTCATATGAATCAGCAGGTTTTGAGAAAAGAAAAATTCARAAATTTGCATAAGAAAAAGCTTGAAAATGTAAAATTGTTAACCTTGTCAAAATAGTTAACCTTGTCAAAATAACTTGCATTCAGGATTTGCAGTTAAYTTCATTCTCTTCCTCCAATGGCTATGTGTTATCTTTATTAAACATAAGAAAAAAAAAAAAGCAAAGTCTCAAAATCTTTTCAAATCTGGAGTTTGAAAAACCCTTGTATTTAGTTCTATCCCACTTCTAACCTCTCTGATGAAAGAAGGAATGTCTGAGAAGAGCTGATGATCCTCCTTCATCTTGTAATTATAAAAAAATTAACWACATCTGTACTACATCCCTGTAAGTTAAATCAAAAACCATGAGTCCACTGTTCTAGAAATTCAGTTTCAATGATCTGCATGTGTCATGAAGTTGCTCTAGAAGTCTTGAGACACTTCTTATAAAAGAAAGAGTGGGCTATCCATTAAATTATCTAATTTAGAACTACAATATCACTTTTGTCTGTTAAAGATAGCAATGAATATACTTAGCACATAGTCCTATATCTTATGTAAAAGCATATGTGAATAGAGAGGGAGTTATTTCTTTTTTTTCTGCTGCAWGTTTGAATGTGCTTTTCTTTTTTTCTACTTTTTCCTTTTTTTTTTTTCCCTAGCAGCAGATATTTTGGGATAAATTCTAACTCAGACTATAAGAGAAAAAATAAGGTGCATTTTTCTGGCAGTACAAATGGCTTGTTCCTTGAAAGAAATTCTTTAGGGGAAGCATCAGTGGCACTGAACACATTAATAGCTTTGACAGCTACCAGAGAGCAATTGCAAAAATCCACAGGCAGCGTGTTACTTACCCTCACTAATAGCTGCCTTGGTGACAATTTTTATTGAATATTATGCTGAAAGAGGAGTCTGGGGACTTCAGACTTAGGGCATTTGCAGTTTCAGATTAGGTAGGACTGCACAGCGGGCCACAGAAAGGTAAATCCAAGAGACAGAAAAGACAGTTTAAACCATTGTCTTCAGGTTTTCAACACATTTGCTCATAGATTCTTGACTTTTTCTTCCTTTTTCCTCATCTCGGATGAAATTTCCCATTCAACTTGTTTAAGTTGGGTCCAGGGCCTTTCCATTGCCATAGAAAGTYCAGATTCAAATGCAATGACCCGGTGCTACCGGGCCTCTATCATACACTTTTAGAATAAAGTTATTTTCTGTAAGGGTTTTGTCTCAGCTTTCTCCAACACAGGCATGCTGTGGTATTTAATAGCTACTCATCCCTAGGTCATCCTGCTTCCCTCCCTTTTTGCAGCATTGTGGAATTTCAGCCCTTTAAAACGCCTCATTATCCCTTTTTAGCTGCAGCTTTGGATTAGGTACTATCTGAATGTTTTAACAAAAACAAGGGGCCTACCACATAATGTTTTAAAAGCAYGTTCACCTTTCATGTTCTCCTTAAGACAAGGCTGGAATAGATTTGTCGTATGTAGTATATGTATTTTGCATAATAATTTTTTGAGCTCAACTTTACAGATGTTTTTTATTTTTAGAAAGAGCCATTTGCAAAACACCCAGCACAACACCAAAACAGCTCAAGATGTTCCTGCCTGTCTGGAAGATCTGGGCCTTTTTTTTTTTTTTTTTTAAAAAAAAAGGCAGGGGTCAAATCTCAACCACAGGTGTGTCTGGGATAAATCTGCTGGAAGTTTTTATAAAGGGCTGGAAAGGCTATTTGAAGGTTTTTCTAACCTTCTAACCTAGGTGGAGGAGGGAGTTAGTTTAAGCTTGGCAAATGCAAATCTGTAGTTTGCATTCTTGTAGTATGCATCATGTCCGAAGTGTATGACAAAGACATAAATAGAGGAGTTGGTGGATTGTTTGAAGTGAAACATTACATAGCTGTGATTGCAAGAAGATATTCAGTAAATATGAAGATTTGAGACAAAGAGCAAGAAAAGGTGAGTCACTTATGTGGGCTAATATGCATTTGGAAGAATCTCCATGAGGAATTCTCCTTTGTATGATAAGGATGTGGGCATTAAGTTTGTACCTCCGATCCAAAACAGTAGCTAAAGAAAAACAGTGAGAGTTGTTCTTGCAGCCCTAAGAAGTGAAACCCACATAAGTAAAATCCGTATGATGTTATGCATTTTACCTGTGCTTACATGTTGTACAAGTAATGGTATTAATAACGTATAAGAATAGTGTAAAATAGAACTTCTGGTATAGTGGATTTGGATTCTTCTAACTCTGCACTGGTTAACCAAGGCAGGTAGAGAGCTTAGTTCTAATTTCACAGAAGAAAAGACTTAGATGCAGAGATAAGAGTAAGCACTTTCAATTTAGACTAGCTGAAGTCGCACATACACCTGCGTGGCCTTATTGTCTTTATTGATGTAAACCTACTTGCAGCCATGAAGATTCTGGTTTTGCTTTATTTGTTTGTTTGGAATGATTTTACTATTGTGTTATTAGACTAAGTTTCTTTATCTGGGCTGTACCAAATTTATGTTGGTGGAAGTAACGGTGAAAACAGTCTTAATGTTGATACTGTATGTATGACCTAAGAATATTTTACATTAAGCGATTGAGAAAATGTATAAGAATATTATCTCCTGAAAGAATTTTTATTTATGCAGTAATGTATGTTCTGAAGCACAATATTCTGAGCTCTCATTCCCTGATTCAGAGTTGTTTTGATCAGGGCCTGAGTATCAAAGCCAGGTTTTCTTCCTCTGTGTTTATCCTCCCCTTACACTAGGAAATACAACTGAATTAGTGACAGAATAATGCTATTTACTTCTGTCCTCTGGGGACAGAACTATCAGCAACTCACTGATTTTGGAAATCTGTACAGCTGTGAGATGACCTTTTCTAAGAGAGACTCATGGCTCCAGCAGGAGAGTGAAGCTGACCTTGAATTGTGAACTAAACTTTTTCACTTAGATCTTTTGTGACACGTATCACTAAGATGTGGTTTTGTTTGTGACATGTTGTGACAAAGGAGTTTCATGMAACTTTTAATCAAATATGATATACTCCACAACTCTGGGTTTCATGCTTTAATAAACCTTCTGTAAAGTATATGTGCAGACAGTTAATTGTTTCCTGTCCATATTGAGTCAAAATCTTGAGCTCCTGAGGCATACTTGGTGGGAGTTTTGCCTGAACGAAGTTTGAGCAAAAATGAGATAACAAACATTGTAAACAAATAGATCTCATCTTGATGAGCTGTCGTGTTTGATCTGTCTTGTTCTGTATTTGTAAGAGATGCACTTGGCACACAGTGGGGGTGGCTGCCATGAAAGAGCTTTTTTTAAGTTTCTTGTTTTGAGAGTTGTCTCCAGCTACTGATCCATGTGGAAGGTTCATCATAAGACTGTGAAATCTGTCGCTAAGGCAGACTGTAGGATGGACTGATGTCATGGGAAGAGAGCTTCACAAACTTTCACCACTGGCAGTCTTGTTAAATAGAATTTTACCACATGTGGACATGATGTGAGAAAATAGAGGTCTGCTTTTTATCTCTGTCTGATATACAACCTGAAATTGTGAGAAGGAACTTAGCCAGACAATACTCTCAGCCTCACATGCTGGAATATGCAAAGCAAAAGAAAAATTTTAATTAGGATTTTTGTAATTTTCCTGAGGGGAACCTAAGAGATGTACAACTTTTTCCTTTGAGCTATTTTCTCAAGGAAAGAATGCATGAGTGTTTGTCCTCAGAGGATTTTTTTTTTCAGAACATGCAGGAGCATTCATTAAATATCCTGGGGGCTGTACAATCTGCAGTACACTTTGTTTGTTTGTTTGTTTCTATGAAGTTTAGGAACTAAAAATATGTATCTCTGAGAAGACATTAAGTAATGTCTTTCTATTAGCTATAATTACTATTGATTAGCATGGCTGTGGGGTTTTCTATGCTTCCCTTGTGAATAACTATTTTAATTAGACAGGCATTTTATTACGTGTAGATAAACACCGAGTTGTGGCTTATATGCGTACAATGCATAAAGGTTGCACTAAATGGATGATATCATGAAGGACTACTTTGCTGGACTGCTGTGTCCCATTTGAGCTGTGTCCCAACWCTTCAACAAAGAGCTGAATAAATTGATCCAGAGGATAGAAGTGACAGTGGTCCAACATGCTGTAGGAGGACAGGCTGAACAATTCGGTGATATTTTTAACCTCTGGAAGAGAAGATATTGCTATTTAAATGCACAAAAAGCTGTTATGGTGAAAGGAAGAGTCTAATTCTCAATTTCTGATGGGTATGATAAGAAATAGTGGACTTAAATTCCAGCATGAAGAATTGTGATTAGAAGTGCTTTCAGTCAGAAGTGAGGAGGGTTACTGCCTGGGGAGGCTGAATTTTCCATCACTTGAAAGAGAAGCATCTATCAGGAACGGAATAACTCATTTTACGTTGGGGCAGATTGGTAATCTAAACGTCCCTTTGAGACTCCTTGCAGTCTGGTTATGGAACATGGAATCACTAAATCTATGAAAATAGAAATGTGAGGTACCTAGCAAGCATAAACCTTSTTGGCATAATTTTATATGCCCTCATGTTTGAACTGTGGCCCCTATAATACAGAAATGGCTGAGCTTTGACTTATGTTATGCCTCTTTCATAACAAAAATAAACCTATACTGAATAGACCTTTCCCCTACAACCCTCTTAGCAATTTGCCAGTACCTGAGGTTGCCATTGAAGATGTCTATAATTCACTCTTATTTCTTTTTGTAATAGAAATTCATATCTGTAATATCTGTGAAAGCTTCATTTAAATCCTAATTCTCAGTACTATTCTCTTCCTGGAAACATGGCATTTCTCAAGTGTTTTTCTTGCCTTTTGTAGGAATCATTGAACTATTATGTAAAGCTACACATTTTCTGGAATTTGCAGATGTTAGAAATTAAGGATTTATTCCCGTAAATGTTCTACCCTAGTTGGTCTGCAGGAAAAAAAGTTTAAATGCCATGAGTTTCTAGTCATTTGTGAAACAGCTTGAATGTAATGCTAAAAAATGTACTCCTTGAAGTACATAGTGAAATAATCAAAAGTGGAATTTATATGTTTATACCCACCATTTAAATGGTAATTTTGTAGCCTGGTTATCAAAAGCGCTGACAAGAATTTAGTAACCTGAAGGCTCTGTACTAGAAAAGCAGTTTTGTAAAGACTTTTTAAAATAACAGAAGGATTAAGATGAAGCCAAGTGCTGAAGAAGATAACCAACTCTGCTGGTCCAGAGTACCACCACACTGACCTTATAACTAGAGATTTATAAGAATAGGGTCATTGATAAGAATAAACTTCATATTTTCTGAGGTCTTTTGGCAAGAAATGTATCCTCTGGCTATTGTTATGCTTAAAGGTTTATTATAGTCACCATCCTACCTGGCCTTCTTTTTGACAGAACTTTTATCAGTAATCTTCAAATGACAAAGGAGCCTGGTAATCTTTCCATTCGGTGGTAATATGTTCCATCCAGTGCTCATTTGGTATAATATATACATATATATTTTTGCAAAGATAGCTCACTTTCTTATTGGGTTTTGTGGAGAATAACATAAACAATCCAAGCATTATTGGTCTTTCAAAGTTTTACCAAGAAAATGGCAGAGAGCAGACAGGGAAGCTGAATGCAGATAAATAGCAGCTAGTGAACTGGATAAAGCTGAACAAAGCTTTTGTTATACTGCTTACTGTGGAGCAAAAAATGACATATCACATTTCATTCATATATTTATAAACTTGTTCAGGGTACTACCTGCTTTAGTATATTAATATTGCAGTTCTGAAAAACTCTAGTTTATAAGAGCATTCATACCAAATTTCTTCACTTTCTAGTAGCACAGAAATTCTAGTGGAAATAATGCAAGACACCATGTTAAACCTAAGAGGTGTGAAATAGGCTCATTGGAGATTTGCTGTGTCTGCTTGATGGGCAGCTTTTCCATTTTCCAGAGAAACTGGTCATCCAAACTGACATAGCCATTTTCTGACTAGCTAACTGAGGGCAAATTACACTTCTGAGAACATCAATGACATCTTGATACTCATTAGTTTAAAAGTCATCTGGAATGGAATGAAATTGCCTAAGTTTTGGCACTTGCAAATATATGATGRTTATGGAGAACTGACTCATTTTGATTTTTTATTCTTTTATATTTTATTATTCTTAGTTTTTTATTATGGAATTATAATCGGCTTTTATATTAATGTATGCCACAGATCATAAGTTAGGATTACTTCATTCTTCCATATGTTATCTTAGAGAAGGTTTGAACAGGATAGAATAACTCTGTTTGCTACTGAATTGTCCTGATAGTCCTTGAAGTTTCTCAGTACACTGTTTCTGAATCTATTATAGATGGAGTAAAGAGCATATCTACCTTCTTATATATCACTGGCAGTAATTCTTGGCACAATGTTTGCTTTTAAAGATTGGATATATGATATATTTAATTTTTATGATCAAAATTATTTAGCTTCCTTACTGTAATAATAGCTTTATTTAATAAATTTAATTTTAGTGGGATTACAGCTTTTTTTGACTTTGACTAGCACGAGCGACGTGATGAGAGGGAAGGTTATTTCACCTTAGGTTATGTCCCAAGGAGTAAACAACAAATGGAATGTTGCCTATGAAATCACAAGATTATCCCCAGAGGTATTGTTGGGTAGAGACAAGATTGAAACTGTCCAGAAAAGTTTCAGGTTCCTGGAGAAGTGCTGAAGCAAGAAAAAGTGAATACTCTTGAGAAGTTATGCTGCTTAATAAAAGTCACTCCAAATGTGTATGTGTACATATATATGTGTTGGAGGGACCCCGGAGGAGGATACAATCAATAGTAGCACTACTCTTCCTTTTGCAGCAGTCTTCCCTGGCTCCTATTTTGCTACAGTAGTAATTTCTGTATATTTTCTATCGTTCTCTTTCCTCAGGGGATTTCTTTTTGATTTTCTATCAGCTTAGCAAGTCTCCTACCTTTTAGGCATTTATCTTTTTTTGGCGCTAMAGTGCTTGGCGTCGAGGTAGTGGCTTAAAATTAGAAAAACTGAATGACTGCTTCAAATGCAGATTTTGATAGCAGCCTTTCAGTAATCGGACATTTTGGCTTCCTCTGGAATTTTTTATTGAAAGTTGAAAGCTTTTCTGAGAATATGGGAGGCAACAAAGTGAATATAAGTGAATAGAAGAGGGTAGAGAGGCAAGAGATTGAATTTGATTCTCAAATCTWGCCATTGACCTGCTCTGTGGAATGTGCCAGGGTCTTCAAGTCATTTTGTCCATCCTATTTGCCTTGTCTTAGGCTATAAGAAATCATGAGTACTATTGCATTACAAGAAGATTATTGGAGGAGATCCTTCCAAATAACAGTGCACCCCACAACACTCCAAATATTTAATATGTACTTTTACTATGAGATATGACTGTTTCAAGCCAGACAAAAATAAATGCCTTGCTGCTTTTGCAAAATTTTTATTATATTTGTATATCTGTGCAATACTTGTGTATATTCACATCTCTGTATGAGTATATACATAATATATATCTACACTAAAGCATGCAGGTGCAGAAAGGTCAGCTAGGACTGAGGCATACATCTTACATATAAATATATACACACATATATTTGTGTATGATCTTTAGTCAATTTTGATGACACAGTTTAATCCTGATGGTAAAAGCATGAAAGAAGACCTATTTTGTGAACTGTCTCACTGTGTGTAGTCTACACTCAGAAACTGAAGCTATCTGGTTGATTCATTCTCCCGATAATTAGACACAGAGTTGGTTTAGTAAACTGAGAAAACAYACTTAAAATTGATCATGTGTTAATCTAGAAAACTGAAAAGATGAAGACGTTTAGCAAAAATTTTTAATGRTCTTGCATTAGTTTTAAAGCCATTTTTGGCATTTTTTAAACACACAATATATCATCACAGTAATTCAGTATGCCCCTAAAGCCAAAATATTTATTTTGTCTGAAATTTTGCAACTGACCGTTGAGTTTATTAGCACAATWTTCCTTTAATAACTCCATGATAAAACAAGAAAACTCCAAATGTTTCAATTACAGCTTAAAGCTTTAAGGTTAGCCTCTGGTAAGCTCAGGAGAAAAAAATAGCCTTCAATGATGTGAGTTTGTATCCTGGTTCTGGTTGGGGAACCTTTACATGTTTGAAGGATTTTGAGGTAATTTCAATTTATAAATATATGAAACAYTCAATGAGAGAAAATGAGATTCTTAGAAATGATCCAAGGTCTGCCTCAGGCTTTCTGTGAAAATATCTTCCTTTGTCAGATTTACAGACAAAAAAGATAAGTATCTAAAGGAGAGACATTATTATAAAGAATCTTTGCATGATTGTAAAATTTTAAATAATCAAGCACTAAACAGCAAGAAAGCACTTAAATCTAATTGGTTCGTGTTCCTTTGTGGGTATCCGTTCATATGTAGCTATAATGATATCACCAAATAAGATATTTTTTGGATGACTTCATTCTTCCTCTCAAAAATACATGCTGTTCCCTGAAAGAACAGCTATTCTATTTTATAGCCTCATCAAATGCATGTCCCTTGCCTTTTTTCTTTTTTTCTTTTTCTTTCTTTTCTTCTTAGTATCTTAATATGTCTTGCTTCCTCATAGGTGTTCCTGTAGCTCTCATTACTAGGATCAGAGGTATGAATATGGTATGAATATGTGTATATTCAGGTATGAATATGTGTATATTCACTATGACCCTGAAGTCTTCCTCATAGACAAAGATTTTGGGTCCACTTTGCATTCACTGCTCTCGTGTATCCCGTTCAAAATATGTTTTCTTCCCAAATACATAATATGATATGATTCTCATTCAAAGGACTTCTCTCACAAAYATATGTGATATGATTTCCCAGGATGATTTTTAGGTCTTGATTTCTCCAGAGCAGGAAGTTTTTATCTTTTAACTTTAGGTTACAGATTTTCTGTGCTTCTGCAAATTTGRCATCTCCAGTTTTCTGAAGCAGAAAAGCAAGCAGTGAGGAATACAGTCTATTGACAGCTATGAATAGATTAATGTAAGTTATATCTCCAGGATCACACAAGTAGGGAAGGATTTAGCRGCACACAACTGACTGAGTCATAAAACTGTCCAACTTCTACAWTAAATATGACAAGAATATTTCAAACATCAAACTTAGTCACTTTACACACACACCCCCCCAGCCCCATCAATTTTTAGAGCATTGTTAGCATCTTTTACTGAAACAATCCTTAAGTGGATGTGCTTGGGGCTGGAATAAATGGGCATTTTTTCCCCGTTCTCACCTCTATTGTTCTTTGCTTTCAGGATGTTGTATTCAAAGTGCTCTGTGATACTAAAGGGYCAGGTACTGCAGTACCTGATTCATCAATTTTTGAAATCTTAATTTTCTTTCCTTTGACAAGAACATTTTCTGTGCTTTTATTCAAATCTAATAAGAGAACTACATAGTGAATAAGATCTGTATAGCCAATTTTCAGTCTTAAAGACAAGTTTCTTGAATATTTTAGCAAAATTTTATGAACTATATATTCTATACATTTCTGTAATAAGTTTATTGTATTTATATTTCTCCTTGTATATAGGARCACTTCTGAGAAGCTTCTTATTTTGAAAATATTTTTGAATTGTACTGAGGGTAGTTTGGTATGTCTTAAGTAAGTAAGTAAAGTAAGTAAGTATTTACTTAAGTAAGTAAATATTGTCAGCAATGGACTAGTTTGATTATTTTTCTTGCATTACATAGGAGTTTGTGAATGACATGCTCAATGTCTAACATCTTAGTATGCTGATATGCCTGCTAAACTAGTGAAAGCTATTTTAACCAAGTATGCAATAAAAGCAGCTCTCTAGTAATACAGATACTATAGAATGGGTGAATTTTAGTAAAGTAATACTGTTATACAGGCTAAGAATTTTGCTTGCAAATCAGCAGGGTTTTGTAATTAAATAGCTAGCATAGCTTTCATAATGAGATGATTCTGAATTTTAAGTGTTAGTTTCCTGGGATTTGTAAATTCTTGCAGGGCAAAGTGTAAGGATAGAAATTTCAAAGAGGATTTACACACTCAATTTCTATTAACATATCCTTTAGGCAGCATTGAAAATCTAAACCTTATACAATAAATGCCTCTGAGAAATCAGTAAGTTAACATAAAGGACTGTGAAGGATAGGCAAGGGATGATATTTGGTTTAGTTTTATAAAGAATGTATCAGAAAAGAAGAGCAAATGTGTATGAATTTTGTATATATACAAAATGTACTATGTTAATTGGAGAATTTATTTTCCCATTATCTCCCCGTTTGCAACATTCCTAGTCTTCAAGCTTGATTTGCACAACATTGTGTTAAGCAGTGAGRTGAGAAGGATGCTCTCCTTTACTTTTATGATTGGTAGGTGGATATGTCCTTAATTCTTCCTCTTTCCTAGATACAGAACCCCATTCATTTTCTGGTATTTTCTTGGCTACATATGTGGAAGATGATATGAAGATATGGAGATAAGTGGAAGGATCAATCCTGACAGCTGTTAGGAGTGCAATTAGGCTCATGTTTTTAACAGCCTAGAAGGAGACACTTCTGGGCAGAATTTTGACCCTCACCTTACAGAACAACACATTTGGTCATAAAATAGAAAGTGTAAGAAACTTCATGTCATCAGGCTAGCCAGGGATGCTCCTAAGTTTTGACTTTTGTAGCAGGGAAGTAACTAAGTGTTGTGTAAATCTCTTTGAGGTTCTGAGTTTTTGCAAAAGTCCTGGTATAGAGAGGATGCAGCTGGCAGATGTATCTTGGGACTTCCCTGCATCCATGTGGTAAATAGGTACAATCAATCTTTATAGTCGCATGTGGCAAAAAGGGAGTATCTGAAAAGGCAGGCGAATGGATGACTTCATCTGAGCATATTTTAAAATATATGGATTTTGGGTCTTCTACTGAAGAGCATATCTGATTTTAAAACAGATCTGATTTAAACATAAAGTTTAAATATATTCAGATATTTGTTTGATTTTTAACTGGGCTTCAGGCTGACCTGAGATACCAAGAGGATCTACTTGGATTATAGATTAAAATGTATATTTTTTTCCAACTAGCTTTTCATTTGATCAATTTGAACCACAGAGAAGAGGAAAGATATTCACTAACATATGCATTGAGATATGCATTCCCTTTTAATAACTGAAAGAAACTCTCATCTTAAAGAGAAAGAGAGGTTGTGCCATGCATGAGCAGAGATGGTGGAGCCAGAAATACTGACATACAGTGTTGATTTGTGGTTACATAATGCCAGGAGCATATGAAGAATACAAAGAATGAGCATCAGGTAAACACCATGATGATATGAGATGAGAATGTTTAACATCATGATTCCAGTCTCCTCTGGAAACCTTTCTGCAAGTTTCTTTCTCAGAAACCTAAGAACAGACTGAAAATGACATCCAGGTCAGCAAGGCAGCATGACCATCGACAGTGTAACCATGTTGGAAGATGAGGCCCTTCCACAGATAGCATGTAACCCTCAAGGCAGTATTAACATTCTGAGTTTAATGATTGAATTGCGTTTTGTTCTATAGTAGAATTTAAATTATGTTCTCCTATGAGGGTTTTAGTAGTAAATTTTACTTTGAGTTATGTAGTACATCCTCGTCTAATAAGAACGTTGCTCTTTCAAATTCAAATTCATTTTTTGGAGGGAGRGGAGGGTGAAAACTTGTTTTTAATGTATTTATACTGACAAATATCATCAGACACAGCATCATATCAAACATGAATTTATGTTGAAATTTTGGTAGCAAGGCATGTCTTCAACAATATGAAAGTATTTAGTTATTTAAAGTGAGTGAATATTTCACTCTACTGTGGGTTGTATCAAACACAGTGTATGTAATACACATCTTTTCCTCCAACATTTCCCAAGGAAAACTGGCTTTCAAAAGATGTTCTCCTGATATATTTTTGTGGAAACATTTTAGAATCTCGAGTCCTGTAAAATAAGAAATAGTACAACTAGAAGTGGTAAAACAGGAACATTTCACTTCCAGTTTAGATCCAAATGCTGTCAAAGTAGAGTTTATGGTTGGAGTGAGAAGCAACTGGGAAATAAGGAGAAAATAAATAAGCTGGTCCCCTTTGTGAGACTTATTTTAGTCATAATTTACTTGTTTGTTTGTTTTCTCTGAATATGAACTACAAAGAGCTGTCCTAATTTCTCTCTTCACTGCTGGATATCCCCTTGTCATGCTATCTTGACAGAGCTGGTGAAAAATGCCCATTTGTTTATATGAATAGGAATATATTTGTTTCAAAGGGCATACATGAATTGAGGATTCTCCCCTCCATATATCTAGCTTTTTGTATACTGCCTTTTTTGCAGTCTTTTTTATATGAGTTGTATGCCTAGGTGGTAACTGGATCTTTTTGGCATCCACACTGATATTGAAAGAATTATCTTGAAGGAAGATAAATTGCAAGGGGTCAGGAAATGATCCCTGTTACTGTGTTTCCATTGACCCTAATGGAAACACATGGCACAAGTGAGGAAAGCAGAGAGATGAAACTGTAGCAATAACACCTTRCACTAATTATTTAGCCTTTAACTTTTTTATTTTCTAATATATCCAAAGCAGAATTGCTGCTTTCCTCCATTGTTTGTGATCAGTCCTCCTCTGGAGATACTCTTGTGAAACTACATTGATATTTAAAGACTAAATTATTCAAAAATATTTTGAAGAGTATGCCTCAGGACAAACCTAGAGTGAAAATTGAAACTTGCAAAACATATCCAGTACAAAATTTGTTCAGAATGACTTCAAATAAGTAGAATAAAGACAAATGTAAAAGCCTAGCCGGCATCATATCCAGACTATGGGACTGAAAGTATAAAGGCCTGGCTGCAGTAAAGCTTGTCAGAAGGTTTTTCTGACATTCACCAGAGCAACTTTTCAGGATAATTACTACTAATAATAAAATAGCCTGTGAAATCAAAGTCATTTTGTTCAGCATGGACTTATCGCTCTCCGGGATGCTGACCTTGTAATGTTCAGGCAGTGATTTACGAAACCCACTCTAATCTCCAAGCAAGCAAGCGAAGGTATTGGCAGGTAGCAGTAGTTGCTATACAAGCCTGAAAAATGTGTCTCTTAAAATTAAGCAGCTTTCAGAATGTCCCACAGAGATGCCACTTGTAAATATGGATAGGGTTTTCTGTGTTTCATATGCATATTTTGAAATGGGGAGCATGCCAACTACAAATGAGACAATACAGAGAGCTCCAGGTCTCTGCATGATAAATTGTCTTCTTGGCAGGGCTTCTTACATTAGTGTATGAGAACATATGTGGGAAAACTGCATCTTTCATATTAAGGAAGATTCATTCAGCACCAATCTGAAAACTAAATATGACCTTTACTGCAAACTCAGAGTGTACTGCAGCTTTGTCATAGTCTTATCTGTACTCAGAGAAGTGAAAAGGAAGCGTAAGGCGATGTTAAAGGTAAATCCTAAGAGGAAATCTTGACCTACCTATTGAAATCTGACTGGCCAAACATAGTATTTAAAAAATGATTGAAACACTGAACTTTCATGTAAGCTGAAACAGTGTAATATATTTAAATATAGATGCATTTAATTTAATAATATTTATATTATGTTTATATAATATACTTTATAAAATATATTTATAGCTATAATTCCAACACGAAGGGCTGTCCTTTAATTTTAGGTTTTTGCATATATATATATGTATTTTCATTAAAGATTATGGACTTTTCTTTTTTGGAAACTTTACAATAGCATGGAAGCACTGTGGCTGCTCATCTTCCATCCTGATATGGATAGGATAGAAMAGAAAGTATGGACATAATGGATTTAAACCTGTGTACTACCCATCTACCACAATGGGGTGTAAGCAGCAGAGAGCAAGGTATGTAGCAGGAAGACCTGGTGCTCATCTCCAGCTTCTACACTGGTGAGCATGTCCCCTAAGTCTGAG